>CM040238.1:309652837-310056589 GCA_022545495.1 Chrysanthemum lavandulifolium
AAATGTAAAATCATGAAACGAATAAACAACGAACGAAAACGGATAAAACGTAAAAATAAGGGCGAAACGTAAAAAACGGACGAAATGGGTAAAAACGGTCTAAAACAAATAAAAATGATAATAACGGATAAAACCGACAAAAGCGTAAAAATGGACGAAACATATAAAAAGCATTTAAAAGGGATAAAACGTAAAAACGGATTTAAAACGAAAAAAAGGGAAACGGATAAAACGAACAAAACGGATAAAACGGACAAAAACGAAAAATCGGGCGATAACTATTATTAACGGAGGGACTAACTGGGAAAACTATATTTTAAAAATAAGGACTAACGGTGCAAAATTTAATAACGAAGGACCTACAACGCAAAACACTTAACGGACTGCATTAACGCCCATCCAAAATAGGGACTAAATGAGTGCAAGGTTTCAAAATAGGTATCTCTGTAATTAAACGACTTAGGGCTAAACTTGAAATATGAGCAAACCACGGGACCAAACGTGTAATTTTTTCTTTTTCAATATGATAGAAGGTTGCATCTAAATAAAAGTATAATTGGTATCTCACATTTAACTTTTTATTCGTATTATTTTAGTACGTTAGAATATCATTGGTGTTAACTATTCTGCAAATTTCTGGCATAAATTTGATCGAAATTGGTATACACCAAAACAAATGTATACTTGGGTACCTATCAGGGACGAAGCCAGAGGCTCCATGGGTGCCCGAGACACCTATAAATTTTTTCGATGTAATTTTAATTTTAAAAAGAAACATCATCTTAAATGCATTTTAAATGACCCCGGTCCATCTAAATGTATTTTTAGTCTTATTTAGTTAACATCTTAAACTCTATTATATTATGGTTAGAAAAAAAATGTGCACCCGGTTCCGTCTCTGGTACCAATAAAACAATTTTATAGGGTATTAATAAAAAAGATGCATAGCTGGATTCTTTCCATATACATTTATGTCGGTTTTTTTCTTTGCATGCTAGGGTTGGTGTGTGTGTATATATACCGTATCATTGTATCAACATCAATAGGAACAAACCTTAAACACTAAAATTCGATCCATCATGATGGACGAGGTTACAATGATCTGTATGGACACTTCTATATTGGCGCAGGATGATCGATACCCTAAGTTAACGCTCTAAATGGGGCTATATTCGCTATTGTAGAGAAAAATAGAAGTAATTTACCCCACGACATTGATCTATAATATGCATGGTCTTTTTTTTTTTTTTTTTTTTTTTTTTTTTTTTGATGTTATTGTTGTTACAGTTGAATCCAAGAGTTATGTGGGCGTAGTGACAATGGGTGGATCCGTGGAGATGTCGAATGTTGATAAAACCTACTAGAAATTATGTGCATATCATGATTAGCCTTCTTGGTTAGCTTATTAATTGGCTTAATTATACATGTCACACTTTTGTATGATTTATGTTTAGTTATCAATTTTATTTGTTACTCAGCCATATTTCGACAAGGCCTTAGAGATGCTAAGCGCACTACGAACTTAGTAGATGCGCTATGGATTGCTAAGTCTGGTTTGGTCCATCCTGAAATTGAAAACAAAAAGGTGCATAAAAGGATTGTTGTATTTGTTGGAGGGTATGTCTATTTATGCACACTTGAGTTAATGCAATATGTTTAATTTACTCTAATATATGACTTGTGTGCTTTCAGTCCTATATATGATTTGGAGTATCATTTGAAGACATTTGGAACTGAGTTAAAACATAGCGGTGTGGCTGTTGATGCTATCAACTTTGGTAACAAGTTCGGGAATCAGACTCAATTACTTGAGGTGTTAGTTGCTGAAGTGAATAATAATGACAACAGTCGTATTATTCATATTCCAGATCGATGTATCGGTCCGCACTCACGCAGGTTCATAATATATTTGTTTGTTTAATCAGACTAGTATCGGTTACAAACATTGTTTTTGTTGCTTATTGTAAACATCTACTCCCAACAGTTCTGTAATCTTCCTCGTGCTGTCCCTCACATTGAAGAAAGTGGAAGCGGTTTAGATGCAGCAGGCAAGAAGCGCAAACGAGAGAGGAATCAAGTCGCTTGCTGAGTTTTTAAGCCTGTCCAGTAGGTGCTGAGTTGTTACATTTGTAGGCGAACTGTTTCATGTTTGTCTAGAAACGCTGTGTTTTTCTTATAAAAGAAAGATCAACACATGGGTTGTTTTTGTCATGTAAATGTTGGTTTGTGGGAGTTTATAAACACCAACGACTATTAGTGTGTGAGCCGATGGGGGCACACGCGATAAACACGAGTATACGTGTTGAACGTATTTTAAACTTGAATATTTATCATACCCGACATGCTTACTTGACCCGATTAATTGTTGAGATCCATGGGCTGTTTTTCAGTCAATATGGGTCGAAATATTGGACAAGCCATGGGCTTTGGTTCATGATCAGTCAAGGCAAAGAAGGGTGGGTTTTTGCTTGGGCTTGAATTTGTCGAACAAGTTTTAGACTCCAAGTGGGAGTCGGTTTTTGTTTCTATATAAACAAACTCAATCTCTGCTAAAACCTACGATCTAATATATCCCTAAAAACTACCTAATCGATCCTAAGTTCCCTGCTAAAAACTTTATACGACTTACATCAAGTTGCATAAGTTTTTCTTTGGTTTTCTTGGTTCCTAAACTTGCTACATATCAAGTGTTTAGGAGTTTGATACTTGCTGATTCCTTGCAATCGAATAGCAGCAAAGGTGGTTTTGATTTTCCTGTTTTCTGGTTGTAGCTAGCTTCTCAGACAGCAAACAAAGGGTGGATATCGGATATCACTAATCCGATATCGGGTATAGTGTAAACAACTTCCTTGGTTGTTTTGGAGGTCTCGACAGAAGAATAAGCAGGTTACATGGTTTTCTGTTTGTGATATATATTCAAGGGTCAAAGGTATTGACTTGGTTTTATTGGTTACGTTCTCGACTAGCGTTTATCGAACGTATACGTGAATCGGGTTTGTGTGTGATACTTTTCGAGGTATCTAATTTAGATACTTAAGGTTTCGTAAGGTTTCTTGTTCCGTTACTAGAGTTCAATTGCCAAGCAAGGTTAGCCTTCTTTATTCCCTTTTAATTAATTAATAATGTATTAATTATGTGTTTATTAATTACGTGTTAACGTAATTGTATTAACTAGATCCATTATCCGCTGCGTACTCGTAGAGGTTACTGGTTAACTAGGTCTAAAATCCCAACAGTGGCATCACGAGTCAACTCGTTTTTGCGATTATGGGTTACACGTTTCTGATATTAATAAACATGTTTTAAAAGGGCTGCATGAAACCTAGTTTGGTTATTTTGTTTTATTTTAATTTTGACAACTACATGCAATACTTGTCAATTTTTAATAAATAATAACTAATCACACACAAATTAAAATTATTTTGATAACTAGAATTAATTTGTTAATTAGAATTTAATTTACATGTGAATTATAATTACCTTGTTAATTTAGAATTACATGTTAAATTTAAATTACTTGCTAATTAGAATTAAAAGTTAATTTGTATTTATTAATTGTTAATTAGAATTATTGTGATAATTAGAATTACATATTGATTTAAATACATAAATTGCGTAATTACTTGTTAATTGAGATTGCCATGCTTTATGTGTTTTTCCGGCCACAAGACCCACTCAATTGCATTTCTAAGTGATGTATGGGGCGATCTAGGTAATGCATCCTAGTGACGGTCTTATGGTTCTCCGTTTGGGGAAGACTCGTAAGAGGACTCGGAACAATATGTGGTTATTTAATATTGATGTTTATGCTTGTATGTTTGTGATTCCTATATGTGCATTATTACTTGCCTTGACACCTAATTGTATGCAATATGGAATAATACATATCGTAACCATAACATTAATATTGGTCTTTATTTACACGCCTATATACCATGCTCATTGTGACATGCTATTTGATTCGTGAAAAATTGTTTTTGTAAAATAAAGTGACCTAATATATGAAACACGTTTTCAAGAATTTAAAAACTAGACGCTATGGACACTTGGGATGTACGGCTCACCCACTAGAACAAACTAGAAAGGGGTTTAAAGAAGTGAGCACGCCTCACCGAAAGGATGTCTAAGGTTATGCTTGCCGCTACCCGATCCTCCGCCTCCCCGTATGCTCGATTGAGCTACCGTGAACCATGATGATCACTAAAGTGTCATTACCAAAAGTTTTTAAAATTAGTGTTACAAAGTTGTTTTGCATGCTTCTTTGTACACCGACTTTTACCACATTTATGTGTGCATACCTATTTGTTAATATTAAGGCTATGCCACCCAACTATGGACACGTGCACTTGGATTGACTTCTCGGTCGGACCTAAGGGCCTTTCCAACCCATGGTAATTGTTTCTCACCGTCGACCTCCGGTTATTTTTACACGCTCATACTTGGTCGACTTATATCGAGTTTATTCGGTCGGACTCGGACCCGAGGCATACGATGAGAACTAAACATGCTTTTGACATTATTACTTGACACTAATGCCTTAAACAGTCTCATAAATCTAAGAGTTGCATTATGCAATTAAAGCTCGTCGCTTACCTCTTGCCCTATTTTTTATACACTGGTCAGACCTATGGTAATTAATGGGGTTGCAAGTTGGATCTTAGGTGTTGTTTGGTTGACTAGAATAACAATCAAGGAATACTTTGAATCTCATTAATTATGTTTGGTGTATGCATTATTGGATTAAAGTAATGGAATGAATGAAAATATTGGCCATACTCGAAAGTCTTGGGGTAGCCTCCTTTCAAAGTTTTAATATAACTGGTTTCATATTTTTCTCGACTTTTCTTCCCGCCATAAATTGTCCTTGTGTACTCTTTTTTTTTTTTTTTTTCCATCCACTCATTTTAATTATTATCATTTATTCTTTCTATTCTCCACCACATATTTTATTTGTTTATAAAATAATCCAAGTAAACTAAAATAAAATTTTGAAATCATACCAACATTTAATTTACAAACCAAACGTTATTTTAGAAGCATCTATCTCCGTTCCTATTCTACCTCTTTATCAAACCTATACCGATTGTGATTCCGTAACAAACCAAACGGGCCCTTAGTCTTATTAGTAATTAATTGGGTAGTTAATTCTTTAAGAATGTAATTATCGAAAAGATTAATTATTTGAACTTTTCAATTGTAGATGACTACTTCAATCGAAATGATTCGGTACTCGTGGAGTTTCTTTGAGAAACAAAACTCACCGGACCTAATTTCATTGATTGGTATCGCCATCTTCGCATTATACTATCACCAAGATAAGGAAGCTTATCTAGAGCATCCCATACCGCAAAGACTGTTGCTACTCCCGCCACCCCGTCCTACTCGAGGCTCTTGCACCACACCGCTGGGTTAAAGGTTCAAAGGACATAGCGCCCTCATGCTCATGACCATGGAGTTAGAGATCCAACGAAATCTAACTCATCTTGGTGCTTATGACATGCTTCAGGAGTTGAAGTCTATGTTCTCCCAACAAGCAGAACAAGAGCTTTTACAAACTGCACGCGAATTCCACGCTTGCAAGTAGGAAGAGGGTCAATCGGTTAGCTCATATGTTCTCAAGATGAAGAGCTACATTGACTGTTTGGAACATCTTGGTCACCCAGTTACTCTGCACTATGGAATTAGTTTGATCCTAATCGGTCTTTCTAAAGAGTACATCTCGTTTGTGCAGAACTTTAATATGCACAACATGGGAAGACTATAAATGAACGCATGCTATGCTTAAGCAACATGAGCGACGTTGCCAAAGAAAGATGCCGCACCGCACTCCATTATGTGCGTGGTGGTAAGGTCCGAAAAACCAAAAGAAAAATAAATCGCTCATGGTCGCTAAGGGAATCGTGGATTGGAAAAGCAAACCAAAGTTTGGTTATGATGCTAATTCCTATAAATCCAAACCCAAGATTCCTCCACCACCCAAGAAGGATAATCCGGTGTGGTGAGACAGACATTGGAGAAGGAATTGTCCCCAAGATCTCTCCGAGTTAATGAAAAGAAGAAACAGTCTCTTGCGCCTAGTTCGTCCGTATTTTCACTATAGAACTCTACTCTTTCCCTATATCATCCTTAGTATATGACACCGGCTGTGGTACTCACATCCGTAATAATACTCGTGGTCTAAGGGGCGATGGAAGTCAAGCCGGAGCTTTAAGTCCAGATTGGGCAATGGTCAATGGTCAACGGCGAAGTTGAAGCTATTGAAACTATCATTTATCACTCCCTAGTGGATTAGTTATTGTTCTAAAAGATTGTCATTATGCTCCCTCTATTACTAGGGGATTATTTCGCTTTCGCTTATATGACGATGGTTTTATTAACTATTTTGAATCGAATAATAATATTTTAGTTTCTAAGAATAACGTTGTTTATTTTATCGCTATTCCTCGTGATGGTGTTTATGAAATTGAAATGTCTTATTCAAATACAAATGAAAGTTCTATGTTTGTTGAAGCAATAAAAGAGCCAAGACTAACTTGGACTCTGTTCTCTTGTGGCATGGTCGTCTTGGACACATTAGCAAGAAACGAATGGAGAAGTTGCAACACGATGGACTTCTCAACTCATCTGACATTAAGTCTCTTGAAAAGTTTGTTGCTTGTATGTCTGGTAAGATGGCTAGAAAACCTTATTCACATCAAGTGGAAAGGGATAAAGATCTGCTTGGACTTATACACTCAGATGTATGTGGCCCATTTAGAATCACATCTAGACAAGGAGCAAATTACTTCGTAACTTTGATTGACGACTATAGTCGGTATGGTTATGTTTACTTGTCAAACATAAACATGAAGTGTTTGAAACATTCAAAGTGTTTCAAAAGGAAGTAGAAAATCAACTCGGAAGACCATAAAATCACTACGCTCGATCGTGGAGGTGAACATATGAGTCAAGAGTTTTGGATCATCTTAAGGAGCATGGGATTATTGCCCATCGAACTCCTCCTTATACTCCACAACACAATGGTGTATCCGAGAGGAGAAATCGAACCTCGCTTGACATGGTGCGTTCTATGATGAAACAAACTACTCTTCCAAAGTCCTTTGGGATTATGCCTCGAGTCCGCCGCACGCATTCTCAATATGGTTCCAACTAAGAAGGTTGAAAAGACACCATACGGCATGGCATGGCAAGCCCCTAAGTCGCCTTACTTAAAAGTCCGGGGTTGTGAGGCACTTGCTAAGCGTGATACACTTACCAAACATGACAAACTTGAACCTAGAGCTATTAAGTGTATCTCCGTAGGATACCATAAGGAAACTATGGGATATTCTTTCTATCTTCCATCTGAGAACAAAGTTTTTGTTGCTCGAAATGCTGAGTTCTTTGAGAGTAATCTTATGGATCTTAAAGCAAGTGGGAGTATGGATGATCTTGAATTACTTCAAGAAGAAGATACAAATCCTTCTTTAGACACTAGCATTCATCATGATGAGGATGATCAAGAAATTAAAGAACCTCAAAGTGATATTGTTCCCATTCGAAAGTCAAATAGGACACGCCGTGCTCTCGACAAGACGTGTTTATACATTGACGCCGAGGAACATGAGTTAGGGGATCTTAGTGTACCCAATAACTATAAAGTCGCATTTCGGATCTTGAATCCAAGAAATGGCTTGATGCGATGAATGTGGAAATGCAATCCATGAAAGACAATGATGTCTCGGGTCTTAGTTGAGCTTCCTCCTAATCGCAAGACAGTTGGCAACAAGTGGCTCTTCAAGAAGAAGACCGACATGGATGGTAAGGTATACACCTTTAAAGCTCGCCTCGTAGCAAAGGGCTTCACTCAAACCTACGAGATTGATTATGAAGAAACCTTTTCTCCTCAGAAAGGACATTAGAGCTATAAGGATTCTCATAGCCATAACAAAGATACTATGACTTTGAGATATGGCAAATGGACGCCAAAACCACCTTCCTCAATGGACATCTTTACGAAGAGGTCTATATGGAGCAACTTGATGGTTTTGTTGATCCAAAATATCTTAACCGTGTATGCAAGCTCAAGCGTTCCATTTATGGACTTAAGCAAGCATCGAGGCAATGGAATAAGCGTTTTGATGATGAGATAAAGAAATTTGGATTTTCTCAACATTAAGATGAGCCATGTGTATATAAGAAAGCTAGTAGGAGTTATGTCACTTTCCTAATTTTGTATGTTGATGACATATTGATTATGGGAAACAATATTCCAATGTTACAAGATGTAAAATCCTATCTTGGAAGATGTTTCGCCATGAAAGATTTAGGAGAAGCTGCATATATTCTTGGAATTAAGATCTATCGAGACAGATCTAAACGATTAATTGGTTTGAGTCAAAGTGCTTACATTGAGAAAATCTTGAAAAGATTTTGTATGGAGAACTCCAAACGTGGCGCAATCCCAATGCAAGATAAGCCTAAATTGAGTAAATCACAAGGTCTTGAGACACCGCCGTCGAGAAAGAGGGCATGCAAAGAATTCCTTATGCTTCGCTATAGGTTCTATTATGTACTGTTGTGAGATGTACTCGTCCCGATGTTGCGTTCGCACGAGATCGTGACAAGCCGATTCCAATGTAATCCGGTGAACTTCATCGACTGCTGTGGAAAATATTCTTAAGTATTTACGCAATACTAAGGATATGTTTCGATATATGGAGGAAAGATGAACAAGAGCTCGGGTTTCTTGCTAATCGATGTCGGATATCCGATAGATGCCGACGACTTAAAATCTCGATCGGATATGTATTTATTCTTAATGGAGGTGCCGTTGATTGGAAAAGCACTAAGCAAAGTATTTTTGCTACTTCATCTATCGAAGTCGAGTATATTGTCGCTTGTGATGCATCAAAAGAGGTTGTATGGATTCAGAATTCATTTACGGGTTGAACATTGTTCCCACAATTGAAAACCCATAAATATGTATTGTGATAATCTGGAGCCATTACTATAGCTAATGAAAGTGGAATCACTAAAGGTGCTAGACATTATCGCGCTAAAGTTCATTATCTTCGAGAGACCATTGAAATGGGCGATGTGAAGATATTAAAGGTTCACACAGATGACAATCTAGTCGATCCATTTACTGAAAGCTTTGGATTTCCCTAAGCATTCTAAATTGACTAGAGAAATAGGTTTGATACCTGCTAGTAGTCTCATGTAAACTGTGTGTTAATTAGTATTTGGATAATTTGGAGTTGTAAACAGTTATTATTTTCTGATTAATAAAGATACGAGGTATTTGTTATTATATTCATATAATATGTTATTCCATTTTTGCATGTGTAATCCATGAAATGATTTATCATTCTAAATATGTCCATTGTCGGTAAACAGTATGTGTTTATTTTCATTTACGCCAATTCCAACAAAATATATGTTAGAAAACTATAAACCGACAAAATTAAACTTGACCCTAACAATGTACTCCATATAATAATAAGAAGAGAAATTACAATGTGAAATATCAATAATAATCTTGCAACTTTTTTTAAATATGATAGAAGGTTGCATCTAAATAAAAAGTATAATTGGTATCTCACATTTAACTTTTTATTCGTATTATTTTAGTACGTTAGAATATCATTGGTGTTAACTATTCTGCAAATTTCTGGCATAAATTTTATCGAAATTGGTACACACCAAAACAAATGTATACTTGGGTACCTATCAGGGATGAAGCCAGGGGGCCCGTGGGTGCCCAGGACACCTATGAATTTTTTCGATGTAATGTTAATTTTAAGAAGAAACATCGTCTCAAATGCATTTTAAATGACCCCGGTCTATCGAAATGTATTTTTAGTCTTATTTAGTTAGCATCTGAAACTCTATTATATTATGGTTAGAAAAAAAAATGTGCACTCGGTCATATTTGTTTCTGGCTCCGTCTCTGGTACCAATAAAACAATTTTATAGGGTATTAATAAAAAAGATGCATAGCTGGATTGTTTCCATATACATTTATGTCGGTTTTTTTCTTTGCATGCTAGGGTTAGTGTGTGTATATATACCGTATCATTGTATCAACATCAATAGGAACAAACCTTAAACACTAAAATTCGATCCATCATGGTGGACGAGGTTACAATGATCTGTATGGACACTTCTATATTGGCGCAGGATGATCGATACCCTAAGTTAACTTCTCTAAATGGGGCTATATTCGGCTATTGTAGAGAAAAAATAGAAGTAATTTCCCCACGTACATTGATCTATAATATGCATGGTTTTTTTTTTTTTTTGATGTCTTTGTTGTTACAGTTGAATCCGAAGAGTTATGTGGGCGTAGTGACAATGGGTGGATCCGGTGGGAGATGTCGAATGTTGATAAAACCTACTAGAAATTCTATTCATATCATGATTAGCCTTCTTGGTTAGCTTATTAATTAAATTGACTATGGCTTAATTATACATGTCACACTTTTTGTATGATTTATGTTTAGTTATTGAATTTATATGTTACTCAGACATATTTCGAGACAAAGATGATAAGCGCCGCACAAACTTAGTAGATGCGCTACAGATTGCTAAGTCAAGTTTTGTCCATCCTAGACTTAAAAACATGCATAAAAGGATTGTTGTGTTT
Organism: Chrysanthemum lavandulifolium; assembly: GCA_022545495.1. Taxonomy (NCBI): domain Eukaryota; kingdom Viridiplantae; phylum Streptophyta; class Magnoliopsida; order Asterales; family Asteraceae; genus Chrysanthemum; species Chrysanthemum lavandulifolium. The sequence goes on from CM040238.1 coordinate 309,663,465, forward strand.
GCTGGAGGGTATGTATATTTATGCACACATATATTAATGCAATATTTTTAAATTACTCTAACAATTATATAACTTTTAGTCCTATATATGATATGGAGCATCATTTGAAGACATTTGGAACATAGTTAAAACGTAGCGGTGTGGCTGTTGATGCTATCAACTTTGGTAACAAGTCCGGGAATCAGACTCAATTACTTGAAGTGTTAGTTGCTGAAGTGAATAATAATGACAACAGTCACATTATTCATATTCCAGATCGATGTATCGGTCCGCACCTACGCAGGTTCATAATATATTTGTTTGTTTAATCAGACTAGTATCGGTTACAAACATTGTTTTTGTTGCTTATTGTAAACATCTACTCCCAACAGTTCTGTAATCTTCCCTCGTGCTGTCCCTCACATTGAAGAAAGTGGAAGCGGTTTAGAAGCAGCAGGCAAGAAGCGCAAACGAGAGAGGAATCAAGTCGCCTGCTGAGTTGTTAATTAGTTGCAGTGATTGTATCGTTTTTTTTATATAACTGGTACTGTAGAAAGGATGTTGGATTCAGTATCTGAGACCCATAGATTGCAGTTGGTTTTATTTGCCTTGGATCAAATTAAAAGCTGTTAATTATCTGCTTAATAAGTTACCGGATCAAATTAAAAGCTGTTAATTATCGATCTGCTTAATAAGTTTCTCAAGTGGCTGTTTGATTTTGGAATTTATCAAAACAACAGCTCACTTGGTTTAAACCGGACATTGACATAGAACGTTATATTTTGACAATGTTTATTTTGCCGTTCACTTCTACTTTTTTTTTTTTTTTTTTTTTTTTTTTAAATATTTAAGAAAAATAATTTATTTAATACCTAATAAGGGAAGTTCCAAAATCTCTATGTCGAAAAGGTTTTCCTTTATAATATAAAAGATATAAAAGATTAATAAAAATAATGTATATTTGGATTGTTTCCATATACATTTATGCCATCGGGTTTTTTTCTTTTCATGTAAGGGCTTGTGTAATATCATGGATGTATATATATTCCGTATCAACATCAATAGGAACAAACCTTAAACACTAAAATTCGATCAATCATGGTGGACGAGGTATAGTTATATATGTTTATAAATTATATTGGCACAAAAGATGGGATACCATAATGTAACGTCTCAAAATGCGTTATATATAGTTGCATCCGAAGAGTTATGTGGGCATAGTGACAATGGGTGGTAACGGTGGAAGTCGTATGTTTTTTTTACTCCAAAGATAAATATGTTAGAACCAAAAAATATGTGCAGAAAAAGCACAAAGTATAAAACTATTTAGGACACATTCCTAAATAGCTAAATTTGCCTATAGTTCAAATGGCATCGGACATTTCCCAAGCTCATACTATCAAAAGGCGCATTCCAATACTAAAGTCTTAATACAAAAAATCTTAGCAAAAAACACTAACCGGACTTACGAGTTTTACCAAGCCCTGCCAAAAATCTACACTTTACTAGACCAGGAAAGGAAGACTATGCATTAAGGCTTCAGTTGTATTTCCTTAGCCATCTATCTTAAACCACTTATCCAAACACTCTATCTATGATGAAAATTTTGTTACAGCACCAAAAACCAGTAACATTATTAATTTTGTCAATAATCAAACACCAATTGGTAATCAGAATATAATTCTCTTTGGCACCAAGTCATCACTTCCATCTTTGGTACTCATGGACGTAGCATCACAAACACTGATGGGTAAGATAAACATGGATGCCCAATAAACTTAACACTGAAGGGTAAGCCTTTTTCCTGCGTTTATTGATTTTTTGTCATTGTTTTGGGATGTTCTCACATCCACAGTAGATGTCCTAAAGTACCACTAGAGTGACTTTTGATGGGCTTCTAAACCGCCAAAGAGGTTTAGGTTAACCTGTAAATACAAGTTAAGGTTGGGTAGACCTAAAACACATTCTATCCAAAATGTTAAATTTATATGAATATTTAGTGTCTTATGATTGAATTAGAAACTATACTTTGTTGAAACCGTTAAAGAATAAAGATAGAAATAGATACATGGTATAAGTAGCAAAACTAACACACCGTTAATCTTTCATTTGAATGTAAAAGAACATAGTGATTTCAAAGTTTTCGACATACATCAACAGTTTAGTGGACAATATTAACAACACCTGCATTAAACATTTTGCTACATCTCTTAGTAAATATGTTATATGAGAAACACCAAACAAATTTAATATGAGTTGCATACCAAACCAAAGTGCCTTTTGGCACGAGTCAAGCTTCATTCATCCTCTCTTGTCACCAACAAACCAGATCCCGCTTGTTTTCACATGTGAGGACAATCACGTCTCGCTCTTGTCCTTAGAAAGCGTCGATTGTATCAATAGAAAGTTTTGGAATTCTTCATATAACAGCTTTTCCAAGAAAAGTTCACGAAGGAGACATGTATCTCATTCTCCCCTCATACTAACTTCATCTTCTATTTAATATTTTCATAAAGCCCAAAACACACTAAACATTCTGCTTTATTATAAGGAGACAAAGAACCTGATGCATTTTGCTCTTGCCCGTTAACAACATTATAAAATGTATACGGTTTTAAGCACTTGTAGTAAGGTTCGTCCCCTAGCTTTCTTATGGCCTCGCTATCGTAGAAACGGCCCATGTAAATATTTTTAGCATGAAACCGACTTATATGGCTATTCATCCGATGTTGAGTTTCAAGCAAATGGGATGGGTATCGCCCAATTGCAATCTCTCGAACAAGCTACGATCATAACCTAATTGTTTAGATTTTGGCATATTAGTGTTGCGGTAATTGTTTAGGATTCCCTACTAGAGCATATCGAGTAACTTTGACGCTTAGTGCCGAAGCACTCCGCCTCATTGACTTGGCAGCCGTCTACAATTAGTAGATCAATGCCTTGTAATTTAGCTTTGTAGTATACTTTCTCTACATCCAGAGACTGTGGTGAATATGAGTGTTGCCTCATTCAAGCAAGTCACCTCCAAACTTATGAAGAATGGGTTTTTAAGTGAGAACTTGGTAAAATACAAGCCCAACGTGATACAAATAGGTTTCAATTTTTTGTATGTTTGGAGTTAAGTTGCTTGAATGAGGCAACACTCATATTCACCAGTCTTTGGATGTAGAGAAAGTATACTACAAAAGCTAAATTACAAGGCATTTGATCTACTAGTTGTAGACGAAGTCGCTCAAGTCAATGAGGCGAGAGTGCTTCGCGCCGAGTGTCAAGCTACTCGATATATTCTAGTGGGGACCTAAACAATTACTGGAACCACTAATGTGCCAAAAGCTAAACAAGGTTATGATCGAGCTTGTTCGAGAGATTGCAATGTGGATACCCATCCCATTTGCTTGAAACTCAACATCGGATGCATAGCCATATAAGTCGGTTTCTGCTAAACATTTTTACATGAGTCGTCTCACGATAGCGAGGTCATAAAGAAGCTAAGGGACGAACCTTACTACAAGTGCTTAAAACGGTATACATTTTATAATGTTGTTAACGGTGCAAGAGCAACATGCATCCGGTTCTATATCTCCTTAAAATGAAAGAGAATGCATGTTTAGCGTGTTTTAAGCTTTATGATAATCTTAAAGAGAAGATGAAATTAGTACGAGGGGAGAATGAGATACGTGTAGGGATAATTACACCCTACACGAGTAAAGTAAAACGCCTTCGTGAACTTTTCCTTAGAAAGTTGTCATATGAAGAATTCTAAAACTTTCTATTGATACAATCGACGCTTCAAGGACAAGACTCACATGTGTGAAAACAAATGGGATTGGGTTTGTTGGTGACAAAGAAGGATGAATGTAGCTTTGATCAGCGCCAAAATGGCACTTTGGTATGCCACCCATATTAAATTTCTTTGGTTTTTCTTATAAAACATATCGGTTTATTACTTGTTACTTGTTACTAACAGATGTAGCAAAATGTTTAATGCATATGTGTTCGGAAAGGAGAGTAACCTCGCTCGTTGTGAGATTGGAAGGCTCTCATCAATGATGCAATAGAAAATAGATTGGAATGTTCTTTAATTTTACATTCAAAAAAGATTAAAAGTGTGTCAAATGTGTTGATTTTGCTCCTTATACCATGTATCTATTTCTATCTTTATGCTTTAACGGTTTCAACTAAACAAACATGCTCAAAGTATAGTTTCTAATTCAATCATAAGACACTAAATATTCATAAAATTTTAACATTTTGGATATACCCAACCTGACTCGTATTTACAGGTTAACCTAAACCTGTTTTGACGGTTTAGAAGCCCATCAAAAGTCACTCTAGTGGTACTTTAGGACATGTAATGTGAATGTGAGAACATCCCCAAAACAACATACTGAATTATGAAAAACAAAATGACAAAAAATCAATAAAGCAGGAAAAAAATCGTGTATAGGTTACCATATCCGTGCTAGGATCTCAAGATCACTGATGTTATAATGACGTTGGCTTGATGTTTGCTCCTAGAATATCATCATAGCTTGGCCTCTTACGCGTTGTGGATTGTGATAACTGCCAATATCACATACAATTCACAAATGTAATGCAGCTAGAGGGATGTTTAAATAAAGTAATACGGAGTAATAAAATGCTGAAACTGGAATATGTAAAGTTACAGCAATTACTTGCATGTTCATAGAATTGCAAATCCAGCTAGACATACAACAATATGCCATGAACGAATTGCCTGCAAATAGAATACGTTACATAATTGTAGTCGACACTAACGTTTCATAATTGTTAACTGAAGGTATCTTGTGTAGCTCCATATCAGTGACACACTTATCTCTTTTACAACGTTATGTGAGCTGCTCCTGAAGCGGCCATCTAGCTAATCGAGTTTGGAGTATCCATTGAGATAAATTCGTTACTTGATCTATCTACAAAGTAAGTTTACCAATAACATAGGGAAGTTGAAAAACAATTGTAAGCCTAGCTTCTGAGATTTACGAACTAGTTGGAACTTACAACTTACGTAAACAAGTTGTAAATTCTTAGGGGTGTTTGGATTAGCTTATTTTCCCGGCTTATGAGCTTATTTGATTTTGGAAAAGCTCATAAGCTCACTTTTTTGGGCTTACAAGGTTCCTAAGTTGAGCTTATGGCTTATTAATAAGCCATAAGTTGAAGATGATAACCTCATAAGCCAAAAAAAAACCGAGCTAATTAGGAGATTAGAACGAAGGTAGGTTTTCAGAATTTTTGTGTGGGCTTCTATTCACACGAGGATGGGTAGTTTTTATAAGGGATTACCGACATGTCATATAATGTTCATGAATAATTAGGAAGAAGTTGTTTCAAAAAGGTTCTAGAATAACTTTTTTTTTTTTTTTTTTTTAGATTTTTTAAAAAAAGGTTTTTTGTTTAGAGAAGAATTGATAATTTTCACTCATTTAGATTTTATATTTTCTTTTATTAAATACTAGGCGAGTACCCGCGCCTGACGGCAGCGGTTGTTAGCGGCAAACAATTAACGATATGCGATATTGTGACAAATGTTTAGTATAACATTCAAAATAGAACGTGAAAAGATCAAAATGTAATTACAAACGGTTGTAACATGCGATTATTCAACTTTAACAAAATTTCTTAAAATATATCAAACGACATATAAAAGTATTTAGTGAGACTGAAAAAGAAAACATTACATCAAATATGAAATTCTAATTAACAACACACGTTACTCGGCGCGTAAAACGTCTGATACACGACATTTGAGGTATAGATTCCTGCTTGACGGAACTCTTTGATTGGTTTAACCAATACCTTTGTTGTACTACGGGATATTCCTTTAGACAATGCCACATAAAGTTAGCCATGCGAGAAAACATAATCGGGTAAATAGACACCTACATTTGAAATTTTTTAGCCATGAACTTTATTAATAGTCATCGCAAAGCTAAGGCGCATGGAGAATTGTGTTCTCTTTAGTTTGAAAGGAAACATTTCTTCTTCAGATGGATCAAGAGGAATTCTTGGCAAAAGCACTCTACCTCCAGCGTGTTGTCCGACAACAACGGAAAATTTCTAGCGGTAGACAACTAACGATATGCGATATTGTGGTTAGTAGCTGTAACGCTCAAAACAGAACGTAAAAGATAAAATGTAATTGCAATGGCCACCTGATTTCCTTGTGGAGCTTGGGGAGGGGTTTTACCCGGGTTTGAGTCTTGCAAGAGATAAAGAAAATCCAAATTTTCCTCTTAGTGGGAAACCGTGAGTTCTATGAGTTTCCCTTCGCGGATCTATCCTAGTGGTTCGGGTCCCGGGGTTATGTGATTGCAAAAAGAACATATAACAACCGCTCATTTGTTAATCAACTACAAAAATTTAAAATGTTTATTGCTCACCACCACCGCCTTAAAAAGCTCCGTGCCAAAGATACCCTTAACTATACAAAGAACTTGTAGTGAAAGTTTCATAATTAAGTTTTCTCATAAAAGGGTTGATCGTGTTTTAAATGTACTTAACCATATCCAATCATACCAAAATTACATATTTAGGAAACTTCCATTAAAACAATCATCAATGCTAGGCACTTTATTTTGCATACTCAAAATTCCTTGCATACTAAGGGATAAATCCCCACTTTCCATCTAGTTTGATCTAATGGTAGTGATTAACCTAAGATTTAATATGTATAAACCTAAGTCCATGTTTTTTTTTGTCTTTTTATCTTTCTTATCTATTTTCTCATTATTTGTCCTTTTTTTTAATCACTTTTTTTAATTTCACGCTTTTTTTTTTTTTCGTTTTCGTCACGCTTTTTACGCTTTTGTCCGCTTTTTCCGTTTTCATACGTTTTCCGCTGCGTTACGTTTCGCTTTCTTACGTTTTAAATCGCTTTTCTTACATTTTGTCCGCTTTCATCCGCTTACATACGTTTCATCCGTTTTCGTCCGCTTTCTTACGTTTCGTATGTTTCTTACATTTCGTCCGCTTTCACGCTTTTGTCTTTTCTTACGTTTCGTTCGTTTTCGCGTTTTACGCCGCCGCTTTCTTACGGTTTCTTGCTCGCTTTCACGTTTTGTCCGCTTTCACGCCGTCCGCTTTTCACGTTGCCGTCGGTTTCATACGTTTTATCCGCTTTCATACGTTTCGTCCGTTTTGCCCTGCTTTCTTACATTTTCGTTCGTTTTCACGTTTCGTCCGCTTTCACGCTTTTGTCCATTTCATACCTTTTCTTTGTTTTCTTACGCCGCTCGCTTTACTTTTTGTCCGTTTTCTTAAGTTTTCGTCGGTTTTCATAGGTTTATATACGCTTTCGTCCGTTTTTTACGTTTTTGTCCATTTTCATCCGTTTTTATACGTTTTCGTCCGTTTTCAGATGCCTTTTCCGTTTTCATACAATTTTATACGCTTTTCATTCGTTTTTATACGTTTTTGTCCGTTCTCATACGTTTTTGTCCTTTTTTTTTTGCAGTTTTTATACGTTTTCGTCTATTTTCATACGTTTTCATGTTTATTATTAAACTTTATTATATTACATGTCTAATATCAATTGTGATATTTTATTCAAAAAAAAGTTAATGTCTAATATCACTTGTGATATCTCATAAACAAACAAGTATGTGTTTTTAACCTTTAATATCATCTGAGATATTTCATTGCTTTGTATATTTTTATATATTATCACCTATATGTTTTCTAATATTTTTATAATTTTGAGTTACAAGATAGTTTTTGTGCCTTTCATCGCAATTGACAAGCGCATATTTTTTTAATGCGCTTAGTAGAAATAAAATGGTTAAAGTCTCTTTAGGTGAATTCTTATTTTGTTCAAAAAAATGCTAATTTAATGCAACACTTGTTTGATTTTGAGAATATGTCAAGTCTCTATTTTCATACTTTTCTTCATTTTTATTCATTTTGATATTTTTAAGTGACACTTATGATCTCTTGTGATATAACATCAGAAGAAAGATGAAGAGTATTACACTCTTCATCATATGTGTTATCGCCAGATACTCAACTAAAAATGAGAAATATTAAATTCATACCAAATGTGATAAGAATTTAGTATTTTACCAAGTATATATGAAAGAAATGATAATAAACATCACTTATTATATTACTATGATGATTGCTCATTTTTCTTATTTGTTTTTGAAAATATTTTGGAAGATTTTTGTGTTTTATGATAATATGAAATATTAGAAAAGGTGTTAAGCGAAAACAAGAGATGTTATGAAACTTTGTTAGACTTGTAGTGGATTTTCTATTTAATGGATACATTGTGCATGTTCGATCGTTTTATAGCGTGATATGAAAATATTTATGGTTGAATCGACAAACTAAAGAAGCTATGGTTGAAGAAAGCACATCTTTATAAACAAACCGAGTAAGCTCAAACACTTGTGATATCACATGATATCGCTGCGATATCACCTCACTGTGATATCACATGATACCACGGTGATATCACATGATACCACGGTGATATCACCGGTGATATCACTGTGATATAAACTATGATATCACACATGCTATCACCGGTAATATCACACATGATATCACAGGTGATATCACCGGTGTTATCACACACGATATCACGTATGATATCACGAGTGAGGTGATATCACCTGTAATATCATAGGTGTTTGATCTTTCTCAGTTTGTTTATAAAGATGTGTGCTATCTTCAGCCATAACTTATTTAATTTGCTGATTCAACCGTAGATATTTTCTAATCACATTATAAAACCTATCAAAACATGCACAATGTACCCATTAAATAGAAAAATCCACCACAAGTCTAACAAAAGTATCATAACATCTCTTGTTTTCAGTTGAACAACTTTTCTAATATGTCATAATATCATAAAACACAAAAATCTTCCTAAATATTTTCAAAAACACAACCATCACATTCTTAGAGTATCACAACTGATAACACATACATGATGAAGAATGTAATACTTTCCATCTTCATTACAGTGTTATATCACAAGAGATAAATAAGTGTCACTTACAAATATCAAAATGAAAACGTCTGAAAACGGAAAAAAAAACGTATAAAATCGAATGAAGAACGTATAAAAACGGACAAAAACGTATGAAAACGGACAAAAATGTATAAAACGGACAAAAATGTATAAAAACGGATGAAAACGTATGAAAACGGACGAAAACGTCTAAAAATGGACGAAAACGTAAAGAAACGGGTGACAACGTATGAAAACGTCTGAAAACGTATAAAAACGGACAAAAATACATGAAAACATAAAAATACAGACGAAAACGTCTAAAAACAGACGAAAATACATGAAAACCTAAAAAAGGACAAAGACGTATGAAAATGGTTGAAAATGGCCGAAAACGTAAGAAAACGGACGAAAACGTATGAAAGCATAAAAACATGTATGAAAAATAGAATAAAATGAAAGAAAACAGATGAAAACGGACGAAAACGTATGAAAACGAACAAAACGAAGAAAAGCGATTTAAACGATGAAACGACGAAAACGATAAAAATGATTTAAAACGTCTCAAACAAGAAAATGTCTCAAAACAGAAGAAAATGTCTAAAAATGGACGAAAACGTATGAAAACGGACAAAAACGTCTGAAAACAGACGAAAACGTATATAAACGTACAAAAACGAATGAAAACGTACGAAAACGGACGAAAACGGATGTAAACGTACGAAAACGTCTGAAATCAGACGAAAACGTAAAATAACGGACGAAAACATATGAACACGGACGAAAACGTATAAAAACGAACGAAAACGCATGAATATAGATGAAAACGTATGAAAGCGAAAAAAAAATTAGAATAAAAAAAACGTGAATTAAAAATAAATAAATAAATAAATAAATAAATAATAAACGTGAATTTTTAATAACAACGTGAATTTCAAAAAAAAGAAAAGAAAAAGAAAAAGAAAAAATGTTGTAATAAATAAGAAAGAGAAAAAGACAAAGAAAAAGTAAAAAAAAAACATGAACATAGGTTTCCATATTAAATCTTAGGTTTATCCCAACCATTAGATCAAACTAGATGGATGGTGGGGATTTGTCCCTTGGTAAGTACCAAAATAAGAGTAAGCATTTGAAAATTCCTCTTTGTTAGTATAATAAGAGAAAAGTTATATCACATACTTGTAGAAATACCAACTAATTATTAACAATTTCCTTGCTAAAATTAGATGTTAAATAAATAATTTAGCAACAATTTATCAATTGTTGTTAAATAATTGTTGCTGATAGCATTTTTTTTAGTAGTGTTTTTAATAGAAAACTGGGTTGACCCGACGGTCGAACTGGTAACCCGATGATCCGGTGACTTGACCAGGTCTATTAAAAAACCCGGTTTTAAAACATTGATTTCAAATAATATGTTTAGGGGAGAATACATCAAAGAAAGTTAAATATTTACAATTTTGCATATTTTTATAATAATACAAGTTTTTTATCGTAACGTTTCATAGAGTTTACGATTTTTGGATTAATATAAGAATATGCAAGTTTTAATAAGTACATATCTAAATGCCCTTATTTTTAATCATTTTATAGAATTACCGATATATGAAATAGTGACCAAATTTCGTCACTAATATTTAATGACGAAATTTCTCGTCACTATTCATGTAATTTAGTGACTAAATGGTGACCATTTATAAGTTCCGTCACTAACTTTCTACCGATGACCAAAAATAATGACAAAAAATTATATCGTCACTATTTACATCTAAATAGTGACCAAAAAATTTCTCGTCATTAAATTCTCGTCACTAAATCTACTTTTTCTTGTAGTGTTCATTCACCTTTGACCCAATTTGGTGGCAAGTAAAGCTGCAACTTCATAATATTCTAGTAGATCTGGTTATATACACACTGCTCTTTACATAAAGGATTACGTGTTATTATTCCAAGTTTTTGAGAGTTGAAAGCAGTGTTTTGATGGTTAAAGCTCGTGAATCCATGATATAAGAGTATGGGGAAATTAACACGCCAAATGCATCGATATTTCATGCCAAACTCGTGCCAACCATACCGACACTTTGCGTTATGATATAGCGCTGAGATGACTTATCAATAACGTGTTATTGGTAACTATGATACTTTGTGCTCTAAGAGCAGCAGTATGCTACTCCTAAGCTTTTCACATACACATCAAACCATAACACAAAGTAGCATATAGATGGAATTCTAGAGAGAAAGTTAGAGGTTTAGGGAACTTAGTGAGAGAAAGTGAAAGATATTATTATGAGTTCCAACTCTACCTTGGGAGGTAGAGAGTATTTATAGTCTTACACAAATCGCCACACAATGGGTCATGGATCGTGCATACAGCTGGTAAAGACCCGTCTGTCCTCCACGGTGTTACTTAACTAAATTACTACTTAACTTAAAAGAACTACGACTACGAGCTTTTAACGATTACATATACTTGAGGTGACCGACTCTTTAATACCGGAATTTCTAATTCCTAACAATCTCCCTAAGGAGGTCACCTCAATTATATATCAAAATTACATTGAATACAAATAGATATTACATTAACAATTGATCTTGCATTCTTGATGTAGTCCTTGCTCATAAGCTCGTAGTCATTGATTCTTCACATTGCATGTTTGGTCATTCCAAGTGGAGGTCTTTACCGATCCACGTGATGATAAGTTTGAGCCATCTTTGAGATCATCGCAATCAACAATCTCGACACATCCTTTGTGATGTTGGTATTTTGTGATGTTGTGACTTTGGGACCGACATGCTCACATTCGGATCATGATATCTTCTCATCGAGTAGCGGAAGCATTTGTTGAATCACGATATTGGCGCAGCAGAAAGCGTAAGCATGGAGTGAAAATATCGAGTCATTGATGCACTAATCATGATTTCTTTTGAGATGAATGTGTTAAGTGAGCATGCGGCTATGGATTGACCGCTTCATTCGATCACCGCAAACGCCGGGCGCACTCGCATACAACAAGCTAGCAACAAATCGCACGAAAGTGTCTTTGATCACTTTCGATGAATTGAGGTACACGCCCACGGTGCCCTCGCTGATCAAGACAAGCATCGCTCGTGATCGTAGGATTCCTAAGAATCTCCTTGATGTGGTTTCGCAATGTTCTAGTCGTTCTCAAACCGAACATCTCAAAGAAGACAACACGGAGTGAGTGAACCAAATAATTTTAAGTCCACCGATTGATGAAAAGAGATTTGAAAACAATCGTATTGCTCAATAGAAATTGTTTTTGCAATACAACGAAGGTTTTATTGAAAATCAATTATCAATCATAAAATACCTTTGGTTTGAAAATTAGTACACAATCGATGTGCTAAAGAAAAGAGTTTATTAAGCACAACGACCGGTTTTTCAAAGGCATCCGTCAATCCATAACTCGAACCGTGATTGATTCAAGAGATTGAATCGCCCCATTGTTTCGCTCGCTTGTCACATGGTTGATCTATATAATAGATCTCACATGCCACCTACCAGAGCTTGTTTGATGTTGGCTCCAAGGCTTTCCATCTTCATTGTGAATATGTAAACACATCACTCGGATGTTCCGCAATACCACAAGGATAATGCGAGGACTCAAGATATAATCTCTTCCACATTGTGTGAAACAGAGAGTCTTCATTGAAAGTGTCCTAATGAGATTTATTGATGATCTCGTGGCTCTAGACTCAATTTGTGCATATTTGGATCCTATAACGGAGACTAGGAGAGGGTCTCCTTCTTCAATATCAACCATCTCTAAGAGAAAGTCGATAGATAATGTCGGTTCCCCGTGAGAATGAAACAAGTCCTTTAAGAGGAACTTGAGTGGTTTGGAAAGTTGAAGTGCAGCAAGGCCACCGGGTCCATGACGCCTTGTCTTCAATACCGATGTTACCATCAAGAGTATATGAAGTGAACCCGTTTCGCCCTAAGGTTGAATTAATGGAGGCTATTTGTTTTCACCCTATTCTCATTCAATTCTTTTAATTCTTCAACCCTTCAAGCTTACCGAGACTTCATAGCTAGAACCTTGTTGGGTTTATTCCAAGACTAGCTCGCCTTAGTCCGCACTCTTCCCATATCTCACATTTCTCCTTTTATCATCATACCTAAGGACTTCTACACTAACTAGTGGATTGTCCTCGGTAGATCCCTCCGCTCGGCGGATCATGGGAACCAATACCTAGCCTTATCATCCTTATATCACCGCATATAAAGTAAAGTTGGTCGGTCAATTTGGTATTGTTCATCCGCCATTGGATCCAATTGAAAACCATTTGAAAACAATTCAAATACTTGTGATATATTATCAAAGCTTTTGTACCGAATTGTTTTTGATATTTTTAGAACGAGAACTCCCTCAACATGTGCATCAAGTATTGAAAATGTTTTGCACACGGAGGCAAGAGAAAGAATTTACTTTTGATTACCATTTTCTAAAGATATCAACATCACTTCCTCAATAGATCAAGTTGGTATAGCATTTCCGGAAGGATGAGGTTTCCATGAATTTTGCTCCCCTCAATATGTGCCTCGAGGTTTGAAAAGAGTTTTGCACATACTAGAGGAACCCGCACATTAGGATGAATGATCACGCTTTAAATCAAAGGTTTAAGATAGATGCTCCCCTCAACATGTGCATTGAAAAATTGAAATCGTTTGTCACATGTGAGAAGGACAAGATGTACATTCTTTTATAACCATTTACCCGATTATCGCTTTAAACCAATTTAAATCACACATTCTCCCCGATCACAATTATCAAATCATTTGAGATTTGTGATCTCGATAGATTTAAATTGATTTTGAAAGCTTTTAAGGAGAATTGTGACTTGATTGTGAAAGTGTTTTAACCGATATGGATCGATTTTAAGACTTTAAACTCCATTTATAAAACTTGCATGTATATCTTTTGAAAACAATTTAATGCCAAATAACTTTTTAATTTAATTGAAATCATTCTCCCTCAATCAATGACGAGGTTGTTGATCGAGAGATAGAGATTTTGACATATAAGTCCGATGATTATCAAAATAGAGATTGAGTTATTTTTCAAAGCATTTAGTTTTCAGCAGATAAATGTTTATAGAATCGAGCATAGAATTTGAAAACATGGTAAAACATGGCTCGTTTTTTTTTTAAAACCGGTTATTGCCTCGAAAATGACAATAAACCATTTCTCTTTCTCTCAAAATTTTTTTTTTTTTTTTTTTTTTTTTTTAAATAGAATTCGAACAAACATCTAAAGTCCCGTGTCATTCTTTGAATGACAAAGACAAAGACCGTAGATATTATCGAACCGAGAAAACATGACAAAATGACAATATTTTTGAAGATTTTTCAATTTTTCGATTTTTATGGATTTTGAAAGTTTTATAATTTTCTATTTGATTTTTGAGGGTTTTATAATTTTGTATTTTGATTTTCAAAAATATTTACAAGAGATAGATGAAGATAGACCTTTACTCCTCGCCTTCCTCCTCAAGACGCTTGAGAGTTTCGTTGAAGGCTTTTCAAACCAAGTCGTGGAAGAATAAACTCAAAACGTTCTCTTGGAAGAGCTTTGGTGAAGATGTCGCTAACCGATATTCGCACCTCACAAAATATAGTTCCACCACACCTTTTTCCACTGCTCCTCGATGAAATGATGTCGAATGTCGATATGCTTTGCTCTTGAGTGTTGAACGTTGTTGCATGAGAGAGCAATAGCACTTTTATTATCACAAGACAGTAGGATTTTGTTGAATTCAAAGCCATAGTCGATAATCGAGATCTCATCCATAAGATTTGAGCACAACAAGATGACATGGCTATGTATTCACCTCAGAGAGGAAATAGAAGTACTCATTTGCTTTTTGAAGACCACCACAAGCTTATCACCCAAAACCGAGCACCTCCGCACGCATTTCGACGAGTATCTTGACAACTCGCATGATCGGCATCTCGTGATAGGCCGTTAGTGACATACCGTGTCCTTCGGGTACCATAGTCCCATATTGATGGTTCCTTGAGATACCGAAGACCCGCTTAATCGCTTCAAGGTGCTTTTAGTAGGCTTAGCTCGGTATCTAGCACACATGCACACAGAGAATAAGATGTCCGTCTACTAGCAAGTGAGATACATCGTGATCCAATCATACTCCTATATTTCGCTTGGTCAATCATGATCCCCGAGAGGTCCTCATCTAGTTTGGTTCGGTCAATCATGGGGTGTCAACAGGTCACTTGAATCAAATCCAAATTTCTTTAAAATCTCGTTGCATATTTAGATTGATTTATGAAAATGCCTCCGGACTTTGTGAAATTTGTAATCCCAAGAAAATGACATTTGTCCCATCATTGACATTTGAAACTTTGAACTCATTTCATTTGAAAACGATCACATTCCATTGGGTCACGAGGCAAAGATAATATCATCAACATAAATTTGAACATGAATCAAATGTTTGCTCGACTTTCGGTGAACAATGTAGGATCAATCGCTCCTTTGATGAATCCGTTGATAGAAGAAACTTTGATGTTGTATCATACCATGCCCTGGAGCTTGCTTTAAACCGTAAAGAGCCTTCTTCAAACGATAAACGTGAGTAGGATGCTCTTGATTCACAAAACCTTCAGTTGGCCGACGAGACGACTTCTTTAAGATCTCCGCTTAGAAATGCCGCCTTTACATCCATCCGATAAACCACCATGTTCTTGCTAGCAAGATTAGCCGTAAAGATTCGATGGCCTCGATTCGAGCAACCGGAGCAAAAGATTCTTCAAAGTCTATACCTCCTCTTGACGATATCCTTTAGCAACTAATCGAGCCTTGTTCTTCAACACATCACCATGCTCATCAAGTTTTACTTTGAAGATCCATTTTAGAGCTATAATCATAGCACGCCTCGAGTGTACTAACTCCCATACATCAAGACGATCAAACTCATGAATTTCATCTTGCATAGCATTGAACCAAACTATCTTCATTCATGGCGCTTTAACGCCTTTGGTTCGATCTTAGATAGTACGGAGTTGAAGAAGCACCATAAGGCATCGGTCATGAGTTGCTTCCGGTTGATACAGACGAGAGGGATTTCCAATGATGTTGTCTAATGGATGATCGTGAGTCCATTTTCCGAGGTGTTCATGTGGCATTTGTTGAGGAACCAAGTAGCCGAGTCGATGTCTCTCAAGAAGATGGTTCGATGATGATTCGTGAGTAGCAAATATGTTTTCAAATGGAGCATCTTCGTGAGTTGCAAAGGGATTAACTTCATCATTGGTGCCGTAAACATTTCCATGATGTACATTTGAAGAGAGA
The DNA here is from genome assembly GCA_022545495.1 of Chrysanthemum lavandulifolium. Taxonomy (NCBI): domain Eukaryota; kingdom Viridiplantae; phylum Streptophyta; class Magnoliopsida; order Asterales; family Asteraceae; genus Chrysanthemum; species Chrysanthemum lavandulifolium. Next base: position 309,679,752 of record CM040238.1, read on the forward strand.
TGATTTGTTGATGAGATCAAGGATCGCAGCAGTGCTTCTTGACTTACGATATTGAGACCGATGAATTGACTTCATTCATCGGAATATGAGCATCCTCTCGTTGTGGATCAAGACCTCATTAGTAGTAGACTCTACACAGCTCATCAAACATGGGATCAAACAGCTTTTACATCATCTTCGATGGAGGTACATATGGAGTTTCTTGAGAGGAGTTTGGAACAAGAAATGAACCAATAGGACTGCTTTTGAAGTGCGGGTCCCGAATGGAGTGTCCAGAGCCATTTGACCGGTCACCATCAAACGAACGTGAATTGTTTCCATGATATTTCGGGTTCTTTTGTTGTAGATTCGTATCCCTTTTGTTTGGTGCATATCCTACAAATACTCCAATGTCGCCTTTAGCCCTAAGTTTGCCCAAGTCTTGACCTCATTTGTTGGATAGCACAAGGCACCAAACACACGAAGGAAAGATAGATTAGGTTTTTCGTTGTGGACAAGTTCATATGGAGTTTTTCCATGAATGGTGTGAATCGTGGAACGATTTTTGTGTAGCATGCAAGGGCAATTGCTTCACCCGCAGAAACATTGGAACCTTTGAGTAGATCAAGATTGTTCTAGCAGCTTCAACAAGAGTACGATTTCGCCTTTCAACTACACCGCTCGCTGAGGGGTTCGTGGAACACTTCTTTGATGGTCGATTCCAACGCTTTCATAGAATTCACTAAGTTGTTTGTTGACAAACCCGCCCATTGTCTGCTCGATAATTCGACGGTTTTGTTTAGTCTAACTCGCAATGCTTGATGAGTTTGATGATGATATCGAGTTTCATCCTTTGTCCTTAAGAACTTGACCTGTGAATCTAGAATAATCATCAACCACAACTAACACATATTTCTTCCCAAAGATATTCTCACACCTCATTGGTCCACATAAATCCATATGAATCATATGAAGGACTTCGTGATGAGTTAGTAGGTTTGGGTTTATGGGCATACTTCTTGCTTTTTCCCAATTGACATGTCGAACAAAGATGATCCTTTTCATACTTTAGTCTAGGTAGACCTACAACTAAATCCTTTCTCGAAAGATCGCTGATGGTGCCAAGTTCAAGTGATTGAGACGACGATGCCATAACCATGACTTTGTTTTAGAAGCCTTTGATAACAAGCGATTGGTGATGCTCTCATCATGTCATCGATAGAGATAGTGTAAAGGTTTGAGCCACGAGTTCCTTTCAACAGCTCCTTTCCATTAAGATCTCTAACAAAGGTGTATGTTTTCTCAAGGCTACTTCTAGATCGTAATCACGTAAATTGACCAACAGAGAATGATTATGACCTAAACCTTCCACATAATACACTGGAGATGACACTATCACCAACAACATAATCTCCATAACCCATAATAGCACCGAAATGATCATTACCAAATCTAATAGCCCCGATGAATTTGCTCACGGTTCATGAGCCGTGACCGTCTCCAAATATATGCTTGGAACAAATGAGTCCGTGTACCACGTAACGATTTGAACGATCCGCAGCTGAACATGCATAAGAATGGATAATCGATATTTGGGATCCCCATGCAAGAATGGGTTCCATTTGGTTAGTAGCAACATTGGACCACCCACATCGTAAATAGAAGCATTCATATCGATGGTGAGGTAATGGAATCATTGTGAATAGATGCAATACTAGTGTCTCAGATAGCCCTATTTACAGCAGTGACCACTTCTTAAGGGAATAGTTCTACCAAGAGGCATCCATTTTCTAGTGGGCATTATCTCGATTAGTCTTATGACCAATGTGTATCCAATAAAAGCCTATTCTCAATAATGTTCTTCCCGTGGGTTTCCATTGTTTTCTAACTCTCTTCGCTTTTGCCTTTTAGCCTTTTTAGCATGAATTTTAGCATTAACAACATTAATCGGACAATTAACATCATTAGCGTAACATTAACATCACATTCATGATTAGAAATGTAATTCAAGCAATCATCAAGACAAGGTTTGCAAATAGTATCGTAATTCAATTAATTACAAGACGCCTATGGCTAATACTAGAATCAACACGATTCGCTTTATTCGATTCAAACTTAAGGTTCCTAGATTGTTCTTTCTCTCTTCCAAAGGCACATTCTTAGCTTGAGAGGTCTTATCATTCCTTGTATTGTCTTGAGACTTTGACCGCTCCCTTTAATGTCACCGACACTCTGTAGAGGAATGGGAACATTAGTTTGTTTTACTACTCTTTGCACCAATTGCTTAGATGTGCCGATCCGAACTACATGTGTGCACTACGGTTCACTTTCATAAAGCTAGCTTTATCGAAATTAGTACTCCTAGAAGGCACATTCGAGTTCTCTTCCTAGCATTGATGATCTAGAATCAACTACTCAAGGGTATACTACGGCTCTCATTCAAAACATTGGGAGTCGAGTGCATGTCATGTTTGGCCTTAGGCATTGAGCATGGAATCAAGGGGTTAACTCTCTCACCTAATGTCTTTGGGCATATTGTGATCAAACATTCTAAGATTTCTTGAGATCGTTTGGCATATAAGCATGCATGTCCAATTGCATTATCATGAGGTTTCTCTAGCTTATCCTCTTCAACAATCTCACGCAGGCATTCTAAGCAATCCTTAAGGGATGAGAAATATGTTTGAATGGCAAGTTTGTTGTTCCTTAGGTGAGGGGGGACATATGTCACGATAAAGCGATTTATTACCAGAGTGAACCTTAGATACAACATTCTCCTCATTGATCATTGGCATTTTCCCTTTTACCCGACTCTTCGATTCTCAATTTCCTTTTGCAATGAAGTTATTTGTTCGTTGTTTTGTTACGAGTGACTTTAATTGATTCAAACAACTCATTGAAATGACGCTTAACCTTTTCATTCTCTTCTAGGAAACTTTCGCTTTCCTTTGTAAAGCATTTACTAGGTTTTGAAGATGAAACGCTTGAGAATTCGAGAATCTAAAGAAGGAGGCATTTGGGAGCCCGTCATATTGTTCGCTTGACCCTTTAATTGAGAGATTTGGGCTTTCAACTTTCTCGATCGTGTTACATCGAGCATGAATCTGCTCATCTCGCTTGTTAATTTGAAAATCGCATCAAACTCGAGCATCCAAGATGTCTTGAAATTTGAAGTTTTGACATTTTCTTTGAGATGTTGATATTTTAGTTGTAGATTAAAATACTCAACTTCTAGTTTAGAAAATGTTTAACCAAATTGTCATGATCATCCAGCTCAATTTTCTCATTTAGTTTAGAATTAGTTTTTCAAGCTCAATGACACGATCATGGAGACTTTCAGGCCACAGATAGTTCATGAAATTTGAAGCATTAATAGAGCAATTTGAAGCGTTGAAAAGACATCTTGAGCAACACATTCAAGAATAAGATTTTCATTCAATGTATGCGTGTTCTTCCTCTCAATCTCATTATATTTTAGTGCACGCCATAATCACTAATTTCAACTATTATTGCATCAAATTCCTTTTCCATTCCCTTAATATCTGCTTTCTATCCCTTTTAAGACTCTCAAAGTGATCCTTTAAAAGTTTAAAGAAGGGCATGACCTCGCTTAAATAACATTCTTTCATTTGTTCAAAACCCTTTCTCCTTCGCTATGCCAGCTGGTGTGATCCTTTTCTTGCAAGTTTTCTCAAAATCAACAAATAGTTGAAAATAACGATTGGCTAATTAAGATCTTGCTTTTAGTGGCAATTGTTCTAGGAACAAGATGCATTGGTGTGTTAGGAGGATACATGAGTTTTAGGCATTTTCCAAAGGGAGGGTTTGTTATCGCAATATTTTCATTTTCTCGCTTATCTAAATCCATTTTCCAAAAGACTTGTTCGGAGTCAACAATGTCTCGAGTCTTAAACTTGTTCAAGGAAATCCAGCTTTTCCTTCTTGTAGTCATGGGGAGTGATAATTACTTTCTTCTCTTTGCACTTAGGGTCATTTAGTTTCTTATTCATCTTCTCCCTAGTTACTTCATCTAATTTCTTGTCATCCCAAGGCACTCAACGCAACTAGGTTTTTGTCTAGGTTTAAGAATCTCATTTCCATCATAGATAACACTTTGAGTCGCTTTTGCTATCTTTCCATACTGTGGTTGGGTTTATCTATAATGGGAACACTATGCTTATCGCTAGAACTCTATGCTTAGTGATCATGTGAGCAAATCGAATGGTGTTTCCTTGTATGTACAACTTGTTTTCAAGTTTGTTTTTCAAAGTTTTCGATTAGAAAATCTCTCAAGAGCTTTGATTCTTTTGCATTAAATTCTTGCTTAAGCATTTTCACATTTTCTTGAAGTTCTTGTTTTTGCTTAATGTTTTAGAAAGTTTTTCTTGCAAAGAATTTAATTCTTGTTTCAATACTTTCTCTAAAATTACTTTTTCTAATTATCGACGCACTTGGTCATCCATTTCCCGCTCACGAGTGGTCAACTCAAATTTAGCGTTGTTCATAAATAGCAACACGCTCCTTATAGGCATTTAGTTCGTAAATTACGTAATCATCGAGCACATGCGTGTATTCATCAAAGACATAGTCATTGTTGATCGCAGAAGATGCATCACTTGGTACAACTTCACTTCCACTTTGATTCACGATTGATCGTATGGGACAATATTGATATTACCCATATTTTCAATATTTGATTCAAAGGTTTCATTGGTTGTACTTTGTCATGCATCCGCTGCACATCAAGATCATCGATAGCTTTAATACCTCGTAGATGAGTTTGTCCTGGATGGGCCAAGATGTGGTGAAGAAGGGATCTTGGGAGAAACAATCGGAGAGATGCTAGCCATAAAGATTGTGTGAGCAGAGGTCCATCATCTACATCGTAATCGATGCATCACGCCACGACTTGAAAGGCGCTCGATGATTGTGACCTATCTCCGAACAGTCGCTCATCCACATCTCGCATCATAGGTCTTGGCATTGCCCTCAAGAAGAAACAAAGAATTCCTCTTCATCCAACGCAGCACCATTGTCCCGAGCTTGTGCCAAGAACATCTTATCTCAAGTAATCAAGATTCTCGGGCGCTTTGAGATGTGCGCCTTGCAATGTGTCCTTCACCACCACGCTTATAGCATTTGATTGTCTTGGCTTGACCTTGGTTACCATTTCTTCCTCGATTCTCGTTGCCCACATATCCTCTACCAAAGACCACCCCTTCCCCGATCATATCGCCTTTCCCGAATCGGTTGCACCACGATCCTTCCATCTTTAACAAAGGGCTTGATTATGTGGGTTAGATGCGCTCGAGGTTGTTGTTGGTTTGTGGGAGAGAATTCATGTTTTGACTAATGAGAAGAGCAAGTTGATTAATGATGTTACCCACGTGCATCAAAGATCGCCTTGTTTGAACCGAGGATCGTGGATGAGTTTGTGATTACCATTACCCAAGGGTATGACTTGTGATGCTTTGGTTGTGATTCCAATGTTTGAGTAGAAAGTCGTTGAGTCATTAGACTAACTTGTCTCACCCTCGTTGGTTTTGAACCGATTGAGAATCAACTTTTCAAACATGGCATGTCTCTCATTCTCAAGGAGGAAGGCATAGAGTTGCTCATAGTTAGTATGTTTCAACTTTAGTGAGTTTCACAGATGTGACAAACTTGTGCCATTCGGGATTCATGTTGTTCACAAACTTTGAGTTCAAATTAATATTAGGCATGGTCATTCGATGTTCCTCATGTCATTCACTAACTTATGAAATCTCACATAATACTCATAGACACTCTCATCCGGTTTCATCTTGAAGTGCTCAAATTGGCCATAGAGTTGGGATTCTCTGCCTTCCATAGTTAATTCAACCCGAGAGAAGCATCTTAACGTTATCCCAAACCGCCTTTGCATCGTTGTTATGATTGATCACTTGTAGATGTCTTTAGGAAGACCTTGAAGAACAATGTTTGAAGCCCCGATATCTCGCATCGAATCTCTTTTCTCCTCATTATCAAGCTCATTGTACATCTTAGGTCCGTCCATTCCGTAAACAGAGTACCATCTTCATTAGTATCAAGTATGTCTCTAGTCGCCTCAACCCGATATGGTCCTTCATCAATGGATTTGAGAATGTTGACACCATTTTCCTTTCCAAGGCAATACAACTGATTCGCTGAGCCCAAGAATCGTAGTCGCCTGGCAAGCATGGGTGGACGAGTATCCGAGCCACCGCTTGAACATCCCCGCAACAGTGGAGATGACAAGAGGGACGTTGGTAGACATGTTAATGATTATACGGATTTTATAACTCTATGATTAAACCGGAAATAGATTCTTTCACGGATTTTACTAAATCAAGAGAAAACCGTAAACAATCACTCAAGTCGCTAGATGATAAGGCTCTAAGTCGCTAGAAACAAAAGCACTAAGTCGCTACCAATTAATTCGCTAGATGTACCAAGTCGCTAGAAACCCAAGTCGCTAGATAGAAAGCAAGTCGCTAAGTAGTAACTCACATACCCAAGTCGCTAGCCAAATTTTGACAAAGAATTGCCACACAAGTCGCTAGAAACACAAGTCGCTAAAGAGCAACTCACATCGATCAAGTCGCTACAACAAGTCGCTACCCGTAGTGGAGATTCCACTACTTGTACTTTAACTCGCTAGCTCTAACTCGCTAGTTTTTAACATCGAAGTCGCTACAAAACGTGAAGTAAGTCGCTAGCAAGAAACTATACCGAGAGCTAAGTCGCTAGCTTGAAAACCAAATAAACTTCACTTTTCAATCCAAAACAACCCAAACAAGATGATTCAAGCTACCAAATGAAAACCTAAACACTTTTGATGATTCTAAACACAAAAGTACCAACAAAATTCAAACTTTAACACAAGAGATCAACCAAATGATGCAAAACCACTAAACTTTTTCAAACTCAAAACCACCTAAAACCACTATAAATCCAAAGATGTGTAAGATATGATCAAACCATGGCTCTTGATACCAATTGTTAGATATAAGCTTTTCACATACACATCAAACCATAACACAAAGTAGCATGTAGATGGAATTCTAGAGAGAAAGTTAGAGGTTTAGGGAACTTAGTGAGAGAAAGTGAAAGATATTATTATGAGTTCCAACTCTACCTGGGAGGTAGAGAGTATTTATAGTCTTACACAAATCGCCACACAATGGGTCGTGGATCGTGCATACAGCTGGGTAAAGACCCGTCTGTCCTCCACGGTGTTACTTAACTAAATTACTACTTAACTTAAAAGAACTACGACTACGAGCTTTTAACGATTACATATACTGAGGTGACCGACTCTTTAATACCGGAATTTCTAATTCCTAACAATTTTGATTCTCGGATATGAAGTGGATAATAAAATTAATTAAAACATGTTGTGATCTTATTCATGTGGTAAGATAGACCTAAAGGGTGTTCGTTTGACTGAGTTGAGACAATTCGGGTGAGTCTACTCAGTGTGTCGGGTCGGGTTCATTTGAACTCATACTCATATTGAATTGTCTATTTCGTTGTAGTTTATTTTACTTGCTACGGTTGTAGATTTGAAACCAAAAGTCAATGTGGCTCGTTGAAGTGCGGTTAAGTTTGAGTTGGACATATGTTTAAGATCGCGGCATATTTCTGTTCTATTCTTGTGTTAGTGAGCTTGTTGAGCTGTTATAATAAGCTAGTAGCTTATCCTCATGTTTAACTTCTTGTTTAAGTTGTCGTTTGGCTAAATTTTCTCGGCTCGGTTTAGCAAACACACCCGAATGGTGTGTTTGTACGTTTTCTGTTTAAGATTCAACGGCAGTAACCCGAGAGGGTATGCTCGGTGTGGCCTTGTGTTGGTTTTGGTCACCATATGATTCTCAATATCAGAATTACTTGTTGATTTTCCTTCCTTTTCTATCGTTCATATTAGAAAACAACACTAGGATAGCGCGTTTGGTTTAGTTTGTATACGGGTAAATTAAATTAGTCGCATTTTGGGCTCAAGCCGATGTCGCCTGTGGGGATTGTTGGAGAGTCATATGGGTTACGAAGCCCATCCATTTCCAAAGAGGGTGCATCTGGTTTATGAAAGCATCGGGCCCTAACGCAACTTCAGATAAAAAGTGTGTGTGTAACGTTAGGCTGAAGCCCAGTTGTAAAAGGGTCCATTTGGTTTGTACAGCCCACACGGGGCATTGGAGGTCATGTTATCTCGAGTCTTTCCGACTAAATTACGTTTCATTCGACCCGTCCATGCTATGTCATTCATACGACTCGCCATTTACACACGACTTTTCCCATTCCATTCGCAACACACACATCTCATTAACAACATGACATACAAAATTCCGTCAACATTAATAGTTAAACACGAGATAATAATTGAACACGAAATCTAACAAAACAAGTAACTTTTATATTGCAACCTAATTTAAAAAAATATAACACACCTCATAACTATATGAAATCATAAACTTGGAAAACATATATTTTGAATTGTTAGAAAAGAATGATACACTTATTATACAAACTTTTAACGTTAGTCAAACCAATTAAATAGAAAGTTTCACTCGAGTTATACTATTCTTCTATAACTATGTAAACTATTTTTACAATTTACAAATAAGGTATACTCCACGAAAACTTATATTTCTTATATTTCTCAAATATACACATGTATGTATATATAAACCAAGTCTTCTATTAGTAACTTCTCAAAATATTTTGGATATATTTGAAAACCACATCGTATCTTAATACAAGAAACACATAAATTAAGTTACAACTTAATTTCTTTTAACCATATTTATACTAGAACTATATATATACACCTAATATATATGTACATCCTTTTTCGTTCACACCGACAAAGTCCCATCATATGTACTATTTTTCGTACACTATCTTTTGGTCATTATTTAACCGAATCGCCTTCATCTTCGATATTGCTTTCCAAGTCATATTTTCATAAGCCGATATACCCACAAACATTGAAAAAGCTATTTTTAAACTTAAACGATGCCACACAAACAACAACAACACAAACGATGAAAAATATATAAAGTTTGGTTAAACTTTATCAAACATGGGATAAAAACTAAAATTTACCGTACTAATTTAGGTTGCGTGTCGAAGCCGTGTACTATCACCATTTGATTTGTTCACTTCAGACTGGTATTTGCTGAGGTGAGTTTATAGGCCCATTTTATCTTTTAAACTGTTTTATAAACTTTGGGATGAGAAATATGCAAAACACTTTTATGGACCAACTGAAAACTTATGTTTATTTAAACTGTTACATAGAGTAGCCTAATTAATTAAATTTCCTTTTTGGCTGAACTCATGAACCGTTAATCCTTGCTGGGAAGCGCGAATGCTATAAATAGATCTATTGGGGGTGACTCCCCCATTTGGGTTGACCGAATAGGCAACTGGACGTATATCATGTCGAGATTCAAGTGTTTTGGGATTTCAATACTTGCAAGACCTTTATTTTACATGTTTCAAGAGCATGCACACTATGGTTAAGCTTCGGTTGCATGAACTTAATGCTAGTGTAACATGTTTCACAACTGTTTTGAAATGATATTGGTCTATCTTTGATTAAATATCTAAACCTATGAACTAGCCAGCTTTTTGCTGACTTTTAGCATGTTTTTCTCAGGTGTTTAATCTGCAGGCAAGGTAATGGCAAGGCAAGGGTCATAGACTATCCAATGAGGCATTTTTACACAAAATATGACTTATTTTATGGGATAACTAAAAAATATGGGACATATTTTCTGCACTTGACATTAAATGTAAATCTCTTTAATAATTAATGAAATTTAAACGGAGTATGTATTCCGTTCTTTATTATCTTATGTTGTGTATACCAATTGAGTAGCACCTCATGTGCTTCCATTGTACAAATTTTGAGGGTGTTACAAAATATGAACACACTTACTACGAAACACGTACGTATTAGAGAATTTCCTTGATGATCATAACAAATTGTCAATCTTCAGATGTATCTTTCGGTTCTCATCACAAAATACAAATGAATGAATACAAGAAACACAAGGTCTTCTTCCTAAACCTAATTCATGTGACATCTATATTACCCTTTCAATCGGAAAGCAAACAATGCAAGAATTTACAAGCAAATTTAAATTCATAATGCCATTGCCTTTTACTTCTACGAAAAACGCCAAGCACCATCACCCTCTTGATGCTCGTGTCTTGATCGGTTTAAGCTTCAACCCCAAGCTTTCGGTGAAAGTAGCTCACGAGATGCGAGGTGGTGAGTGGGCTCCTCGATCGCCACCGAACGGCTCAGTCTATACAATCCATACCCTGTTAGAAAATACTCCAATGTAATCAACATTTCTTGTGGATGCTTTTCCGTAACCAATGATCCACAATCCTTGTCTTTATTTGCTTTCTTTCATTTCTTGTCTTTATAATTAATTAATCATTTCAATTCTTAAAACCATTTAAATCCAATGACATTAGACTTAATTAGAGTCCGCTCACATAGCTCTTGGGACGACCTCGGTTTCTGGACATTACACTACACACGATCGGGCACACCGCCTGTTGGTACATAAGGTAGACCATAGGTAAGCGAGACACTTATAAATATTAAAACCAGTCAAGAAACCTACATCAAGTTTTGGCGCCCACTGCCGGGGAGTTATATTAGGATTTTCGTTAAGTCTTTCATTTTTATTTCGTTTTGAATTTTCTCAATTTCTCACGATCTCTTTTCAAGTTTAAGGTACTATCAAAGTTGTTAACATTGATGACCTCACTCTTGAGGAATATTTGGCGTTGACAAGGGAAGAACAGGGGCCAGGGCTCGTAAGACCGGCAATTGAAGCTAATGTCCGTTTCGAGATTAAAGAGCAGTTTATGAGGGAGCTACGTGCTAACCCTTTCTCGGGAAACAAGGACGAAGATGCGTATGAACACGTTGAGAATTTCTTGTACATCACAAGCCTTTTCAACATTCATGGTGTTTCTCATGACGTTGTTATGCTCCGTGTGTTCCCCATGACTCTTACTGGGGGAGCAAGAAGATGGATTGAAAGATTGCCCGTCGGGGCAGTTGATACATGGGTTCTCCTAAAAAAGCACTTCATCCAAAGATATTGTCCTCCTTCGAAGATATCTAATCAGCTAATGGAGATCCATAATTTCAAACAAGATGACGATGAAACGTTGAATCAAGCTTTGGATAGATACAACGATCTCCTCTACAAGTGTCCAACTCATGACCTAAACAGCCAGCAAAAGGTCAACATCTTTTACAAAGGTATCAACGTAACTACAAGACAGATGTTGGACTACCAAGGACCGATTCCAAGCATGACTCCTACTCTCGCCATTGAAGCCATCTAGAAAAGGGCCGATCATTCCCAAAAATGGCACGATGGGGGAAGCAAGAGAAGCCTAGGCAGAAATCTTGATGGAATTGCCGCCATTACTAGCAAAATTGAAAATCTTTGTCGGGACATGCTCAATCTCAGAGAATGTGTTCATGCTATTCAAGTAGGTTGTGAAAGCTGTGGAGGGGGACATCTCACCAAAAATTGTCCTCTAACTGACGAAGATAGCAAGGTTGAAGAAGTTAAATATGGTGAAAATCGACCGTTTCAAGGGGATAATAGAAACGGTAATGGCTATGGAGGAGGACCTCCCCCATATTATAACCGAGGGAATTTCGGTAAAATAAGAGCTAATTTGGAGGAAACAATCAGCAAATACCTCGAAGATTCGACTAAAAGGAAGAAGGAGCAAGAATAATGGCTTAAGAACTTCCAAGAAAATACAAACAAAGCCTTTTTAGTCATGACGAATCGTTAAAAAACTTGGAAGCCATGGTTGGGAAGCTTAGCGATGAGGTACAAAGAAGAAATGAGGAACAAAAGAACAAATCAACAACATGTAAGGCCGTGTTTTCTGAAAAAGACAAATCCGACGATTGGTCTAGCATTAATGAAGATAATAATGCTGATGACAGAAGTGAGTTACGCCGTAACCAAACATTAGAGTTACGGCATAACTGGGATACGTGGTCTGACAAGTTTCTTGAGTTAGATGAATCAAGAACGCATATCATTAATGGGTGGTCCAATGATATAAACATGTGCCCACAATCCCCATCCAAAAGGAAGAATTGCTGGTGAAAAGCTATGGCAATTGATAATGGAAAGTGGTATGATCTATGGGCTTCATACGACCCTCGTAATGAAATTTGCGATGGAGGGGTCGATAAGGAAAGGGTTAAAGATAACAGATACATGTGGACTGCACTTAACGATGAGGAAAGATGAGCTAAATTCTCACTTGATGAAGAGGAGGAACTGCCTATTAAGCACTGTTGCGATCCCATAATGATCACGGAAGACGAGTCCACATGAGCATAGCCTACATGCAATCCTTTCCTTGAGTATTGCAACGTGGGTGGTAATATGAAGGACGAAGAATGGATATGCCCTCATGAGTTAGAAAGACACGACGTTAAGTTCGGGGATCTATCCTTTAGTGATTGGTATTTAGTTAGATTCGGGGATGCGATCATTAATACGGGTTTACTAAGGAAGCTGAAGCTCGATTATGAAGAACATATTCTCTAAAGAAAGTTCGTAGATGATAAGCCAATCAACGATGAGACCTCCTGCAAAGGTATTCCCTCAAGCGACACCGATGACAATGTAGCTCGGAGTCATTGGTATGAAAAGATAAAAACCCTTGGCGAAATTTTTTGGGCATCTTGTACCCATTTGATGATGAATGTAACGGGGGAAGCAGCATAGAAAAATTTAGGGAAGATGAGTTCTTGTGGACCTCAACCAATGATGTGGAGAGGACGGAATTACCTTGGCTAGACAATTTGGGATTTGACGATTGGGCCAAAATCAAATATGGAAATGTAGATGCTTTGACTAAGGAGAAGATTTGGAAAGGATGTATGAGTAAAGAGGACCCGAGCGAAGAAATTCCAAACGACATAAGTGAATTGACGGATGAAGATATCAAAGATTCGATGGGTAATGAAAAAGAAGAATGCAAACGTGTGCTTGTGGAAGACTTACTCAACGATAAGTGGTTCAAGGTCTTGAATCCGATGATGATGACATCGAGGAATATTGACTACTTAGAACTACAAGGTGAAGATGGGTTCAACGACCCCGATGATGAAGCATATGAGCAAAGAAGGTGCAAACTTCTTGGCATTCCGTATAAAAGGCCGCCACCAATTGTAGCTGAAAAGTATGAGTTTACAAGATACCACTTGGGGCCGGAAGAAAAGTTTTGTAAAATTCGGAAGATCGAGACTAAGGAATATCTCCGCACTACTACAAATGTTGTTTGGGTCAGACATAATTTGATGAAGGATATGGAGGAAGTTGGCCAAGTTCGAAAGCCACCGTAAAACCCATGGCTTTGAGTCTAACTAAAAGACTCGTAAATAAAGAAAAGTGCTCTTTCGGGAGACAACCCAAATTATCCCTTTTAATTGTTTAATTTCCATTTCTGTTGGGTTTTATGCTTTTAATTATTTTTGCAGGAAATCAGAGAGTTGTTGCAGCAGCCTGAACGGGGACATGATCTGTCCACAGTTATGGCGTAACTCATTCTAATGGTTCCGCCGTAACACACCTCCAGTAGCTATCCTCCAGAGCATTACCAATTACGGCGTAAATCCATGCAATAGTTACGCTGTAGCTACACTCCAGTAGCGTCTGCTAGGTTTTGCCATAATTACGGTGTAACTCCTTCTTGGAGTTACGATGTAACTATCCTCTGTATTAATTCTTTCTTTTTAAACACAATAACCTTGTATTAGTTTATAAATGAACTTTGTGAGTATATTCCTTGTAAGCCCTCACAAGACTACACTCGTCCACTTGGGACACCAAGTGGTTTAAAAGGCTTGTTGCATACGCTAAATGCAACCGTGATTCTTACGAAAGGGAGTTAGGTTTCTTTTCGTTTTTCATTTTTCTTTTTTTATAATTATGCTTGTTGGTAGTGTGATTTCAGGTAATGAAGTTTGCTCGTGGATGCTTAAGCGAAGGCACGATTCTTTTCGTGGGCCTTCTTTCTTTTTCGGAGTGAATTTCAGGAAAGTTCTCGCTCTAATTCTACTTTCTTTTCACATTTATTTAACGTTTAGTACAAAAGGGACTTTGTACAATTCAAGTGGGGGGGACGGGAGTAGAATTATCTCTTGAACTTTATTTTGCCCTCGTTTTTCTAGTTTATTTTGAAGAATTATGCCATTTTTAATTTTGACATGTTTTTCTTAACCTAACTAGATTAGACCTTAGCCGAACACATTATAACCCTTGATATTATATGGTGAGATTAGCCTTATCCATTTCCAAATATTTACCCAAAATCCACCAAATTATGAGTGTGCCGATAGCTTGTAAACTTTAGAACTTGGCCTTTGCATCATTTCGAGACCAGAGACGAGGTATGCTGAGTTAGCTTAATGAATTTGGATTATTCAGTTTAAGAAGGCAATATTATAGGATTATCACCAAAAAATCCTATCTTTGTGTGTCTATCGATTAGTCACCTCGACTTCTCAACCCCCATGTTAAACCCTTTTGTTGCACTCACCTTTAGTGCAAGATACCCCTAGATACACCCGTCTGAGCCATTCCTTTCATTTTGTTCACCCAATATATTGTTTCGATACACCCATACACCTAAGCCTACCGTGTAGTCTTTATTTGTGATCGGGAAGTTATTGTTTGCCTAAGTTCAAGGTTCAAGTGGAAACGTTAGGGAATCACGCATTCGTCAAAGACATAGTTTTGAAGATCATTGAAGACCCCCCCAAATTCTCATATTCTTCATCTCAAGTGGGATGCTATGTTTAGTTGTTATGTGTGTGTGTGTGTGTGTGTATATATATATATATATATATATATATATATATATATATATATATATATATATATATATATATATATATATATATATATATATATATATATATATATATATATATACTAGTTATAGTTATTTGTTGATTGTAAAGTGCGAATTTACAAGCACTATGTTTATGAGCTCATCATAGATTTAGTATCGAGGAGGTCACCTCGGTCACATTTGAATAATGAAGTTGGCAATCATTGCGCCAACAGTTGAAGAAAAGATAATGTGCCCATCATGACGTCCTCTAATGGCACATGTACTTGATATATCATGATCTGGTTTCTTAGCTTTGAAACTTGAACTTTGGATGAACGGTAAGCGGTGATAACTTGGTTATAGATTTAGACTATTTGCTTGTTTTTTTTACTATACACCAATTATATCCCATGTCTTATCCTACCCTTTAGTCATGAAGCGTGTCTAGGTGATGAAGCGAGCAATCTTTGGTGTCTTGGCCGTGGATTTGGTCATGTATCATTGATTTTGTCCACTTCGCGTGACATGTTAGTAATGACGACTCAACCTTAACCTTTGTCGTGTCTACCCATATTGCCTTCGAGAATTGATTAGTCCTTAACTCTAGTCTTGGAGATTTGTGTAACCGCCAAGCTTATAATAGAATACATGATCTGTTGTGCTTTGGTGATCACCACAAATAGACACTTAGAATAGTTTAGAGATTTGAGTGTTTTGTTCCCATTTTGTGAGGTGTTCGGCTTTATTTTATTCTAGTATAAGGATTTTTACACTTATATTTTCTAGGTAATGGAGATATCTTTTTAGAAATTTATCTAATAAGGTCTACTTGAGGGCAAGTAGAGTTCAAGTGGGGGGATATTTGATAACATCAAATAGTCCTGAATATTAAGTGTCAATTTCCCCCGATGATGCTCGTATTTTATATCATTTATATGGATTTACGCTTGTTTTCCTCTACATTTCACTTTCAGGTCAATTACGAGCATTGGAGCTAAAGAGGCATGGATTTGGAGAAGTTTATTGAAGATATATGATAATATGCCCACTGTGAAGTAATTACGGTGTAACTCCTCTCTCACATTACGCCGTAACAAGAGCATGACTCAGAAGACCAACTCAACAGCATATTATGACGTAACTCCATCTTAGGATTAAGCCGTAACTAATTAGGTCAAATGATGTTCCACGCCTCTGCAAGCTACGTCATAACTCCTTTCAACGATTATGGCGTAATCATGATTTTGTAACCTATATTGAAGATACGGCGTAACTCATTCCATGTGTTACGCCGTAACCAGCTATAACTAGAGCATTATTACGGATTTATATAGGTTATGGCGTAACTCTCAACTTAAGTTACAACGTAACTAGATCTGGTCAATAAATACCAGCCCTAAATTTTGCATTTCACATCATTCACTCCGCACACAAAGAAGAGAAGGTGAGTAGGGGACTGAAGTCAGATCTTAAGGAGCATACGAAGCCATTTCCAAGGGAGAAATCACTCCCTAACGATAAGCATTATCGATTTATCATTTCTTTTACTTTCAATTCATGTATTTCATTATGTCAACCGTTGAATTGATTGTTTCATTTAATATGATCGGCTAAGCACCTCTGGTGCTAGCCTAGTTACGATTCCTTAATTGTTATGTTTATGTTTACATTGCTTCCGTATAATTGTTTCTAGTGTATGCATGCATAGTTTGTTGGTATCTACCCTTGTTTCGGTAGTTTTGAATGGCGGTAGTGTCTAGTTGCTTAGGAAAATTGACCAAATGACCCTAAGTAGATAGACTGAGTGAGAAGGGTAAGAATTGACCAACTGACAACCCTTATTCGCTTGTGCGAACTAACCAAATGATCATCTGCCATTGGATGTACTTAAGAAATTAGGGATGAGTGTCTAAGATGCCAGCGCCCGGGAACTCATTGTTATGAATCTTGCATGTAGCGGAACTTAATGACTTGGCTTAGGGGACTAAAAGCAACTGGACTTTCAAGGGTAGTAGCTTGATCTCCGATGGAAACCTTTGCTGATAGGTTAGGACGAACTGACCAAATGTTTTCCTAGCAACCTAAACCCCCACTTGTGACAACTCGTACTTTCAGGTCATTTCTAAAAACAATTCATGCTTCACTATTTCATCATTTATCGTAAACTAAGTTTACGAGTATCAAATTCGCGTAACCTTAATGGTTTAGCTGCGAATTCATGAACAATCATCAAGGACATTTCATATAGACTAGGTTTAGTCTACATTTCATTGGCATCATTATCATCATGTTAGTTCATTCATGATTTTTCATTTCACATTAAACGCGTAATTTTCATATTAAATAAACACTATCGCGTAATTAATTATTTTGAACAATTGATCCATTACTTCCAAACATTATCCCGATATATTTTTATACTTACATTAAGTTTATAAAAATAATATTATGAGTTTACCCAGTGTTTTAAATTTATTTTGTATATAAATTGTTAAATTTATATTATTATGACGGTTTTCTTAAAAACTACACGATAATTATTATTTCACTCAAATTTTGCAAGAAATATATTTTTATAATTTTATGACCTCAATATATTTTACTTTGACTCGTTAAAATTTATTTTAGCTAACGCTACCCTAAATGCTCAAATGTATATACAAGTTACTACTTACCTTCAAGTAACTTTACATTTACTTTACTTACATTTACATACATAATAATAAATAATAAAAATATATATATATGTATTATTAAATACATACATGGTGACTCACCAAAGATATGCAAGATTTCTTTCACTTATATAATTCTACACTCCAAGTTCTTACACATTTCAATCAAATAATTCAAAGTGTAAAAGTCAAGTTCTTCTCTTTTCTTCTCTCAAACCGCCACCATAAGTGAGTAAGAAGGAGATCACCAAAATTTCTCAAGTCAAGTTTTTAACAATCTAGATACACTCTTAGTTAAGGTTTTGAAATAAAAACCTAGGGTGTTTAAGATTAAACCCTTGTTCTAATCACCTCATCAAGTTAACTAGTAAGCATCTCATGTCCATTTTTCATCTTTCATATTTATTTCATATTCATTACATCATATTTGAGTTAACATGCAAGACTTATGGATGTTTATACCACTTTTACATTGTTTTTAAGAGTTATATATAAATATGTCATCCTATAATTATTCCTTGTAATATATCACTCTTGGTGATGTCTAGGAACCTATGACACCCTAAGAAGGTGTATGGTAGGATTAGAATAGCTTCGGAGTTGTTTTGAATTGGTCGGAATAGATTTGGCGCGAGAAAAACTCATTTCGACAAGTTTATAAAAGGTCTGATCTTATTTTGAAATCGGAAAATCCGACGATATATAAAATGTTTGGCCTAGATATTTAGAAAATATACTTTAATACGAAACCGTGGCCGCTTGAATGGATTAAAACGGAACTATAACGAAGAAGATATGAATTTTTCAAGTTTGACGACGAAAAATAATTGTTTCAGAAAATTCAGCATGTTATGTCCACTTTTTACGAGACAAAAATGAGTCTTAAGCGTTATAAATTGTGTCGTTTTATCAAAAATAAATTAGTATACCTTGATACGAAGCTAAGGACATATAATACGTAGAAAACGGACTTGTAACAATTAAATTATACACGTTTACATCAAATTGCCGTAACTTTATTAATTAAGAAAAACTATATTATTTCTAATAGACAAGTGTTACGGTAAACAAGTAACCATATTGAAGGTCGTTTATAACATTGATGTAGAACTTTTTATAAAGTGATGTCTTCTAGTAAAAGTAAGTTCGTCAAGCATATTTTCCAAAATGTCCAACCGTTTGTCAAGCGGAGTTGTAATGAATTAAATACGGTTACTTCAACTTTGCCGAAAACCACCCTTAAACTATATTTTGGACAAAATTTCCATACTTAACCTATATTTTTCTCTATGATCGAGACCTCTAGGATGAAAACTTAAATGCTAAAACTTTGAAATAATGATACAAGCTTCCCAAAACCGTTGAGTTCGTTTCCTAACGCTCGACGTACACCATTTTAAGACTAGCTTTTCGAGGCCGTTTTAATCACTTTCATGGAAATTTCAACGATGTTATTTTACGACGAAAAGTTATAATCTCTTAATAAATCACTAAATGACTATTGTAGGATGTCATTTTGACGTAAATACTTGCAAGGTAATTTAAGATTGGTCAAGACGTCAAAAGAGTATTTTTCGACGAAGAGTATTATTTTCAAAAATTCACAAGTGGTATAGATATCATACGAATTGCATGCATAACATTACATCATAACTTATCATATATCATATCATTCCTAATAGGTTCAAGTTAGAGATTCACGCTACATTTCAGTGTGCTCACTTTTGTCATCGCATCACTTCATCAAGTGAGTTTTCATAGCCCCATTTTCAATTGTTTTGTACCATTTTTGGGGAGATACATGCTCAACAACTTGCTTTTATTTTTCACAAGTACATTAGATTTTTAAGGATAACTTCTATCATGATTACCATTGTTTCAAAACCGAATGACGTACTATATCAATTGTTCTTGTTTGCGTGCTATAGTTATCGTCGAATAAAGTACTATATCGATTGACTCTCGATACATTGAGTCATGTACTATTGATTATGTGCTATAGTTCTCGTCAGATAATGTTCTAAATCAGTTGACTCTTGATACATTGAGTCTAGTCCTATTGATTAAGTGCTATTGTTCTACGTCGAGTTAGGTACTATTGTGAATTCATTTGACATCATGTGTTTGAACATAAACTATACACATTTTGGCGATGGGTTGTGAACACACAGGTTGCAAGTTTTGTATGGGCGGAACTTGGGCGGGTGGATTACAATGCCTTTCTTTGCATAAACGATTTTGAAAGGCTTTACATTTCAACACAAACTCTATGAACTCACTCAACCTTTGTGTTGACACTTTTAAGCATGTTTTATCTCGGTATCTAAGGCATTCACTTCATGGCATGCATGTGGACATATCATAGAGTCGCGGTGACGACGCGTCTCATTTGGGTTTTATGAACTTTAAAACATCGTTTGAATTGTAACAAACTTATTTCCGCACAAGTTGATTTTCATTTGGGACCTATACTTTGTAAACTCTGATTATTTTATTAAATCAAACGATGTATTTTCCAAACGACACTTTAGGTCGTTCAATATAACTGTGATTGTGATGCTATGATAGTCAATCCCCAGGAATTCCATTCCGCTGCAAAACAGGTAATTTGGGGGTGTGACACCACTTGAAGCAATTGGAGATGTGAACATAACATGATAGGATGAGTAACTAGGTTAGCACACTTCTCCTCTATTGATAACAACCCTTGCCTTTATTTTCTTTCTTTCATTTCTTGTCTTTAAAATTAATTAATCATTTCAATTCTTAAAACCATTTAAATCCAGTGACATTAGACTTAATTAGAATCCACTCACATAGCTCTTGGAACGACCTCGGTTTTACCGACTACTACACTACACACGATCGGGTACACTGCTCGTTAGTGCATAAGGTAGACCATAAGTAAACAAGACACTTATAAATATTAAAACCTGGTCAGTAAAACCTGGATCATTAACCCATTTACTAGATACATTGAATATTGTTGGGTAAAACCCAAAGTCCATGACCTATACCCATGGAGCTTGATCCATAACCCATGACCCATTACATGACATCATGCATGAAGTCATGTTAGGTATTATGTATGATCCATGACCCAAGACCCATGATCCAATGTCTAGATACATTGAATCTTGTATAACTCATGGTTCATAACCCATAACCCATAACCCGGTTTGCAACCAAAAATCCAGACTTAAGCTGAGCCAGCTGCCGGATCCCTTAGATTGCACTAGCCGGATCCCTCTGGGAAGAGATCCGTAGGAACCGGGGAACAGTAGAGAAATTTGCCTATAAATAGTGAGTCATTTCTCTCTGGCAACTCATCCCTTTTTACACATACTCTCTCTTAGTATTGTAAACTCTCTAACCTTAGATCCAAAGGATCTTTCTATGTAGTTTTGTATTTGTGTGATTCTCTAGGTTCCTCCTAAAGGCGAGATTACCACCTCTTGAAGTCAAGCAAGCTCAAGTCCATGAGTTTCCAAGCTTCGTCATCATCAAGACTATTGAAGTTATCTTGTTGATAGTTCTTTCCTCCCTCCCTAGAAGTGTTGTGTTGAAGGCATTAGTGAAAGGTGCCAAAAGAGTCAACTTGAAGGCATTAGTGAAAGGTGCCAAAGGGTCGTGTCGAAGGAATTAGTGAAAGGTGCCAAAGGGTCAAGTCGAAGGCATTAGTGAAATGTGCCAAGGGAGTACATTCGATATGGTGCATCGATGTACAAGATAGTTAGGTTGGGTTAAAGGATAGCGATATTGTTATGATGTTGTAATAAGGAGTGTGTCTCCTTTGGGTTAGTTGTGTTGTGTTGGGTAGTAGTTCCTCCTTTGTAATGGAACTCGGTATCTAGCCTTGTACCGGATAAAGTGTAGGCGACGTTGTGATAGGTTTGGTTCTACCTCGTGGAAGAACCCGGTGTCTAGCCTTGTACCAGATAAAGAGTAGGCGACGTTGTGAAGGCTTCTCCGCCACATTAAGGAGCATGTGTTGTGTACTGCTTATGAATTCTCGAGTGGGGAACTCGGGGAGTGGAGTGGGGCAAGGAATGTGTCCTTGTAGCCAAACCTCTATAAACACTCATGTCGTGGTTTTGTGTTCCTTACTCTTTTACATTTTCATTACTTGTTTATATGATTTATCTATCATCATCCAACATACACATTAAATAGATTGACATAAGTTGATCTAAATATTTTAAAACGAAGTTTTAATTGGTAAAACTATTCAACCCCCCTTCTAGTTTTCCACAAAGGACTTTCTAATGATGTCTTGACATGTAAGCATAATTATTACTAACAAAAGTAATCATGAATGCAAACTCTTGAGTTCTGTAGTAATTTCAAGTTAATTTTATACTTCAGAATTATGATTATTATCATTTAACCATAATTATATTGACTAAAACATGTAGTCAAAATGTTGAAGTATCTATACACTATATCATGACATTTGAATGTAGTAGGGGCAACAAACATCTTGCGTGTTCAAGTCCTAGTATAATCATTATTAGAATGTAGTAGGGGGAACAAATATCTCGCATGTTTAAGTCCTAGTAGAATTCTTATTAACATGTAGTAGGGCAATAAACATCTCTCGTGTTTAAGTCCTAGTAGAATTATTAGTTTCCTTACTTTGCGGTCAAGAGATACCAGTAATATTGTTGTACCTTGCACACACTTTGAGATTTCTCCCACTTGTGTAAGGCACAACATCATATTATGAAATCAAATCACATGTGATTGATTTGTGTAAACAATATGATAATGTCATAGATATTACAAGCAGTTTTAGAACCATAACCTTTAACAAGGAATTGTGGATTATTATTTTATAGATAACGCTTCAGAGAGCAACAGCAGAAAGGCAACGTGTTATCTTACAAAATAAAATGCAATTTTCCTTTAAGCAATGGTCGTTCATATTCGGAAAGTAATGAATTATTTCAAAGCAAGTTTGAAATGATATAGGTGACTAACAAGAAATGAATCCCGTAGCTCCCACTGAAATTGACAACATTACATGAATGTTATTTCAGTAATAAAATGCAACGCTCCCACTGGATTTGTCAACATTGTAAGTGTTACATTTCCAGTAGAAAGCATATAGCAATTTTATACACTTTCCTATTCTCTTCGAATGCCCACGAGTAGCAATGTACTTAGGTATTGAATAGAGTATATGAAGTCATACTTATGTAGATGAGGGACTAGCCACTCATGCTTTCATTTAACTTGAATATTTAGCTTGCAATTCCTCCTTTATCGTCTACATAGCCCAAATGGTATTTAGCACTTTAGGAATAATGAGAGTCCAAGAAAATTACCTAGAAAATATTCTAGTAATTTCTTTACTCTTTGCGGTTTAAACTCATACATCGTGACAAGTGCAAGATGTCATTTATTTTGTTAACTATAAACAAAACATTTTCTAGTTACACAAAATATTTTATCTTTCAATTATTTCAAGATCTTAAAAGGGTAATGAAAGATCATAAATGAGTTTAGCAATTTGTAATCCTATCTTAGTTTGTCAACTAAGGAGAAAATATAGGAATAAGTCTCACTCTTCATACCAGGTAAAAAGACTAAATTTGTCTTTTAAAGAAAAAACAACTTTGTTTACGAATTATGTTGTAACAATACAATTTAATCGAACATAGAAAGTTCAATTATAGTATTTTGATAATTTCATTCTTAAAAGAATTAACTACCCAATTAATTACTAATAAGACTAAGATCCATCTTACACTCCCACTTATTTACTAGAGGTCGACGGTGGTAACTAAGTAGGACAAGAGGGTAGCGACGGCGTTAATTGCATAATGCAACTCTTAGATTTATGAGACTGATCAAGACATTAGTAGACAAGTAATAATGTCATGAGCATGTTTAGTTCTCATCTTATGCCTCTGGTCCAAGGTCTGGCCAACCATACTCGAATAAGTCGACCAAGTAAGAACTTGCAAAAATCACCAAAGGTCTGACCTAAGAGTAATAATTACCATGGGTTTGAATGGCCCTAAGGTCTGACCAAAGAAGTTAAGCCAAATGCACGTGTTCATAGTTGGATGGCATAGACTTAAAATTTTCACATAGGGTATTCACATAAATAAATGTGGTAAAATCGTGTACAAAGAAGCATGAAAAACAACTTTCTAACACTTATTCAAAAAAAATTTAGTAATGACACCGTAGTGATCAGCATGGTTCACGGTAGCTCCAATCGAACTCGCACGGAGGCGGAGGACCAGGTCAGCGCTAGGAAATAACCGGAAATCCTTTAGGTGTGACTACACGCACCTCCTTAAACGCCCTTTATAGTTTGTTCTAGTGGGTGAGCCGTACATCCCAAGTGTCTATAGCGTCTAGTTTTTAAATTCATGAAAAACTTGTTTCAATAGTTTAGGTCACTTAATTTTACAAAAAATAATTTTTCACGAATCAAATAGCAAGTCACAATGAGCATGGTATTTAGGCGTGTAAATTAAAACCATTATTAATGTTATGATTACGATATGTATTACTCCATATTGCATACAATTAGGTGTCCAATACGAGTAAAATTTATGCATATATTAATAAACATATATTGTTCCGAGTTCTCTCGATTGTCTTCCCCAAAAGGAGAACCATAAGACCGTCACTAGGTACGAAACCTAGATCGCCCCATACATCACAAAAAGTAATTGAGTGGGTCTTATAATAGGAAAACACATAAAATATCATGGCAAACTTAATTAACAATTTAATTATGCAATTTTATGTATTTAATAACAACATGTAATTCTAATTATCAATATAATTCTAATTAACAAATCAATTCTAATTAACACTTTAATTCTAATTAACAAATTAATTCTAATTAATAAATTAATTCTAATTAGTTTATGTTTAGGTATTTTTTATTAATAATTGACAAGTATTGCATTATAGTTGTCAAAACAAAAATAAAACGAATAACTAATTAGATTTCATTCAATCTTTTAACATGTTTATTAAAGCGTGTAACCCATAATCACAAAAACGAGATGGCTCGTGATGCCACTGTTTGGATTTTATAATTTAGTTAACCAAGTAACGCAACGAGTACGCAGCGGAATATGGATCTAGTTTATTCAATTAGGTTAACACATAATTAATAAACAATAAGTAATAAAAAGGATAAAGAAAACTAACCCTCGTAGTCAACTGCACGCTATAAAACAAACAAGAAACCAAGTGTCCAAAATAAACACTTCTACGAGTCCACACACAAACACTTTAACACAAGTACGTTCGATTAAGCTAGTCGAGAACGTTTAACCAATCTACCCCTTGAATACTTGAATACCACGAACAAAGAAAACCAAGAACACTTTCTTCAACTTCTATCCGAGAACCAAAACTATCCGAGAACAGTTTTGCCTTTATACCCGATATCGGACAAGCTTTGTCCGATATATTTTTCCTTTTTCTGTCCGATAAAGCCAAACAGAAAACCACACTTTTCTTGCAACTAAAGTCGAACATGAAGCTTGCAAGAACTAACCAAACGAAACCTCAACAACTTATATTAAAACGTGCAAGTAAGGTTCTCAAATCAAAACCAAAACAAAACCCTAATCGGTTTGAAAATAAACTGGTAGGGTATATAGTGGGATAGATCGATTCTTTGGTGAGTTTAGGGATAGTGTGCATCAGGATAGAATGGCATGGGTGTTTGTTTATATAGGACCATAAACCTAATTGTACTTGGACTTAATACTTGAGCTCCAAGTAACAAACCCAAGCACCACCTGATCGTTCCATGTATCTAGGCCCAGGCAACACGAACCGACCCATATTGAAAAGGAAAACAATCCAATGGGACATGTAATTGGATCGGGGTATCATGCAAACTAAACGGGTCAAGTATATATTCAAGTATAAACGTTCGTTTACGTACTCTCGTGTTTAACGTGTGTGCCCCCATAGGCTCACACACTTCTAGTCGTTTCAAGTATTTTTAACTCCCACAAACCAACAAGGACCACCACAGAACGTTAAATCACATGACGGCTATTAAGTTAATAGTTGCAAGTTCCATACTAAATTACTAGGTATAGGCCGAGTTACACACAAAAGTGGTGTATGCGTAAGTGGTGTATGCTGACAATACTCATTTACCAATTAGTGATTGAGGAACAAGAGTTTAAAGATACATATGATAATTCGAATGTCAATGTTGATGAACTTAATTTAACTAATTTCTTCGGATGACTATCGTTCATCATATGACTAATATATAAAAGTTTTTATTTATTATTTTTGTTATTCTGATTAATATTATGTAATCTTTATTACTATTCTGATGACTAGTATGTATTCCTTATTATTCTCGATTTAGCTTTAGTGGCCATGAGATATTCAAATGGGTTGTAATGGGTCATATTGGGTTGTGATGGGTCATAACAGATTCCAACTAGTCATGAAGAGTTGCAATGGTTGTAATGGGTCATATTAAGTTATAGTGGGCCATATTAGGTTGTAACGGGTCATTAGTTTTCTAAATACTTGTTGATATACTTCAGACCTTATAATTTATGCATATGGTACGACGTAACTTTTATAGTCATTAGCTTAGCAATAAATATGTAAAAGTTGTATTATAAGGTAAAAATGGTTTGGATTGAAAGGTGACAAAATAGGTAATTTGTGAGGTTTATTAAGGGGTAAAACTGTTATGGTTATCGTTATATGTGGCAAAATGGGTAATTTGTGACAAAGTGGCAAAATGGCTTTGCTAAATTGCTGGTGTTTGGCTGCTGCTAATCTAATGTTATTGCTTGTTTAGTTGCTATTAAAATGCACGTTGTATAGTTATTTTTAGAGATGGCAAAAAAACCTGAACCCGACGGGGAAACCCGAAACCCGAACTTATTGAGGTGGTGCGGGGCATGCTTATAGGATTTCGGGGCGGGTTTTGGGCCTTAACGGGGATTCTTATCGGGTTTGGGGCGGGGACGTGGCACACTATCCCCGCCCCGCCCCGAAACATATACATATACAGATATCTATATACCTTAATTATTGTGCTAGTATTTATGTACTAAATATAATTCTCTAATTTTGTTAATTTTTATCTTTGTAATATTTCAAAGTGTGATCATAAAATTTTGTTTTGTGTCATAATATTCTTAAAAAGTTTTGATTTATTCCAATGCATAATATATTATTAATGAGTTATCGATTCTTTAAGTTATTCCGTAAAATCATATTGTTAATAGCGAAACATAATAATAAACAGGGAAAGGCATGAGTATGATGGAGGATCGCGCTCAAAAAAGAAAACCCGATAAGACCCCAATGGGGAATGGGGCGGGTTTGGGGGAGCATCTCGCCCCAATGGGGCGCCCCGATAAGACCCCCAATGAGGATTGGGGCGGGGTTGGGGATGATTTTTGTAATCGAATTTGAGGATGGGGATGTCCGTCCCACTCCAAACCCGCCCTATTGCCATTTCTAGTTATTTTATTTATTTATTATTATTATTTTCACATTTGCAGCTTGAGATTTTGAAAGAACAACTAAAGGGCAAGTAATGAGACCAAAGGAGCGCGTCTAGTTGCCAAGATGCTGCAAGTGATTGCACAAGCACTTTTAGTTACAGTAACATTGTATAAGCTTGGATCCGTGCTAGTGAATTTAAATATTTCGAATATGCTAGATGGTTTATTGCTTTGAAATTGTTTGAATTTATATATTATTGAATTATTTTTTAGCATACTATTTTCAACAATGATTTATCAAAATTCAATAATTATTTATATGATTTAAGATCATTTGAAGACAAAAGATTCTTTACATACCTATGGATTAATCTCCACCTTTCATTTTTATTAGATCTAATGGATGAGATTAATCTTAACAATTAAAAAAACCCACTTTCATCATTTTTTTTCAAATATAAATATCTTTCAAACCGTTAATCGTCAGCGAAAAAAATATACCATTACGACGAGCATTTAATTATCTTTCTATAGATAAGCACTTTGATATACTTTCGACAATTTTTTTTTTTTTTTTGTGTTTTCACGTTTTTATAAGTTTTTTCGTATTTTACATTACTTGGAAATGCGTAGGAAACACATGCAATTTGGTGGGGAACCACTAGGAAATGAAATAGAAATTTAAAATCACTAGGAAGTCAAAAGTAAAATGCCACGAGAAATTACTAGGAAATTCCGATGAAATTTCATCAATAGAGCCTTTTGTGAGGGATCTGTTAGGGAATATTGCCGTCGGAATATTAAAAACCCCGTCGGAAAAAGTTTTGTCACTAAGTGTTTCCGAGCATGGTTCTTGTTAGGGATTTTTTCGGTCGAAAAGTCATCACTAAAAACCTTTTTCGATGGATTTCCTAAGGTTTCGTCACTGGGCGAAAGCCCTTTGTTTAGTAGTGTATTGTGATAAAGTATCGTATTATAGTTTTCCTTTAGGTCTCCGCGAAGTTTGAGACGCCCAAGAATTGGGATTAAAAAAGATGTTACTTAGCGGCAATTTTCTTCCTATACTTTGCGAAAGTTTTTTTTTTTTTCCTCTTCTCTCTCACTCACACTATAAAAGTGTAACTTTATACATTACATGTCTTCATACTCCGTTATGACATAGTTGAGTATAGGGTTTAGTACTGTTGTTGTAAACTTCTACTTAGTGGCATCTTTTGCAATTTTAATTTTATAAGAAATTATATAAGAAAAGTTTATTAAACTAAAAATGTGGAATCTTTTGAAAGTATCTTATCACCAAAAGTAAAAAGTTAAATGAGTAAAGAATTAAAGATACTGTGTAAATTCCTTAGCTATTAAGCCTTTCCTTTAATCAACGCCACCTCTACCTTCGATTTGATACTCTACTACAGTAGTAGATATGATGACCACCTGCTTAGCATTCATGCTATAAATAGAGGTCTAAGTTAACTTCATCAAAATGTATCCTATACATGCTCACCAAATAGATCGTACGTGAAAAAGAATTAAGTGTTGCAGAAAACGGTACAAGTCAAGCAAGCTTGAGGTAGATTAAGTGAGTTAAACATAGCTTGGTGCCATGTTCAAACGATGTCATTGAGGTTTACAACTAAAGTGAGTATCAATAGTGTTTTAATAATTCAGAATATATATACGTGCTATATGGTGTTTTGTTGTTATGTAATGTACGCATATTGTCACGAGTATGGTTACTGCCCATGAATTTGGATTAGCCATAAAATATGATCTCTTATTAATATACGTACGGGTTGAATATTGTCACTTGAGACTTTTTATTCTCGATATATATAAGTGGTTTGTTGCACTTTAACATGAAGATACCGATATATATGTTATTTAATACTGATCTTGGGCATTAACATTTAACCATGTGGATATTTTATAAGAGAAACTACACGAGGTTGCTAAGCGGTTTTGGTTAGACATTGCGTCGCATTTTTTGTGGGTTCAATATAGGGGTGTTCATCGGTTCGGTTATCGGTTTGTTCGGTTCGGTTTGTTCGGTTATTATTTTTTTTTTGTATAACCGAAAACCGAACCGAAACCAAAACAAACCCTCAACCGAACCGAAAACCGAAAACCGAACCCCCAATAACCGAAAACCGAACCGAATAACCGAATTTTTATTTTTTTTTTTTAATAATTTTTTCATTTATTTATATGTATTTTTGAAAAAAATAATTTTCAAGCTTAAAAATATTATATATATATTATAAAGAGTTTTAATATATTTTTTTAATATAAATATATAAAATATATATATATATTTACTTAATTTCGGTTTTCGGTTTGGTTTTCGGTTGGGATGGCTAAAACCATAACCGAACCGTAAACCGAACTTTTATTTCGGTTTGGTTCGGTTTTGGCAATTTCGGTTCGGTTACGAGTTCGGTTTGGTTATTTTCGGTTCGGTTCGGTTTCGGTTTTCGGTTTATTCGGATATTACCTAACCCATGAACACCCCTAGTTCAATATTGTGCTCCAAAGATAATTGCTCAACTTAATAATAGATCCAAACGCTAAGATATCCGATAAGCCCTAGACGTTTTTAGTTATTGAAGATCGTTGTAAAACTTTTGGCTTTAGTTTTGTAAATAAGATGAGCAAGAACGATAGATAAATACTTTAAATCTATGACACATCAAAATGACATAAGTATCATATTGACGGGTTTGGCTTTCCTTGTTTTACCGTTATTAGAAAAACGTAGGATTAGAAAGGTACATCATTAAAAAAGATACCCACGTAATTTGTTTTTTATTTTCCACCTGCAGTAAGTTTATTTCTTGGTTGGTCAAACATAAACCCATCCCCAACACCTCATTGAAGATGTGTTGGTCATGATCAACCGGATCCCTTTGTTTCTCTAACCCACAAACAAGATGGCGGGCCATGAAATTTCTAATGCAAATCACTACCAAACCCACATACATACAAATCATAACCTAACCCAAAACACGAATTTCTAATGCAAATCGAACTAGAAAGGGTTCGTCTAAAGATCTTGAACAACATTGTACGAATAAAACACGACCATCAGATCTATTAGACGGTGATGAACATAATTGTTGATACAAAAGTTGGGCGTTCTTTGTTCGGATCTCCGGTTCTCGTACCAATTAATGATTGTTGCTTGAGACCTGCGCACTAAAGACAGAAAACACCGTTAGGCTTACCGTGGGATTGTCTCCCACGATTATCCTCCGGCGTGAGAGTAAGTAATCGATTTAGGGTTAAAGGTGAGTTAGGGTTTGAGATCGTACTTTAACGAGGATGTGATTCCTTTATATACGCACGGAATCCTTGTTGGTTCCGTGTTCCTCAACCTTCGCGTATCCCGCCTAAGTCGGTTGGGGCATGATTATCTCCTTGATTAAGAGATATCCGATATCTATTCCGTAAATAGATTCGTATTTGGGCCTTCGTGGGCCTAAACGCTTATCGGTCAGAGCCCACCGTCTTTGGGCTTATTAGTATTGGGTTTTGGGCGGGTCCATGACCCGGATATAGATTATACGTCATCAATAATGTTAACCCCCATGGGGTGAAAACTTTGTGAGAACATAATTGTTGACCTTGTGTCTTCTCTTGTGTTTTCTGCAAGATGTTACATGTGACCAAAGGCTTGTCCCAATTATACCACTTGTTGTGTGAGAAGCTTTCAACTAATTATGTGTTTGTCAACGAGGTTTATGAGGCTAATTATGTGTTTGTCAACGAGGTTTATGAGGCTTATGGGGACTTGAGTTTTTTAAATAAGCCGGCTTATAAAATAAATCTTGTTTGTCATATATAAGCTTATGGAAGCTTATATAAATCATAAGCTTCAATAAGCCCAAGCCCATTGAAAAGGGTTTGAGGGTTTATAGCTAGTTAAATGACCTAAATACCTTTAAGAAAAATTGGATTATCAATCACAAGCGGAAAAATTGGATTATCAATCACAAGCTGGAAATAAATTTTGATTTTACTTTGATGTATTTTTTATACGATTTTGCATTAATAAGCCTCAATTACAATTAATTTGACAAACAGTTTTATAAAAATATAAGCCTCATCTTTCGACTTATAATATAAGCCCCAGCCCCGACCCCTTGCACCAAACATACCCTAAATGGTTCGTCCTGCTTAGGAAATATGAGATAGTTTGTGGTGTATATTGCGAAATAGTTATTTGTCGTTCTAAAAAAACTAACACCACACATGAAAGAACCACACTACCCTGTTGAGTTAGTGATAAGGATTAAACTTGCAACATAACCAAATCACAAGGACGGTTTTTACTGTTTACTCTTGCACATAAGCATTCTTTAAGTATAAAAATAAAATAAAAATAACAAATAAGAAAAAGTTAGATTTCTAATAACTTTAAAACATGAAAACTTCGTTCTAACTAATAGACTTAACATTAAATGAATCGAGGGTAACAAGAAAAACTCATGTGCGTAATAGTTGTTTGTTTTATAAAATTGTTTGATAACATATTTGTATTAGTGATCATATGGCGTAAGAGAGTAGTAGTTTTCAGTTTAATAAAATTGTTAAGTAACATAGTTGTAAGAGTGATTATAAAGATGAACACTAACGATAAACGCTTCTCAAATAACATTTTAAATTTACTATTTTTAAGAAAAAAAACAAGTTATTAAACACTCATTACCATGCAAGCTTCCAATTTTACATGTTTCTAAAAGCTTTTAAAAGCTCTTTGCCAAAGGTACCTCCGTCCCAAAATAAATGTCAGGTTTATTGTTCCACTTTGATCGTAAATATTTTTATTTGTGTTATATAATATTTGATGCAAAATATATGAATGAATTGGGTTTCAAATGTATTTTCATTGATATAATTTTTATTAAGCACTATATAACACAAGTCCCAAAATAAATGCTAGGTTTATTGTTTCACTTTGATCGTAAATATTTTTTTTGTGTTATATAATATTTGATGCAAAATATATGAAGGAATTGGGTTTCAAATGTATTTTCATTGATATAATTTTTATTAAGCATTATATAACACAAGTCCCAAAATAGATGTCAGGTTTAGTGTTCCACTTTGATCGTAAATATTTTTATTTGTGTTATATAATATTGAAGAAATATATTTGGAAAATCGGGTTAAGAGGCTTACCGAGTGCCTTGGGTCCTTGACTGGTTGGAGGCACTACATAAGATCCATGATCGATTTACTTGAAGTTTGTGTTTCGCAATATCATGTTTTTGTTGAAAATGAAGTATTAAAACAAAACAACTTGAAAATGTAAGTGAAGCTAAAACCGAAAAGTTGAAAGTTCAATCATTCATTGAGTTCATGCGGAACGATTCGGTTCTTGTGCATTGCCACTCGAAAGTGCATGCTTACATTTATGACTCATATCCTCAAGTTTTTGATGGACTATAATTTCTAGAATATGATATCTCTTTTGGACAATTTAATGTCTTTTGAATCATTGTTGTTTCAAGATGGTATGGTTTCGGAAGAACTTGAGGCCTTTTCTCTTCTAAACCGTTGCGGTGACTTTGTTGAGTCGAGGATACATCGTCCATCAATTTTATTAGAGCCTCGTTTCTATCTGTTTTAAAATCTTTGAAATTTCTCTACACCGCTCGGTCTTCCAAGTGTATTGAACAAATATGCAATAAAGGACTTTTGTTTTCAAAGAGCGTCTCTTATCTTTTGCACAACATCTACTTCTTACAAGTTGCATACTGTCGACATGGAGCCTTTGGATATATTGGTCATAGATGAGGCTCCACAATTGAAAGAGGAGAGTCCACCATCCCCCTTCAACTTCCTGGAATGAAGCATGCTATTCTTATTGGAGACGGGTGTCAATTACCTGCGATGGTAACCAACAACGTAAGTATATAGTTCTTTCTTAAATTTGTATTATTTTGTTTTAACTTTTAATCATTTTCTGATGCATGAATGTTTGCAGACGGTAAACCCTTCGTGAATATGTCAGCATACTGATAACGAGAAGGTACATGCAGGACCCGAACTTGACCGGTGGCAACCAAGTCTCTAACAAAATGGATGTCAATCTCAATATGTTTAGTACGCTGATGCTGAACTGAGTTAGATGACAGATAAATAGCACTAACGTTATCACAGTAGACAAGTGTAGCGGAAGATAACGGAGTGTGTAGCTCGAGAAGTAAATTCCGTAACCAGCAGGTTTCGACAACAGCATTGGCAACCCCACGATACTCTGCTTCTGCACTAGAACGAGAAAGAGTCGGTTGCCGTTTAGAAGACCACAATAGGAGGTTGTTGCCAAGAAAAACACAGTAACCTGAAGTCGATCTTCTAGTGGTAGGGCAACCAGCCCAATCCGCATCAGAATATGCAACCAATGATGAAGTAGACGAAGCAAACAGTTGTAACCCATAATCTAAGGTACCCCGAACATACCGCAAAATCCGTTTGAGAGCTGAAAAATGGGGCTCTCGAGGGTCATTGATAACGCTACACGCGTCGTTCGGGTCAAGGAAACTTCCTTTTCTTGAGCAAGTTTTATAACACCTAGGCGGTGAACCTAATCGTTGTAGTGTAGTAATTAGGGTAAGCCACGGGTATTGATATCGTTCTCTAGGGGAATAGGAATGCTAGTGAGAAGTTACTACGCTAAGGTTGAGGTTGAGGAAGATTATTTTTGTATTTTATATTTTTTAGAAATGGAAAAGGTACGAATCTCGGGTATTGGATTTGGGGTTGGTATTGCTACCGATTACTCTACTATTATCTAATTATCTAAACTAAGGTTGTGATAGTCTATGTCTATTGTTGTGTGCTCGTATGATAGTTAAAGATGTGTTTACCTAGATGCTACTACTCCCTAGTTATCTCCTATTGATGGTTGAATTGTCACTTCCTTATTCTTAAAGCGTTGTGTTTTCTAAGATTGTAAGGTGTGCATTCCTAACTCTTTGAAGTCACCTTTAAGTATAGTAAACGAAATCCACTAAGTCATTCATAAACTAACTTTAGGTTATCTTTGGGTTTAGTAAACGAAATCCACTAAGTCATTCATAAACTATCAAAGATTTATCAAGCATTAAACACAACGATAACCTAGTTGCACTCCTAAGCCAATTACAATTAAGATAAGAGACAACCTAACAATAATTAACAACTAGGTTTCATATATCTAAGCAAACACACAAGTAATTTAGCGGACATGGTAAACATG
The DNA here is from genome assembly GCA_022545495.1 of Chrysanthemum lavandulifolium. Lineage (NCBI taxonomy): Eukaryota > Viridiplantae > Streptophyta > Magnoliopsida > Asterales > Asteraceae > Chrysanthemum > Chrysanthemum lavandulifolium. The sequence goes on from CM040238.1 coordinate 309,714,023, forward strand.
CTAGCATACACACAATCAATCAAACATAGGATAGACATAATGATAAATTGAATATATGGATTAAGATATAATCAACAAACCATTACAAGATGTTTTTGGAGTGATTGAAACCTTCAAAGTTCTTTGGAAAACACCTATCTAATCCACGGAATCGAAGTTAGGGTTTAGAGCTTACAAAAGTGAAGTTATAATGTTCTATTTATAGGCAGATTTTCTGTCGGCAAAGGGTGACGGCGTCACGACCATTTTTTCACCAAATTGTAGATTTTCTCGTTCCGGTCGCGTGGGCTTTTGAACCACCTAAATCCGAGTTCGTATGCAAAAGTTATGGCCAAAACAATATCAACTACTTGGCGCACATGCTGTGATAGTCTTGATCACCTTGTGGCGTCACCTTGTGGTTGTGACGCCGTCCCTTCACTTCTGACGCCGTCTTGGCGCATCTAGGCCGTCTGAGTTACGACGGCCTACTCCTTTAGAACCCGACGTCGTCCCTTGAAAACATGCAATTTCGCCCGACCCGTCATAAAATTCCTTCCGGCGTCGCGAGATATCTGATGACGCCGTCGCCTTTATGTTTCAAAGCACTTTGAGTGTCTCGATTCGACTTTGGCCATTTTCTTCAGATATTCGTGCCTTTTCGTCAAATAAGCATCATTCCACATTTTGCCTTCAAGAGACCTAAAAAGTGAAAAGGAACGATATTAAGCAATAACGGATCTGAGTATGATCGAATAAGGGCTTAAATGACCCTTAAAAGGTACCTTTTAAAACCTTATCAAATATCCCTACACTTGGTATTTGCTTGTCCTCAAGCAAATGTGCTTTTAGCCAATTAATTTATAAGTTAGGGGTCATGAAGCATTCATTCAAAACAGTCCACAACACATATAAGCCCATAAAAGTCATAACAAGCACGGAATTACATACTAGCACCTCACATGGGGTGTTTGGATACTCACATCTCTCTCGGTGTATATATGAAATATAACAAATCGAAATGGAAGATAAACACTCATTAACCGGTCCTAGTACATAGATTACCATAGGCTTGAGAATAGATCAAACCTCCGTCGCTTTGGCGTAAGCACCTAGGAAAGACTATCAAAGAGGTCTTTTAAAGGGTTGTAATGTTAGGCTTACGGTAGGGAAATGAAGGGTTTGGTGGGATAGGCTATTTAGTGGTGGATAGTCAAAAATCTCTATGTTGCAAGTATACGAAGAATGGCGTTGCTAAGCCAAGACTCGACACTCTAAAACTCTAGGCAACGAAAATAAACAAACATAATTTAAAAGATAGATGTAGGATGGTAGCCCGTATGGTTTTTTTTTTTATTTTTTTTTTTTTTATTTTTTTTTTTTTATAATTTATTTTTTTTTTTTTTTTTTTTTTTTTTTTTTTTTTTTTTGCATACACTTTACTCTACCATCCTCTACGGTACATCAAAATGATAGGGATTTATAGACACATCCCTACACTTGAGTTTTTATTACTCTAACACTAATTTGACCCGAATTGAAAAGATCAAAACACTTGGAGTACATTATTATGCAAACAAAGGGAATTTGAGTTTAACGTTCTCTTCCTATATTTCATAAACTTTAACTTTTCCCATGAATCCCAATCATCCCAAAAGCGTATACAAAGGATATGACTCGACTTAGCAACTCATGCAAGCAACCGGATAATTGAACTAAGGGTTTGGGTGATAACATAAATTGCACTAAAAGTGAGTGCAATAAAGGTAGGCTAAGGCGATTTGGGTGTATATTTGGGGTGGGGTGTAAACAATGCTCTTCATTGATATCCCGGAAAACCGAAACATCACGAGTACCGCGAAAAGGATAGGCTCGAGGGGTTAACTAGGGGTATCGTGTACTAAAGATGAGTCTGTAGCAAAGGGTGTGGGGAATTACTCAACCGAGGTGGAAGAAGTAATTATATTACAGGTATCAAACAAGGGTTTATCCTAATGCCTCTTATCATTTAGTTATTCCTAACTACACAAGTGTAGTCTCACTAGCGATCTCGGAATGCATCACAAAACAAGTTCTAGAATCTAATATACTACCGGTTCACACTCTAAGCATTAAAGATGAATGCTTTAATTCCTACTAATCTAAGGGCGATCCTCACATTTTGGGTGGAATTTAGGTGGTAAGGTTTTTGTGCTAGTCATGCAACTTCCTATCCATGAGACGCTTTTGTTAAGACTAATGGCCCACTCCTATATGTCATGAAAATTTTAAATTTGGTGCCAAAATTACCCTAACCGACATTTTCTCATGGTTTATTACACAATCACAATTGACAAAGCAAATAGTCAAAGATAAGCATAGTTTCAAAGTTCCGCTTTATTTTCCTCCCTACACTTAAACCGAACATTGTCCCCAATGTTCCCCGAAAGTATCAAAGTTATGATAATGGAAGGTAATTAAAACGAAAGAAACTAATACTCCCCGATTAGCTTGGTAGGATCCGTGTATAGTGGTGGTTAAATCCTTTTCAAGAAGAATTATTGCGTGAAAAGCTCCTTCCAATCTTATGTAATTTCTTCTCGACAAACTAAACTCGCACACTTGAACAAAACAAACAACCCAACGCATCAAACCGAACAAAGAAAAATCACAACAAGATGTAATTCCATTTAAATAGGATATAATGCTTGTGGAATGGATGTTTTGATTTTCTAGAAAATTAAGACAGTAAAATTCCAAAATTTATAAGTAGTACGAAAACGAGAAAAATTAGAAAGTCGTTGCTCCTCCCGACGCCGTGAGTTGCGACCGACGCCGTCGGTTATGCGACCGACGCCGTCAGTTATCATGAAGAACCTGTCTGCGATTTTCTGGAAAAATTCGGAAAATTTTATCTTTAAAACTGGAAAAATTTCCGCAATAACATCCATTATGACTCGATACAAGCATTTGACTCTAACAAACACATATATATCTTTTTCAAGAATCGTAATTCTCATGTTCACATTCTTTTTAAAGCGTGTATTCCTCCTACACTTATCCCTTTTGTAAAATACCTTTATATGTAATTACTACGAGGTTAAAGACAAAATAAAGCATTTTCACAAATTCAAACATGAGAATAAACAATTAATGAAAAGATATATGACACACAAACAAGCAAACAATTAAGCATGGGTTGCCTCCCACTAAGCGCTTTTCTTTATTTATGAGTCTTGTAGCTAGACTCAAGTCGTGCCCTACGTGACTTCATTGTCGCCCTTCTTTTCTTCCACTAAGCCTTCATCATAAGGTTGTAGACGTTGTATGCTCACCGTGAATTCTCTTCCAACATCGCTCTTATGATAACGGTTTTATTTCTTAGATTAGTTTCTTTCACCGTATAAGGTCCAAACCATCTTGGCTTATTCCTTCCCATAATGCTTTTATTCTTGATTTATACAAAGCACCTTTTCTCCATTCGTAAATTCCTTAGGGTCCTTTTGAGTTTGTGGTATCGTGGTATAGTTATTTCCTAACTTTTTATCACGTTTCCACAATGTTGCATTTAACCCTTGAACCATGAATTCTCTAAGCCCTTCTTCCCATTCAGCCATTTTCTTCTTAACGGCATTATTGGAGACCTGCGAATTCTTATCTTCTACCTTCTCCATAATTCTCAAAGGATATCTCGGGACAATAGGTATCCTAACTTGTCCTTTTCCACTTTTGAGTATCATAATCCCTTCACCGCATTTGATGGTTGCCTTAGCGGTGGTCAGGAAAGGTGTCCCTAGGATTAATGGCAGGTTTTTATCTTCCTCAATGTCTACAATTGCGAAGTCCACCGGATAGACAATATTGGCAACCTCAATTAAGACATCCTCCGCTATTCCTATGGGATAAGCGTATGAATGATTTGCTAAGGAAAGTCTAAGATTGGTCTTGGTCGGTTCCTCCTTAGTTAACTTATTATAGACCGACAGTGCATTATGTTTACATCGGATCCCAGTCGGCCAAGGCATTTAGGTTCTCTAAGTCACCTATGCTACATGGAATTACAAAGTTCCAGAGATCTCTTGCTTCTTAGTTCTTGGCTTTCTCGAGAATCGACTCGTACATAGGTCCAATAGGCATGGTGTCATACTCTTCTCTCCTATTTCACCTAAGAGGGCTTTCCTAAGAACATCATTGCACCTAAAGTTATTGACTTGGTTAACGATTGTTTTCTTATTGATCTCATGCTTAAGGTAATGCTTGATGAATTTGGGTTCATCATTAGTCCGAGCCTCATTCTTATCCTTACCATCCTTGCTGCTCTCAGGATCCTTCTTCTCAACTACTCCATCCTCATCGGACGCAATGGAAATGGCGTTAATAGACAAAGTGGGGGTGGCGTGCTCATCGTTCCTCACTAGCACCTTCTCGGGAATCTTATTCTTAGTGTACTCTTTCACTGAGTCCATCATCTCCGCCATTTTTTCCTGTATTTCATCCCTATGTCCATTGAAGGCTTTTAAGAGGTGTCGAGCTTGGTTGTCATCTCGCTTTGTCGTTGCTTGAAATCGGCTTCAAGTTGCGTCAATCGAGCTTCTTGAGATGACATGAATTTGGACACCATTCCCTCAAGACTAGTGGATGTTTCGGTGTTTGGAGGGTTGTTGTAGGATTTTCCTAAGTTATTTGGCTCAAGCTTAGGAGTCTCGTATGAGTTCATTAGGAATTTGGCTTGATCTTCAAGTTCGAGCATCCTACGATTGGAAGGTTGTGAGTCAATGGGAGGCAAAGAGACTACCTTATCAGTTTTGGACAACTCACGGGGGTCATCCCAACATTCGTTTTCATAGAGGGCAAGGTCCTCTATTGTACCCCATGATTCTTCCACGGTGAGTTTACTAAGTTTACCACCGGCCGCTTGGTCGATGGATTTCTTAGTTGAGAAGTTGACACGATCGTAAAGATTTGGACTAGAAGCCAAAGATCGATGCCGTGATGAGGACTTTGTGGATCAATTCCTTAAATCGAGTCCACGCCCGTCATGAGTTTCGCCTTGATGTTGTTGGAACATCAAGATGTCATTCCTAAGTTTGGTAGTTCTCTCCGGTGGGAAAAATTGGGCGAGGAAACGAGTGGTGAGATCATCCCATCTTGAGATGGATCCGGCGGGAAGTCCATCAAGCCAATTACTAGCTTGGTCCCGTAGAGAGAATTGGAAGAGACGCAGACGCGTGGTCTCCCTAGTAGTAGCATCGAGGTCGATGGAATCGACAATTTTAAGGAAATCCTTAAGATGCTGATTAGGATCTTCGGAACGAAGTCCATGGAATGCACATCCGTTTTGCACCAACCGGATGGTGTCGGATCGCAGGGCCGTAGTTCGGGCTTGGTCGAAGCTCAATGGTGTTTCTATAGCTTAGGTGGCTTGGTCTTGAGTACTCACCAAGAGTACGGGCTCTTGGCGGTCGTTTGGTGGTGGGTTGATGAGTGGTGGTTGGTTGTCACCTTCCATGGTGAAAAGTGATGGGTGTTACGAACAAAGGTCACGAAGAAGGGGATAGACTAAGAAAGCTAAAAATGAGAAAAATTTACTTGATAGGAATCAAGCAAAGAAACCTAAACGAGGTGGACTACTAACTAGCTATTCTATTCCCGTGGCGCCTAAAACTTGATAACGCTACACGCGTCGTTCGGGGTCAAGGAAACTTCCTTTTCTTGAGCAAGTTTTATAACACCCTAGGCGGTGAACCTAATCGTTGTAGTGTAGTAATTAGGGTAAGCCACGGGTATTGATATCGTTCTCTGGGGAATAGGAATGCTAGTGAGAAGTTACTACGCTAAGGTTGAGGTTGAGGAAGATTATTTTTGTATTTTATATTTTTTAGAAATGGAAAAGGTACGAATCTCGGGTATTGGATTTGGGGGTTGGTATTGCTACCGATTACTCTACTATTATCTAATTATCTAAACTAAGGTTGTGATAGTCTATGTCTATTGTTGTGTGCTCGTATGATAGTTAAAGATGTGTTTACCTAGATGCTACTACTCCCTAGTTATCTCCTATTGATGGTTGAATTGTCACTTCCTTATTCTTAAAGCGTTGTGTTTTCTAAGATTGTAAGGTGTGCATTCCCTAACTCTTTGAAGTCACCTTTAAGTATAGTAAACGAAATCCACTAAGTCATTCATAAACTAACTTTAGGTTATCTTTGGGTTTAGTAAACGAAATCCACTAAGTCATTCATAAACTATCAAAGATTTATCAAGCATTAAACACAACGATAACCTAGTTGCACTCCTAAGCCAATTACAATTAAGATAAGAGACAACCTAACAATAATTAACAACTAGGTTTCATATATCTAAGCAAACACACAAGTAATTTAGCGGACATGGTAAACATGCTAGCATACACACAATCAATCAAACATAGGATAGACATAATGATAAATTGAATATATGGATTAAGATATAATCAACAAACCATTACAAGATGTTTTGGAGTGATTGAAACCTTCAAAGTTCTTGGAAAAACACCTATCTAATCCACGGAATCGAAGTTAGGGTTTAGAGCTTACAAAAGTGAAGTTATAATGTTCTATTTATAGGCGATTTTCTGTCGGCAAAGGGTGTGGCGTCACACTTATAGAGTGACGGCCACGACCATTTTTTCACCAAATTGTAGATTTTCTCGTCCGGTCGCGTGGGCTTTTGAACCACCTAAATCCGAGTTCGTATGCAAAAGTTATGGCCAAAACAATATCAACTACTTCGCGCATTTGTGATAGTCTTGATCACCTTGTGGCGTCACCTTGTGGTTGTGACGCCGTCCCCTTCACTTCAGCGCCGTCTTGGCTGCATCTAGGCCGTCCCGAGTTACGACGGCCTACTCCTTTAGAACCCGACGTCGTCCTTGAAAACATGCAATTTCGCTCGACCGTCATAAAATTCCTTCCCGACCGGCGTCGCAGATATGATGGACGCCGTCGCTTTATGTTTCAAAGACTTTGAGTGTCTCGATTCGACTTTGGCCATTTTCTTCAGATATTCGTGCCTTTTCGTCCAAATAAGCATCATTCCAAGCATTTTGCCTTCAAGAGACCTAAAAGTGAAAAGGAACGATATTAAGCAATAACGGATATGAAGTGATCGAATAAGGGCTTAAATGACCCTTAAAAGGTACCTTTAAAACCTTATCATCATGCATATGAAGGCAAACTCTGAATCGCATAAGTTATATCTGGGCGAGTAAAAGTGAGATACTTAAGAGAACCTGCAATACTCCTATATAAAGAAGGATCAGATACCGGATCACCATCATCCCCCAGTTTAGACTCAGTTTTGATGAATGGGTGAAATGAAGGGAGGTATGATGTCGGGTATATCATCTAAAAAGTTGTATGTAGGTGCTGGCGTTGGTGGAGATTTTCCATAGGGGAAGACGGTTTCATTGAAGGTGACATGTCGAGAAATGATGATTTTATTGGTGTGTAATGTAAGGCAACGATACCCACGATGATTAGATGCTTGGCCTAAGTAAATTACGGGTGTGGCACGAGGTTCAAGTTTGTGATTAGGGTATGAGTGAGGATAACATAGCCACCCAAAAGTGTGTAAAGGCTATAAGTCGGGTTTTGTTTAAACATGAGGTGTAAGGAATTTCGTTGGCAATGGTTGTGGAAGGTAAGATGTTGATTAAATGAGCGACCATGTTTAAGGCTTCAACCCAAAAGTAGGTGGAAGGTTGGCTTGGAAAAGTAGGGTTTGGATGAGGTTGTTGATGGTGTAGATCATACGTTCGGACTTGTCATTTTGTTGTTTAGTTTTTTGGGCATGAGAAATGAAATTGTATGCCGTTGTCGATAAAAAGTTTATGGAGGTTACGGTTATCGAATTCACCGCCATGATCACAATTGAAGAGACCAGATTCACACTTAAACCGAGTGTGAACGTAGTTCTGAAAGAACATAAATTTAGATAGCACATCGATTTATTAATTAAAGGATACACCCAAACAAAATGCGAATAATGATCCAAAATAAGACATAGTATTTAAAACCCGACATGCTCGGTATTGGTGAAGTCCAAATATCCGAGTGAATAATGTCAAAACATGCAATTAACAACAGTATTGGAACTAACAAATGGAAGTCTAACGTGTTTGCCAAGCTGGTAGGCATGACAAAGCACGGGAGGATTCTCTTTATTACATGAAATGAAATTATTTGAAACTAGACGACGTAACACTTCGCTTCCTGGATGTCCAAGACGTTGATGCCACATACGTTGACTGACTAGAAGAGCTCGAGGAATGGGAGACGGAGCTGTGACGGGATAAAGGTCCCCGTGCTATCACATCGGAGAAGCACCCGTCGAGTCATGAAATCTTTATGAGAAAACCAAAGCGGATCGAATTCGACAAAGGCAAGTATTGTCACAAACAAATTGACGGACATATATAAGATTTTGACAATATGAGGGTAATAAGGACGTTATTTAAGTAAAGAGGTCGAGAAGAAGTAGGCAAATGTTCGACCCGTGTTGGTGACGGAATGGTATGCCGTCACCAACCGCTCTGAATGGATACATGCAAGTATTAAAAGTGTTACTAAGACTATTAACAAATGCATTTAAATGTGAGCTCACACATGTATTCATGTTCCGTGCACCAGTTGTGGGGTCGTGGAGTAATGGCACTAAAAACATGTGGTGATCCCAAGGTCGTTGAACTGGAACCGTTGACCTGCACCATGTGTACCGAAGCTTGTTGGCCCAATGTAGGAGACCGTTGAGGCTGCTGCACTATTAAAACATATCTGCATGTTGGGCCTGAAAACATTAAATCCTAGTGGGCTTGTCATGTTGATGTCGTATCACGTTCACAAAATGCTAAACCAAAACTTTTTTTTTTATTCGAATACTAACCAAATGATGGATTTTATTTATTTATTTATTTATTTATTTTAAGCTGTCGAATAGCACCAAAACTAAAAGTGAAAGAGTTTTACTAAAACCTGCCTTCTCTTCTCGTGCGTACAACAGCCACCAAAAGGACCCCCTTTTGTTTTTCTATTTATTAGCCCTCAAAATGTGTAAACAATATAAAGGAATTAATTCCTTGATGGCTAAAGGAATAAATGATGGCACTTAAAATTCCCTAATACTCCTTTTTCTTTTCGTGATGCTAATAAAAGTGAAGAACAAAGAACCAATGTCAAGCCAAGACTAAATTAAAGCAGTAACTGATGTTGAACCAATGAAAACATAAACGTGACCTAAGCACGTATTTGAACACTCGTGACCTTAGCACGATTAGATAACTTGTGACCTTTTAACGCACAAGTAACGGTACCAAACGTGCGGATTGTGACCTAGCACAAATCACCAACACAATAACACATACGATCAAAGGAATTTGATGGCTGAAAAAAAAATTTAGAGCGGCTATTATAGGGTTTGGTGGATCGGTATTATGGCTGTGATACCATGTTGATAAATGAGATATGATGGGATAAGAATGTATTGAATTGATTGATTCTTGTCTGCAAATACATGGAACATATAAATACACATATGGAGAATATTCTAGAGTCGGGCTTAGAGCCCGTTACACATAGACAGTCCATATAGCGGGCTAACATGAATTGGGTTTCAGATGTATTTTCATTGATATAATTTTTATTAAGCATTATATAACACAACTAAAAATATTTAAGGTAAAAGTTGAATAAAAGAACTCAAAAAGTTAAACCCGACACCTATTTTAGAACGGAGGAGTATTTGTTATTTTGATTGTTTTCTAAATAGGTTACAATTTAAAAACCAAGTTGAACCCATTAGTTAAATAAGTTAGTCGTATTAACCAAAATCCATCTATACTTATTACTCGTATCAAGTATCAAAAATTATTATTTAATGAATAGTAATTTATAGCTTATCCTTTTTTACTTTCTTTAATCTTTCACTTTCTATTTAAACTTATGTAACTATTAATTTTTTTCTTAATTTTAATTACCAAAAGTTTAACTTTTTTTTTTATCATTTTTTGAGCTTTGTAGTTTATATTATTGGTGTGGTTGGTTGAAAACATGTTATTATTATACCCAAAACCGCGAGTTCAATATACAATTCTTATCTATACTACATATAAAAAAAAAACGGTCAAATCTTGAAAAGTGAAATTTTGAAAGTCAAAGGTGGGAAATTTATGGTGTAACTAATACTCTTATTAAAACACCCAATTACTTAAAAGTACAATAATTTATTCATATTGTACAACCAATTAAAAGTATATTTACCAAATTAAAAACAACCAATTAAAACACTCACAATAAAATTTTCACAATGTACAATTTAAACAAGCTACAACATAATCCAAAATATAAAATAATTAAACACACTAATTAATGTTATTTTTAAAATACCCTAAAATGAAAAGTACATGTTATTATACACATTATACAAACTAATAAAATACACAAAGTTTCATACAAGCTAACAAGTTGATGGTACATATAGTTTTGAAAATCGGACAAGACCAATGGGTTCAACCAGGAACCTGTGTCGCCACCGGTTCGGCTAACCAATAAAAGCTATCCGAAAATGAACCAGAGATAACCCGTTGAAACCGATACAAACCGGTGAATCAGGTCTTATCGAGATCTATTTCTACGGTTAATCGTCACAGGATACTCGCCGCCGCAACGCACAGGTACCCTGCTATACTACATATAAAGGAAAAATCAAAAAGTAAAAAAGTGAATAGTTGAAACTAAAAAAAGAAATGTTTGAAAACATATATTTCAAAAGTAAACTATTAATACATATCGAAAACCGGGTTGATCCGGGACTGACCTGGTTTAATTTGACCCGTTTTTGACCCAACCCGTCGGGTTGACTCGGTTTAAATCGACCCGTTTTTCGACCTGAACTGTTTAACCGATTGAACCACCTGGGTCGAACCGGGTTTCAAAACATTATGTTTAATCCTAAAATCTCCGAACTTTTATTTATAAACCTTTTTTTAATACAAAACGATCTGTCGTTATAAAATCCCGTTGCTATACACGGGTACTCGTCTAGTCTTTATAAAGAGAAGCTTATAGAAATATTGACATTTAACTCATTTATTTTGGCGTTGATATTGTCTCAGAAATTATCCCCGATTTTTATAAACAAATTTTTAAGTTGGGTAGGGTATCATTTCTTAAAAAGCCACAAATAGCGGGAATGGTATATTAGTAGCACATTAACACGTAAGACAACAAATGGCACTACGTCAATGGCTGATCAAGAACAAAGACCAAAACCAAAGAAGTTGAGGAGACTCCATTTTGAAAACCGAATTTCTCTTGATTCTTTCCCAACACTCTTTTTCTTTTTATTAAAACCCACTTACAAAAAGCTTTGTTATTCTTGGTTCTTGACGCTACATTTTACAAAAAGCTTTGTTATGCTTTGTTATTCTTTCCCAACACTCTTTTTCTTTTTATTAGTACCCTTTTCATTTGGTGAGAAAACAAACAGAACCCATGTTTTTGTTTTGAATAAAGATTGGTTCTTGCATGTTTTTGTAGGTGATGATGGATAAAGGTTCGAAGAAAAGGATTACTCAAGGGGCAGAGAATGTGTTTGGGAAGTTGATATTTTCATGGTCTCTTGATGATATTCTTGATGATCACTTTTTTAAAGACAAGGTCTTTTTTTTTCTTTATGTTTTTTCAATCATTTGTTATGTTAGTTAAGGATTGCTTTGGTTTTGTTTTGATGTTGTAGTTGTTTATTTACTTTTAGGTCAAAATGAAATTTTTGTTTTTACTGCTTAGTTTTAAAAGGGTGTTTGGGATTGCCTTGATTTTTGCTTTATAAGTCGCTTAAACATAAGCACTTCATGAAATCTTGCTTGGATTTGTTTATTATATAACAAAATGCAAAAAGACCAAGAATTAACATTTTTAAAGTTTTCAGTTTAATACACTTAATCTAGTGGACTAGTGGTATGTGAGTTGCCCACCAACCTAGAGGTTGTGGGTTCAAGCCTTACTGGAGGCATTTGAGAGATGCGTGTAGAGGTGGCAAAATGGTTGGGTTAGGTTGGGTTGGGTCATGGGTCTTAGATGGGTATGGGTCTATATGGGTATGGGTCTAGATGGGTCACTTGGAAGGATGGGTATGGGTATAAATAGGTAAAAGTCGGGTCGGGTCGGGGATTTTTGGGTTTTGCTAGTTTTTTGTTTCATCATGCAACATAATAATTAATTATTGTAAACAAAGACAAAAGTATTCAATATCAATTTTTACGTTTTGTCGGTTTTATCGTTTTACCGTTTTTCACGCTTTTCGTTTGTTTTACGTTTTGTCCGTTTTACGTTTTGTCATTTTTCGCCGTCCGCTTTTTAACGCTTTTATCCGTTTTGCACTTTTTTCGGGGTTTTTCGTTTTGTCCGCTTTACGTTTTCGTCCGGTTTTACGTTTCGTCGGTTTTAAACGTTTGTTCGTTTACGTTTTCCGTTTTACGTTTTGTCCGTTTCTTTACGTTTTGTCCGTTTAAAATAGAGGAAAAGTAAAAACGACGAAAACGTAAAATGGATGAAACCATGTAAAACGGACAACAACGTAAAATGGACGAAACGTAAAACGGATAAAACGTAAAAGAGTTAAATTAAGGCGGCGTAAAACCGATGAAAACGAGTAAAACGTAAAACGTAAAAAGCGGACGAAAACGTGAAAACAAAAACGAACAAAATGACGAAACGTGTAAGCGAGAAAAAGGGACGAAACGTGTAAAAGCGGACAAAACGTAAAAAGCAGACGACCAAGTGTAAAACCGTAGCGTAAAAAACGGGTGATAACGTAAAACGGACAAAAGTATAAAAAACGACAAAACGCAAAACGTAAAAATTGTCAAAAACAGACGAAAACGTAAAAAGGACAAAATCGTAAAAAACTAAACGTGAAAAAGCGGCGAAACGTAAAAAGCAGATATAACGTAAAAACGGATGAAACGTAAAACCGACAAAAGCGTAAAACGGACGAAAACGTAAAACCGGCGAAACGTAAAAACCGGACAAAATCGTGTAAAACGGACAAAAGCAAAAACTCGACGAAAACGTGCAAAAGCGTAAAAGCGTCAAAAGGGACAAAACGTAAAAAAAGCGACGAAAACATGTAAAACGGACAAAATCGTAAAAAGCAGACGGAAACGTGAAAAACGGGCGAAACGTAAAAAGCAGACAAAAGCGTATTAAAAGCAGAAAAACGTGTAAAAGCGTAAAAAAGCGAGCGGCGTAAAACCGACGAAAACGTAAAAAGCGGGACAAAACGTAAATTGGACAAAACGTAAAAAACACGGCGGCGTGCAAAAGCGTAAAAAAATTGTCGAAAAGGGACAAAACGTAAAAAGCAGACGAAACGTGTAAAAGCGGACAAAATCGTAAAAAGCAGACGGAAGTGAAAAACAAAGTAAACGTAAAAACAAACAAAAACGTAAAAAACACACGAAAACGTGTAAAACGGACAAAAACGTAAAAAACCAATAAAAAAAAGGACAAAAACATATAAAATGGGACGAAAATGATAAAATTAGACTGTTAGTGATTTTTATAATTTCAGTTAACAATCAACTTAAACAATGTAAATATTGTACTAGACCCATGTGGGTATATTATTAGACCCAACTAAACCCATCAATATTAATTAATTAAAATAAACTATACCCAATTAGACCCATCTATTAAAATAAACTAAACCCATTTAGACTCATCTCATTAAAAAAATTTATCCAACTAGACCCAAATTTAACCATTGGGTCTTAATTTGCCACCTCTAGATGCGTGGTATAGGTTGCGAAAAAATTGCCTTTAAAAAAAAAAAAAAAAAAAAAAAAAAAAAAGACTTTTAGGTTAAGATATGATGGTAAAATAGTAAATTTTATCTTAAATAACTATTTTGAAACAAGCATGATACTTGCTAGATTGAAAAGTGCTTATTTTGCCAAAATAAAACAACTATGTAGAAGCAGTTTGGATGATCTAAAACACTTCAAATTAAATGAGCAAAAAATCCAAAAAAAGAAAAAAAAAAATGTCAATCTCAAACACCCGTTACCAATTTTAGATATGATAATTGATAAATAGGCTATCTTAGTAACCAAAAGCAACATAAGGATCCATCATTAAATTTGCAAAAATTGTACAGACTAATGATATTAGTTTGACCTTTTTTTACTTGAGGAGTCAACCAATTGTGTTGTATTGCAGCCGGTTAATTCTGTTTTTTTAATCCAGATTATTGACACCCAGCATCTTTGATTTTTTGTTAGAAAATCAAGTCTCTTAAGCCTCTCCTTAGTACAAAACTGTCTTAAAATCATAAAAACTTGGTTTCATTGCTTAGTTTTATTTGTGCAGATGTATAAACCGATCGGGTTTAGCCATTGAGATCATCTTTATATTAAATGATTCTTTTTTTTTTGGTGCAAAGGTGAAATATCTTATTAAAACAATATCAACAATACAACTAGAAGAGTTATAGACATACCTATAACTCTTATATCACAAAGCAAAACAAACATTCTTGAAATACAATGAAACAAGTAACAAACTAGCACGTAAACAATGCTACCTTGCATCTATCGAACAAAACAAACATCTGCAGTCAACCTTCTATCGAATAGCAAGATCGCAACAATCAAATACACCATTTATTGCACCATAAACCATCTAGCTACATTTCCACCTTATCTACTTATCAAGACCATTCAACCTTCAACCACAATGATCAAGATAAAATAGATTAGTGGCTTCACTAGGCACCATTACCTCTCCACCGCAAGGGCTATACCATATGAGCTACATTTCCATTTACTACAATGGCTTCACCCACATGGGAACACACACCTTGCAGTGAGTACCAACCATTACCTCCTATTGACAATGTACACTAGGACCATGTAGGTTCATCTTTCACTCCTCACAATTCCTAGTACCATACATTGTCACACCTGTTCACTAGCCCTTCTCAAATGGAAACTCACTTTATGCTTTACACAGATGAATCATAAGCAATGCAGTCTTAACACCTCATTGTTACCTAACAAAGGCCTACAAGAGAAATGTGAAGAAAGCACAGAAATGATCCAAAAGAGTAAACCAAGATACAGAGCCATCATTTTGAAGTGAACTAAAGCACATTCAAATTTAGCAAGGAGCTAAACTTGAAAGGAAGGTTAAAAACCTTTTGATTCAGCTGATTTCCAGTAAACTCAGCAAGAGAGATGAATCAATCTCAAAAACCAAATTCCTTATGCAGGAAACTACTTTATGGGAGCAATAACTATCCATTAAAGATCATACTTACCCATTACTTGATACCCCATCTGGATCCTCAAGAGAGAGCAAGAGACCCAACAAATAGATCACCACCAAAATACTAGCCATCTGCACATACATTCAATACCCAAAATTCCAAATACAACCACCATTAGTATTTCCTGTCAAATTTAACATTCCAGCTTTCTTCTGCTTTGAGAACATTATCAGTTTGCTTAACTTTGATTGATACTAATTTGGCTCTAACTTCATCACAGATTATGTTGAACAAATTATCTGCACTTCTACTACACTCAGTAAACAATCTACCATTTCTTTCTTGCCATATGTGATAAAGAGCAAAGAAAACTCACCTCTTGATAATCTCCGGACTTTCTATCATACAATCTGTAATACACATCTTGTTGACAGTACCTTCCCATGCGGTATCATAATATTTAACATTGGCCATTTTGCACATTTTAATCCAAACTTCTTGGGCAAACTTGCATTTGAAAAATAGATGATCATGAGAGTCCATTTCCTCTTTGCAAAGACTGCACTCAAATGATCTAGTTGGATACCATTTCAATAGCTTATCTTGAGTACAAAGTTTTTGTTTAACGACCAAACGGAGGATAAATGCATGTTTAGGTATGCAATGAGAGTACCACACAAGTTTTTCCATTGAACACAATTATCCTCATTCCTAACATCTTTCCACACTGTACTAGTAGAATAATTCTTCACATTCCTTTCTTATCCACCCATACGACTTTATCGATCTTTCAAGTAAACACAGAACGACTAAATTTTGTAAAATGGGTATTTGATCACCAATGTTCGAGCCATTTCCACCCATTCTCATTTATTATATCAAGAAGGCTAGTGTTATCACGGAATCCAAGACAAAAATATCTCTTTTACTAATATGACTAGATAATGAAATCTCATTATTCCACTTATCATGCCACACATTGATAGTTTTACCATCCCCAATCTTGTATCTTATATGCTTACCCACCCGGTCTCTAAGATTCAAGATGCACTTCCAAACCAACTATCACTTTTATCTATAGACACATCCGGATACTCCTATTTTTAAGCTTAACCACATTGACCCATTTGACCCATAAGGATTCTTTTCTAGATGCCACATTCCAAAGGTGTTTAGTTAGAAGAGTTTTATTCCACATCTCCAAAGGTTTAAAACCCAACCTCCTTGATCCTTAGGCTTGCAGACATCCTTCCAAGCAACCCTTGCCTTACCATTTCCACTCTCACCATTATTCCACAAGAATTTTCTAAAATTTGCTCAATATCTTCAATCACGACTTTAGGAAGAAGAAAGATCGATCCCAATATAAGCGCATTGATGCAAGAACAGAGGAAATAAGTTGGGCTCTACCGCATATGATAAGCTCTTGTTTTTCCAATCATTCGGTTCTTGAGAATTTTGTCCACCAACCGCTTGGGTCACCAATTCCAATTCTTTTTGTAACCAAAGGAACACCTAAGTATCTAACTGGAAGCTTACCTTCTCTGAAAGGCATTATTTCTTTAATAGCATTTTTGGTAACTTCATCAATACTTCCACAGAACATAGTGCACTTCCCAAGATTAGGATAGAGACCAGAAACATCACTAAACTTATTCAATGCTCTCTTTAAAGTGTTCACAGAATCCACACCACCATAACAAAGCATGATCAAGTCATCTGCAAAGCACAAATGAGTGATTTTCAACTTTTTGCAGCCAAAGTGGTATTTGAAACTTGAATCTTTACTAATCTCATCCTTCATAAACAGATTCAACATCTCCATAACCAAGGTAAAATATAAGGAGAAATAGGATCCCTTGTCTCACCCTCTACCTCCTTTGAAATAGCCATATCTTTCTCCATTGACACAAATAGTGAATTTAGATGTGGTAATGCAAACCATGATCCGATCCACCATTTGTTTAGGGAACCCAAACTTAATCATAATATCTTCAATGAACTTCCAATTGGTGTATCATAAGCCTTTTGAATATCAATTTTGAAAGCCACTCTTTTAGGACCATTAACACAATTATACCCCTTCAGAAGCTCTTGAGTAAGTAGGATGTTATCAGTAATAGCTCTTCCAGGAACAAAAGCACTCTGGTTCTCATCAACCACTTGATTCAAAGCATTCTTAATCCTATTAGTAAGGATTTTACTAATACATTTGTAGAATACATTACAACATGCAATAGGCCTGTAATCTGAGACTTTTTGAGGAGTTTGGGATTTAGGAACAAGGGCAATTAAAGTGGCATTAACTTCACCAAGCAGTTTACCATTCAAAAAGAAATCCTTTATAGCATTACAGAAGTCATCTTTGATGATAATCCATGATTTCTTGAAAAATTTGGAAGTAAATCCATCTGGACCAGGGGCTTTATCATCATCAATATCAAACAATGCCATTTTGATTTCCTCTTCTGTGACTTCTCTAATCATTTCAACAGCTTCTTCATCAGATACTCTTTTAATAAACAACCCATCCATATCATCACTGAGACTACTCACTGGAGGATTTATACCTAAGAAACCATCAAAATGTTTTACAAACTGCTCTGCAACATCCTTATATTCATACCTTGTCCCATTTTCTCCACACACAGACATAATTCTACTTTTATTAGTTCTACTTTTAATCACTTTATGAAAATAAGCAGTATTTTTATCTCCTTCATTAAGCCATGTAACTTTAGCCTTTTGTCTTAGCAACTTTTCTTCATCAGACATAGCAACTTTATACTCCATTAAAATCACACTTTCCTCCTTCCTAAGCTCCTTGTTAAGCGGATCCAGATCAATTTTCTTTGCACATCATGAAGCTTGTTCCTCAAAGCACTCACTTTATCAAATAAATTCCCATTCCCCGCTTAAGATTGTTTAAATGAGGCTTTAGAAATTTTAGCTTCTTAACAAGTCATACATAGCATGACCATGAACCTCTACACTCCATTTCTCAGTCACCAACTTCTGAAACTCAGGTTTATCAGCCACATAGTTTGCAAATCTGAAAGACTTGTGCTTCTTTTCCATAGCTTGTGGGATAATCAAAACAGCTGGGCTATGATCAGAAATACCATATGACAAGAAAACAGCATTAGCACTATTATAGAGCTCAAACAACTTACTATTCCCCATAATCCTATCAATCTTCTTGAGCACTTTAGCATCAGGATTCATTAGACTTTTTGTCCAAGTGAAATGTAACCCAGAACTATTAACATCTTCCATATCAACAGCATTAATACAATCTTGGAAATCCATCATATCTTGAGTAAAATGAGATATGCCTTCAGAATGATCATCAAGATGCAAACAAACATTAACATCTCCCATTAAAACCCAAGGATTCTGTCCCACAATTCTACCAAACAAAATAATATCCTTCCACATCTCCCTTCTATCCCTTCCTTTGTTAGCAGCATATATGAATGTGCAAAATAAAGTTTTTTGAGTGCTCAGAACATCAATGTGATACAACATAGCTTGGGATGTTGCATGAACAAGAGAACATGTCACATTCCTAGCATCCCACCCTACAAACAATCCTACACCCTTTATTACTCAATGACCATTATGTTGCCACCGCCAACTTCCAAAAACATTAGCACAAACTTTATCAATTTATCCTTCTTCATGTGTGTTTCCAAAAGCAGACAAATACTCAACTTCTCATTCGAATCAAATTCTTAATTTCATTTGTTTAGATCATTGTACCCAAACCTCTAATGTTCCAAGCTGCAATTTTAAGATCCATCATTATTCTTTAACAAAACAATTATTGCCCATACCTGATACTTCATTAGCAGTCATGAATTTAGCCATTTCAGACTTATCTGCATATACTTCCTTTTCATTCAATACCGTATTGCCACCACTAATATCATTGTCATACTTTGCTTTCCAACTTTCTTTGAAATATTTTTTCATACCTTGCTTCCATTTGCTAATGATATCCTCAGAAGGTGTCTGTTTATGCAGCACATAATCATCCACTATTTTTTTATCATCATCACAGACCTGTACATGCAAATCACCATTATCATCCTCCTGATCTCCCAATACAGCATATTTATTTGCTGTATTCTTCACTGCCTGTACAACTTCTTTTTCAACATTCCATGTTTTCCTAGGTGAGCCATTAGTTGTCTTAGCATTCTCATTAATCTTTTGATTGTGCTTTGTAGTTACATTCTGTTTTGCAACCTCAACATTCTGTTTTTCCTTTTGCTTATACATCACTTTGTTTGTAGCCATATTTCTCTCCTTATGCATATTCCCCTTTTGATGTTGCACTTTATTATTCTCAACAGTTTGCTTAGCCTTCCCATTGTTAACATGTACAAATCCTTCCTCATCAGTCAGTTCATTAACCACATTCTCCCCTGTCCTTTCTCTTTTTAAGCAATTATCAAAAGAGTGCCCAAACACTTTACAATGAGAGCACACAGGAGGTTTCCAGTCATAGACAACTTGAACTTTTTTCACAAACTGTTGTCCATCCTCTTTACTCTTATATAGAACCTCAATAAACTCATCCAGTCCTTTACTAGCATTAGCTTCAACCAACACCCTAGCATAGCCAAGCCTCCCCACACCTTGAGTACACATCTTTGTAGTCATAGCATCCATTATCAATGGTTTACCAATTTTGCTTGCCAAAGCACTTAGCCCTTTAGTACTCCATGCTTCCAAAGGAAGATTAAGTAACTTGATCCATACAGGCAATACAATGAGTTCGGTTTGTCAAGATTAATGCTAGTACACCACTTTTGAACTACCATTGGTTTGTTATTAACAATCCAAGGTCCACTTTCAATCACAGTTTGAAGACCACGAGCATTATTGAACTTGAACACAAATGTACCATTTTCATTGTTTAGAATCGCTTAAGTCCATACTTGCTCCACATTTTGTACAAATGAAAACTCGGTTCATGCATAGACATCTTATAACCAACAAAGAAACCACAAGTCGCTAACTCCCACTTACTACCCTCATTAATAATCTCATCATCAAAATCACATATTCATGCCCATCTTCATTAAGCATAGTAGGAATTTGATCTGCTTTATTAATAAGAGTCTCCTTATTATTGTTTAGTTTATCAAGATAGCTAATGTGTTTAGTTACGAGGAATAGGAGTAGTTCCAACACTTCTAGTAACATCATTCACATCACAGTTCAACATCTTTGTTAGTAGCCAAAGGAGACTTACGATTAGAAATATTGCATGAAACATCGGCATTTCCAAGATATCGTAACATCAACACCATTACCATTCTCAGCACAAATACCTTCCTTTCCATTAACAACCTTCCCATCACCCTCCATTCCCATACTACTACCCTTACCTCCATTAATCTCAACTTCATTTTGATACACACTTTCCCCCAGTATATTATTACTTGAATCATTAGAATCTTCTACATTATCACTTTCCTTACGATTATGACTCATCTTCCCCACAACATGATCATTATACTTAGTAGGAACCCTAACTTGTCTTTTTTGTGTTTTCTTCCGATTAGACATGATCAACAGTGTATTCAAACTTGATTATGCATAAATCGTAATGAAATATTGAAATAAAAGCAGAATTGAATGAATCCTAAAATTGGCGCCAAAACGTCAAATTGGGGGTTTTTTCAAAACTTAACGAAATTCAAATCAAATCATATCATTACATGCGCAATGATAAGATGAATCGATTGACGTTAACAGAAATTGAATTCGTTACGATTTGAGTGAGAAAATGAAGAATTATGGAGTTATTTTGAATAGCGAATTTTGCGGGAAACGGTTAGGAGGAGAGAGAAAGGAGAGAGAAAGGAGAGAGAAAAACTTAGCTTTGATTCTTTTACTAATTAATGGGACTAAAGTTATATTAAATGATTCTTTCTGATGACCTGACGCGTTTTTTTTATAGGTGAAGAGCATACCACTTGCTTTTGTGTCTAAAGGAGACTATCTTGGCTCTTTTGTTGATCCTCTGCTTGAGGAAACGCGAGCAGAATTGGCTTCCTCTATGGAGGTCATGTATAGAGCTCCATATGCCGAACTGTGTTTTTTGTATGAGGCCAAAGGTGATGTAAAATGTCTTTATGATATAACCGTTGGTCCATGGAGAAATAGGTTTAATGAACGTGGCAAAGAACCGTACAAAACATTGCCTGGTGATCTGCTTATAATAGCAGACGGGAAACCTGAATCCGTTGCTGATTTGCAGCGTGTGGGGAGAATTTGGTCTTTTGCATTAGTTGATAAAATCAGTGATAAAATCAGTGATGATGACAATGAAGATGATATTAATAGTACTTCAACTAATTTTGAAGTTAAAACTTTTCAAGAAATGGAATTCCAAGACGGGATGTTCATTATTTTCTTAATGAATGTAACAACCCAGAAAAGAATATGGAATTCATTGCATATGAAAGGGAATCTGGATATCATTGAAGAGATTCTTTACTATGATTCCATGGTAAGAATTTGCTAAACATAACCTTTTATCTTTAACTGGTAATATCATCAACTAATTATTAATTTTGGATATATTTTTACAGGTCAAGGAGGACTGTGATATCTGTAAAGTCGTATCCGATGATGTATTTGCTCAAAATTTTGATCCACGTCTTTTGGCTAAGCTGAATGAATCTCAAAAAGATGCAATAGTAACAGCTCTTTGTAAAACTCGCTGTTGTCATAATTCTTCGGTGCAACAGATATGGGGCCCACCGGGAACGGGAAAAACGACAACTGTTAGTTTGTTGCTTCTTATTCTTTTGCAAATGAATCGCAAAACACTTACATGTGCTCCAACAAACGTTGCTGTAGTACAAATAGCCTCACGTGTGCTGAGGTTAGTAAAAGAATCATTCAAAACCACAACTGCAAGTGGTGATACATTTTATTCTGTCGGAGATGTACTCTTGTATGGCAACAAGGAGCGGCTGAAAGTTGGGTCAGATATTGAAGAAATATATTTGGAAAATCGGGTTAAGAGGCTTACCGAGTGCCTTGGGTCCTTGACTGGTTGGAGGCACTGCATAAGATCCATGATCGATTTACTTGAAGTTTGTGTTTAGCAATATCATGTTTTTGTTGAAAGCAAGTATTAAAACAAAACAACTTGAAAATGTAAGTGAAGCTAAAACCGAAAAGTTGAAAGTTCAATCATTCATTGAGTTCATGCGGAACGATTCAGTTCTTGTGCATTGCCACTCAGAAAGTGCATGCTTACATTTATGACTCATATCCTAGAAGTTTTTGATGGACTATAATTTCCAGAATATGATATCTCTTTTGGACAATTTAATGTCTTTTGAATCATTGTTGTTTCAAGATGGAATGGTTTCAGAAGAACTTGAGGGCCTCTTCTCTTCTAAACCGTTGCCAGGTGACTTTGTTGAGTCAGGGGATACATCGTCCATCAATTTTATTAGAGCCTCGTTTCTATCTGTTTTAAAATCTTTGGAAATTTCTCTACACCGGCTCCGTCTTCCAAGTGTATTGAACAAATATGCAATAAAGGACTTTTGTTTTCAAAGAGCGTCTCTTATCTTTTGCAACGTAAGTATATAGTTCTTTCTTAAATTTGTATTATTTTGTTTTAACTTTTAATCCTTTTCTGATCCATGAATGTTTGTGGACAGGTTTGTATTGAATCTGGCTTGGAAGGAGCTTATTTGACAGATTGAGTTCTTTGGGCGTCCAAAGAATCTTCTAAATGTTCAATACCGTATGCATCCTTCCATTAGTTTATTTCAAACCGGAAATTCTATCAGAATCAGATTTTGGATGCAGAAAGCGTGATATCTAAAAGTTATGAAAAGCAATATCTTCCAGGGTCAATGTTTGGTTCATATTCATTTATAAATGTTGTTGGTGGGAGAGAAGAAGGATGAAGATGGGCCTTGCCGAAAGAATATGGTTGAAGTGGCTATCGTGATTAAGATTGTACAAAATCTTTATAGAGGTGTGAATATATATATGTTTGTTTTTTTGTTTTTGTCATTTGCACCTGTTTTTTTGTTGGTGGAAGGTAAGGTCCTTGGTTTTTTCACAAGAGGTCAAGGTTCAAACCTCGCTAGGTGTGTATACATTTGGGGGTGGCTAGGGAAGGGTCGGAAATGGTCCCGGGATAAACCTGGTGAGGCCGCGTACTTCTAGGTCAAAAAGTCTCGCCCTCTATGGGTAACATGAACAGTGAAAACCTCATCCATTTACCCATTACTATTTTTATTCCTGGTTCCTTATGCCTGCAATCTTATAGTGTCTGGCTTATACTGTTTTGGTTTGCGAAGTGCACTTGAGTATGGTTCACCAAACATTCTTGTTATAAAGACTAATAAGTTGTTACACTCTAAATTTATGTACATCGTATATTATTTCAGAATTTATACACTTGTTTTTTAGTTCTTTTTTGCTCTTCACTTTAGGTTAAAGCTAAGAATCTGTTTATAATGAACTCAAATGAACACATTCGTGACTGTTTGTTCAATGTTTGCCTAAGTTTAATATTTTATTTCACATTTATAGCATGGCACGACTCGAAGAAGAAGACGCTAACCATTGGTGTCGTGTCCCCTTATACTGCTCAAGTTGTTTCTATTCAAGAAAAACTTGCAAACAAGTATGAGAAACTTGATGGCTTTTCAGTAAAGGTGAAATCCATTGATGGGTTTCAGGGTGGTGAAGAAGATATTATTATCTTATCGACTGTAAGATCTAATAGCCATGGGTCAGTTGGCTTTATATCTAGTCCTCAAAGGACCAATGTTGCCTTAACGAGAGCAAGGTATGTAGTCCTCAGTCTTTCAACAACTGATCTTTATAGATACCTTATTTCTTCTTTCCAAAAAGTTTGATGTTGTCTTTCATTCTTTTTAGACATTGTCTTTGGATATTGGGCAATGAAAGAACACTCGCTAATAGTGAGTCCGTTTGGAGAGAGTTGGTACATGATGCAAGGAATCGTAACTGTTTGTTTGATGCTGCTGATGATGAATGCTTAAGGTCAACGATAATAGCTACAAAGAAAGAGCTAGAAGAACTTGATGATCTGGTTAATGGGAATAGCATACTTTTTAAGCATGCAAAATGGAAGGTATTGTCCCTCAATGATTTATTTACTCAAATAACATATTTTGTAGTTTCTTACCTTTGGTATATTCTTATATGTTAAACAATATGCAATCAGGTTCTTTTTAGTGATGACTTCAAAAGATCGTTTGGAAAGCTGACGAGCTCTAGCTTAAAGAAGGTTGTTATGAATCTTTTATTGAAGCTTGCTGGTGGCTGGAGGCCTAAGAACAGAAGTGTGGACTTGCATTGTGAAAAATCTTCACAAATAATCAAACAATTTAAGGTTGAAGGGTACTATGTTATCTCCACAATTGATATCATCAAGGAAGGCAAATACATGCAAGTTATGAAAGTTTGGGACATTTAACATTGGAGGAGATTCCAAAATTGACAAAACGACTTGAGAGCATATTTGCTGCATACACAGATGATTATATCAATCGTTGCACAGCAACACGTCTTGAGGGTATGTTCCTTATTTGTCTACCAAGGGTGGGTTTGGATATGCTTATCCAAATTGAGAATTTAGTCTTTTTTTTTTTTTTTTTTTTTAAAAAATAGATAATTTGCTAAGGCTGGATGCAGTAAATAATATTTTAATTGTGCTTCTCTATGTGTGAAGTTGATTAGATGTTTTGTTGAGTAATTAATAGATGAAATAACTAACTAAAACATACATTTTGTGTGAAAGTGATCTTCTGTGAATTTAGTCAATTTACAGTAAAAGTCATAAATAAAAGGGGTAAATAGGTAAATTTTATTTTTAATAATCAGTATTGTTGTAGTCGGTTTAAAGCTTAAACATTCTTAATATTGATATTTGTATGAATGCTTTTCAGGAATTTGGAAGTTCTAGGAGCTGGCCAGCATCCCAAGAAGTTATCGATTTCGTTATTTAGATAATGATGAAGGTGATAGCGAAATGAATGTGAATCCTGGTGATGGTAGAATTTATGTCGAAAACTCAAAAGTGAGTGAAAGTTTATTGCTTATGAAGTTCTATTCATTGTCACGTGGGGTTGTGAGTCATTTGCTCTCTGGAAAAGAGCTTGATCTACCGATGCAAGTCACTGATGAACAGATGGAAATTATTTTATTTTCAAATAGTTCATTCATAATTGGGCGATCGGGTACTGGGAAAACAACTATTTTGACGATGAAGTTGTTCCAAAACGAACAGTCTTTTCATAATGCTTCTGAAGGGATTTATGAACCAGAAAGCAGTCAAGTTAGGGACGTTGAAGCTGATGATGTTCCTGAAAATAGAAAGCAGAGTGTTCTTCGCCAGCTTTTTGTGACAGTCAGTCCAAGACTGTGTCATGCTGTGAAGCAACACGTTTCACACCTAACCAGGTTTGTTAACACTTGATTATTTTTCTTATGATTGTTGCATTGATTATATTCATTAACAAGGTTTTTTTTATATAATTGACAGTATTTCGTGCAACGGAAGTTCATCAATAGAGATCAATCTGGATGATGTTGATGTTACATCAGAATTCAGTGATCTCCCAGATACATTTGCTGATGTTCCGATTAAAAATTACCCTTTAGTTATAACGTTTCATAAATTTCTAATGATGCTGGATAGCACATTGGGAAATTCATTCTTTGGAAGATTTAGTGAAGCAAGAGAAGGTTCTCATGGTAATAATGTAAGTTCAAGGTCTGTTGCTTTGAAAGCGTTCATAAGGTTAAGGAGGTTACATTTGATAGGTTTTGTTCAATTTACTGGCCTCACTTCAACTCAAATCTCAAAAGAAACTTGATCCCTCAAGGGTGTTTACGAAATTATATCTTATATAAAAGGAGGATTCAAGCAGGGAATGTAGTGATGGAAAATTAAGCTATGAGGGTTACTGTTTACTGGCGAAAGTCGTTCATCCACTTTAACCAAACTGAAAAGAGAACGTTTACACCCTCTTTCAAGCCTATGAAAAGATGAAAAGTGAACGTGGAGAGTTCGACTTGGGAGATTTTGTAACTGACATTCATCATCGGCTTAAAATGGGGATTATGAAGGTGATCAAATGGACTTTGTGTATATCGATGAAGTACAAGATCTTAGTATGAGGCAGATTTCCTTTTCAAATATATTTGCCCAAATGTAGTCGAAGGCTTCATTTTGCTGGCGACACTGCATGAGACAATTGCAAGAGGATTGATTTTAGGTTTCAAGATATCGTTCTTTGTTCTATAAAGAGTTCTTAAGCAGCAGACCATCTGGAAAACAAGAAAAGGTCTTGTATCTGAGATTTTCAATTGAAACAAAACTTCAGAACACATGCTGGTGTGCTTGATTTAGCTCAGAGTATCATTGAGATTCTCTATTGTTACTTTGTTCACTCAGTGGATATTTTGGAGCCTGAAACTAGTCTTATATCTGGGAAGCTCCATTTTGCTTGAGTCTGGCAATGATGAAAATGCCATTGTGACAATCTTTGGCGACACAGGAACTAGTGGAGAAATTGTCGGCTTTGGGGCTGAACAGGTGATATTGGTTCGTGATGATTGTGCAAAAGCTGAAATCTTTGAATATATTGGTAAAATGCACTTGTTCTGACTATAGTGGAGTGCAAGGGTCTTGAGTTTCAGGTCAGTTTCCTTAATGATTATATGAAAACTTTATCGTTTTTAGTGAATTTAAGTTGCTTCTGTTTCTTATTGTTTGATTGCCATACTTTATAGGATGTCTTGCTATACAACTTTTTTGGGACATCTCCACTGAAAGACCAGTGGAGAGTTATATATGGATACATGAAGGACCGTGATTGGCTCGATGAAAAACATCCTCAGTCATTCCCTCCATTCAAGGAGGAAAAACATAGTGTTTTGTGCTCTGAATTGAAACAATTGTATGTGGCGGTAACTCGTACGAGGCAAAGACTATGGATTTGTGAGAACAAAGAGGAGCTTTCTAAACCAATGTTTGACTACTGGAAAATGAGGGGACTAGTTCAGGTTAGGAAACTAGATGATTCAGTAGCACAGGCTATGCGAGTAGCTAGCAGCCCTCAGGAGTGGCGGGAGCGCGGAAAAAAGGTACAAATTTGATATATTACTGCTACTTTTTTTTTTTTTTTCAGATTATTACTGATTTTCTGCTGTATTATCTTTATTTGACACACTTTCATAATCTTCATATCCTTCTCAGCTGTTTTATGAGAACAATTTTGTGATGGCTACTATGTGCTTTGAGAGAGCTGGAGATACAATGTGGGAGAAACTAGCCAAGGCTTCTGGTCTGAGAGCATCTGCTGAGCAAATGCGGGGAACAAATCATGAAGCTTTTCAGAGTTATGTTCGGGAAGCAGCAGGAATGTTTGAGTCTATTGGGAAACTAGAGCTTGCTGCTTCATGTTACTGCGATTTGGCGGAGTATGAAAGAGCTGGTAATTTTTTTTATATGCAGAATTTCCCGCGCTAAAAAATTAGTGCTTGTGCCGGTTTATACAAGAGCTAGTTGTAAATAAGATAATCAAGCTGTTCAGATTTCTGTTTTGGGTAACCAATAATTGGTCTGGAAAAAACCATGTCACAATAACTTTTCTATTTTGTTTTTGACCTTTTTGATAATTTCATTTTTGACGAGGCACCTAAAAAGTGTTCCGTTAGGTAATTACTTTCTCTGTCCCAATTTTTTGTCCAGTTTTCCAAAGGGATGGTTATAGTCTACTAGTATTTCAATATTACTTTAACTAAATCTTATATTTTCTCAACTTAATTGCTATCTTTGAAAATGGGCATTCGGCATTAGTTGTATGTATCTTACAATGAGGTTTGTTTGTGGACATTAATTTTTGAACAGAGGGTCAAGTTTTCATGTAGCTGGTCCTTTAATCAATTATAAATTTGAACTCTTTTGGCTATCCAGGAAAAATTTACCTTTACAAGTGTGGAAAGGTGGAGGCAGCAGCAGAGTGTTTCACATTGGCAGGGTGCTACAGTGATGCAGCGGAAGCTTATGCCAAAGGAGGCAAGTTTTCCAACTGTTTGTCAGTTTGCAAAACAGGAAAACTTTTTGATGAAGGGCTCCGTTATATAGAATCTTGGAAAGAGGATGATAACGTTCAAAGTAAAGAAATAGGACAAATTGAGCAAGAATTCTTAGAAAATTGTGCTCTTGACTACCATAGGCATAAAGATGTTAAATCCATGATGAAATTTGTCAGAGCCTTTTGTTCTATGGAATCTAAGCGTTTATTCTTGAGGTCATTAGGCTGCCTTGATGAGCTTTTGTTGTTGGAAGAAGAATCGGGTCATTTTCTAGAAGCTGTGGAGCTGGCAAAGTCATGGGGTGATGTTTTAAAAGAGACTGATCTTTTGGAGAAGGCTGGAGATTTTAAGGAGGCAACGGCTATTTTACTTTGGTATTTGTTTTTTAACATGTTATGGGGAAATGGAAACAGAGGCTGGCCGTTGAAGCAGTTTGATCAAAAGGAAGAACTTTGTTCTAAAGTGAAGTCGCTTGCAAAAATGGATTCAGAATTTTACTATGCTTTTGTTTGTAGTGAGCTAAATGTAATCTCTGATCAGCGCAGTACCTTGCCTGAGCTAAAGAAAGATCTACATACTTACCAGAAAAGTGATAGTCTAAGGGGGAAATTTTTGTCGATTAGGAAACTCTTGGATGCTCATTTTCAACAACATTTCTCAAAATATGAGTGGGAGGACGAATTACCCATTGATATAAATGAGCATTGTGACAAGATCTTTGAGAACAAAGTTTCTTTAAGGACTTTGGTCTTTTATTGGAATTCGTGGAAGGAGAATGTTGTGGATATCTTTGAAAGTCTTTCAAGTTTCAACAAAGAAGAACCAAATAAACATGAGGGTTATATTGATTTTAGTTTGATGTATTTTGGGGTGAGGAAACTGCATGTAAAAGGTAATATGGTTTACTTGTTAGTGGACAAGGATGCTGAATGGATACGAAACTATGTTCAAAAGGGTCTTCGTAAGGACAAGAAATGTGTAACTATTGATGGCAGGGAGTTGGTTTTTGCTATCAGGTCTTACTGGCAGTCAGAATTACTTACTGTTGGTACAAAGGTACTTGATACTCTTGAATGTCTCCATAAGTCAAAGTCAAACGGTTCTGCATTTCACCAAAGCACATCTCTCCTACACATTTTCGAGGTTTCCAAGTTTCTTTTGGACTGCCAATATCTTAACCTCGCAAATCCTAATTTGAGGAAGCTTCAACGATTCCTTGGAATATCTTCAGCGTATTTTAATCTGGTGTTCCCTTTAGATTGGCGGAATTCACTATCTGAGGACTTGATTTCTTTAGGAAAGACTGATCTTTCAGTCAACTTGCTTCACGAGATTATTCTTCAACATGTTGACATCAAGGGTGATCTCAGCTATTCGACAATTGGGAGGGTGATGATGATATGTCTTGGTTCAAGAAAATCTGTAGCACGTTATGAGCATGTCATAAATAAACTTCAAAAGAACCCTTCATGGAAGTTATTTGTTGAGAAATTTAGTGACCGTGGCTTGAAAGATGTTGATGCTGCTCTAGCACTCCAGAATGCTTTGGGAGATACTTTTCGAGCCAACTGGAGGCTTGCTGGGTACATAACACCTCACAGTTTTGTTTATATGCTGGATCGTCTTCTTTTAATGCAATCTTTCTTTTCACGACATTTATACACCACAAAATCTTCTTTTGTTGGATCCTTCACGCATATTCACTCGACTGCTACTCCAACTCGATCTGCTGGGCCGTTTTTCATTAATGTAGGCTTTGTTTTGGATATAGTCCAACAAATTCTCTATAATAAGGAAGATACTATATTATGGATCAAAAAATCAAATATTGATCTCTCTTATTATCCACTTTTAGTATTGAAGCTGGTTATGTTACTGTCCCTATTATGTCTGGAAGTATCAGATTGTTCTGAATTACTGTTTGAGTTGCTGTCGGGTTATAACAATATTTCTGATTTGCTTCCAAAGAAGTTTGTGTGTGATCTAGAAAGGAGAAGGAGAAGTCGCTACTTGAACTTGAATCCAGAAGTAGTCGCAGAAGCGTTTAAAAGCATAAATGATCCTCTCTTGATTGTGTGTTCAGAAGATGCGGGTCCTAAAATTTATGCTCCGTGTGCTATATTTGTGGACCTTAGGAATTCGAAAGAGGAAATAATGAGCAAATTGTTTCCAAGAGAAAGTACACATAATGGTCAGACTGTTTCAAACAACATTGGCGTTCTAATGAATAGCATGGGAGTCGCTCTTGAGTGGCTGCAAATATATAGGCCCAAGATAGATAATATCTTGAAGCGTTATGCCATGAGTCAGGAGTCGAAGGCTGTGCAAATGGCAGTATCAGAGAGCAGCAGCACCAATCAAGTTGAAGAAACAGGTGACGAGAAGAATCATGATGAGGGAACAGGGGATGCTTCACTTGTGGAACCGATGTTAGAAAAACAAACCAGCGGTGGTAACACTCAGGAACCCTGAAACCAGAACAACGAAGGTAACAACAACAAAGGTGACAACAACAAAGGGAACAACAGTAAAGGGAACAACAACAAAGGGAACGGCAAAGTAAAGAAGAGTAAAAAGGGCAAAGGCAAAAAGAAATGACACGATCAGATGATGAACTGTGATCTCATACTGCAAGATTTTGATACGCAAAGATCATTTTCTAATGAGTTCACACTGCAAGATGTTAATACGTAAAAATCATTTTCTTATGAGTTCATGAATCTTAGTAATGTGCATGTTTGGTGATATATGTTACTGTTCTAAAGTCGTTCTTGAGACCTCTATGTTACTATGATTGTTAAAGCTTTAATATGATTATACTATTTTCTTAACACCAACTGTAATGAAGTTTTTTATTGTTACAGTATCTGATAAATGACCCACGAACATACTTCAAAACAGTGTCTTCTAAAACTCTCTCATCATTTTCTTAGTGAAAGATATGAGGCAAACATGTTTCTACTATCCAAATGATAAAATAACTTAATTCAAGAGAGAAAATGAACTATGTGAGAAAAATCAAGTCAATTAAAATACTGGTTTTTAAAACATCGAGATAAACTACTAAATGTTAATGCATATTGTAGTATAGAAGCAAGTATAAGCACTGGAAATGAAGTGCTGCTCCCAATCTGACCAGCGTTTGAGGTTGAAGAGACATTTACAGACGACGAGCCTGAGAACATGATTATAACGACATTCAGAATAAGCATAAATTGCAACTGTATATAACTAGTTTTTTATGTTTAGATAAACAGGTTCTTCTAATTGATTCTTTTGCATTACTCTGTAACAAATTGTCGAAAGTGAAGAGAACTAACAATTATAATCAGACCAACCAAGACGTTGACCACCCAAGTCATAAACAATAATCTTGTAGACAAGGTCTGCGTCACCAAGTAAAATAAACAAATATCAACACATGTGAAAAGTAGTCAGAAACTTGAAGGGAATTTCAGTTTCCATGATTATAATTTATACCTCCTAAAACTGTTGTTCCTGGAATCAGAACTGACTGAAACCCAAGGCACCAAACCTCAGCCTCACCCTACAAACACTTTTTGTTCATTAGAATAAGCGAAGCCAAAATTCAAATCAATAAGAACAAGATAACTTACGACAGTCAATTAGCATGATGTCATGTAACTTACCTTTGAATTGACTTGAAGAAGGTAATCCTGAGGTCTTATATGCATTGAAGAGCCACCCTGAAAGTTCAAGCTTACGAGCGGGAATATGCTAGATACGCTGAAATAACAATAAAAGCTTCTTAATACATTTAATGAAAAATAACATGCAGTAGCCACTAGCCGAGAATATAATTAATCCCAACTTCTGTTGATATTTGACATAGTATAGGCTTGCCAACCTTCTGTTTATTATGACACATGATATATTACACAAGCGGATGTAAAATCATGATAAGAATTCATGCATGAATCCTTCATGGACCTAAGAGCACTAAATTTAACCCCTATTGTTACTAGAATACCTTAAAGCAACTGAAATTCAAAGGAATATATAAAACTTAATGCAGCATACTCGCAAGTCTAAAATCATTGTTTTACGGACTAAAGGGAAGTGCTACAATAGTTTACGAACCATAATTGTTGGGTGAAGAATTATACCTTGAGGTGAATATATAACACCCATCTTCCCTTGAAATAACGGGTTGGCGATCGTGAAACCGCTTGTGAGATCTGCACCAACAAAGTGACACAAACATTAAGATATACTGAAGCATCCCATCCCTTAGAAAGTAACCGCAACATCTAACGAGATACATCATTTGATGAACACGTGTCATATATTTCAAAACCCATAATGATGACACAAAAAGTAAGGTGATGGGTGAAGTCTTAAAGACTAATATCCTAGACTCTACGCTCTCGAGTCGATCATGTTAGCGGATTATTGTATACGGCCCATAGGCCTCATCATTTGTATTTCTGTATTTATCATTATTAGGCCCAATGTGTATTATAAATACACATAACATTGTAATCATATTCATTATGCAATATACAAGTTTACATGGTATCAGGCCTTAACAAGCCGATCCTCACAAACCCTAATAAACACACGACTTAACAGTCGACTTTTTCTCCCACCCTCAATCCATTAGTCGTTTAACAACGGCTCTCCTACACCCTTACCACCCTTCATCGCCTTCTGTTTCCACAAAACAGAAACATGACCAACTCCGAAACACCTCCACAACCCACTGGTCTAACCCTAGTTGAAAAGTTGTATTGTCCACAACATTAACGCCCTTGTACCCGAGAAACTTGATCTCGATGAATCCAACTATTCATCGTGGTGTTACTTCTTCAAAGGCCATTGCACCAACTTCGGTGTCCTAAAGCACATCCAAGGAACCGGTGCTGAAGCGTCCACATCAACACCACCAACGGATGAGTGGACCACGGTTGATTCCATCGTCAAATAGTGGATCTTTCTCACCTTATCATCAACCCTCCGCAAACGGTTGATCAAAGCAAACCCTAAATCAGCAAAAGCCGCTTGGGACGCCCTTGAAACTATTTTTCAAGACAACAAAAGGACACGTGTGGTCGCTTTAAAAGGAGAACTCCGTGTCATACAAATGGGTGATCAAACCGCGGATGTCTATGATATGTACCAGATAGTAACAACCAGAAATCAGTTAAGAAATGTAGTTGTTATGAAAGCAAACAGGGAATCACATAAGAAGAAATGAATCCGTATTTGTATTCAAATGATTCACTAGGATTGTAATGGAATTGAGAGAGATATTACAAATCTTTTCATGAATGAATTACAAGTGAAATGGAAATGAGTATTTATACAAAGAAAAAGAAGAAGTAACAGATTTTCCCGCCAAAAGTTATAACTAACTTTTGGCCTTCAGTAGAATCCACAATTGGGAGGAAGGAGAAATGGCTTTCAGTGGAATCCATCAGTAGAATCCAAATTGGCTTATATCAGTCTACTTCTCCAAAATCGACTCTATCATCACCCTACTTAATGATCTAGGGTCGACTATGGATGATGATGATATTGTCACTTATGCCATTAATGGCTTAAGTGAAAAATATGGCAGCCTCGCTCAAATAATTGCCCACAAGGACCCTTTTCCGGATCTGGCCACTATGCGTTCCATGGTCACGACGGAAGAGCTGAGGCTTCGGTCTAAATTACCACTTACTTCAGCCAACAACACCTCGAGTTCTCCACAAGTCTTACTGGCGGAGTCTACTCCTCGAGCACAAGACAGTCGCAACACACGTGAGAGGGACAATCGCAACGTCAACAAAATTGAGGTATGTCGCAATTTTGGAAAGGGATATTGTCGTTGGGGAGCCTCCTGTAGGTTCATTCATGGTTCCAATCGCTCGTGTAATACACGTTCTAACCCTACTCAGTACACTAATCGCAACAATCCCCAACCCATGCATACTGGTCTTGGAAACACATGACTTGATTTGGCAGGCCAAAATCAGCTTCTATCTCTACTACAGGCCCAAAATACGCTTTTGGCCCAATATGGGATCACCAATTCAGCAGGCCCGCATCACACTACAACACCTGCCCAACTAGGCTCACGGCCCAACACTTCTTCAGGCTTATTACAAGCCCAACAACATGCTTATCTTGGTTTTACTCCACAACAGCAGGGGATGTTCAATTCGGTTGTCCAAGGCTCGAATCAACAGACGAATAATGGTCAAGAAACAGTGTTGCCTCAAGCGTTCAATACTCTGAATTTGCAGGAACCTGCCAATGGAAATTGGAACATGGACACGGGTGCGTCATCTCATCTCAACTCATCTACTAATAATCTAAGTAATGTTTATAATTCTTGCATGTATCCATCTGTCATCGTTGGTAATGGGAAACATATTGTTAGGAATTAGAAATTCCCAGTATTAAAGAGTCGGTCACCTCAAGTATATGTAATCATTAGAAAGCTCGTAGTCATAGTAATTTTAAGTTAAGTAGTATTTAGTTAAGTAACACCGTGGAGGACTTGACGGGTCTTTACCCAGCTGTATGCACGATCCATGCCCGATGTGTGGCGATTTATGTAAGACTATAAATACTCTACCTTCCAGGTAGAGTTGGAGCTCATAATAATATCTTTCACTTTCTCTCACTAAGTTCCTAAACCTCTAACTTTCTCTCTAGAATTCCATCTATATGCTACTTTGTGTTATGGTTTGATGTGTATGTGAAAAGTTATATCTTACAATTGGTATCAAGAGCCATGGTTGGATCATATCTTGCACATCTTTGGATTTCTAGTGGTTTTAGGTGGTTTTGAGTTTGAAAAGTTTAGTGGTTTTGCATCATTTGGTTGATTTCTTGTGTTAAAGTTTGAATTTTGTTAGTACTTTTATGTTTAGAATCATCACAAGTGTTTAGGTTTTCATTTGGTAAGCTTGAATCATCTTGGTTGGGTTGTTTTGGATTGAAAAGTGATGTTGATATGGTTTTCAAGCTAGCGACTTAGCTCACGGACTATTTTCTTCATAGCGACTTGCTTTACAAAATTGTAGCGAGTTCTGATTTTAGACCTAGCGAGTTAGATCTAGCGAGTTAAAGTACAAGTAGTGGACTCTCCCACGAGTAGCGACAGTGGTAGCGACTTGGTGCAGAGCGAGTTGCTCTTTAGCGACTTGTATCTCTAGCGACTTGTGTAGCAATTCTGCCAAAATTTTGCTAGCGACTTGAGGGTTAGCGAGTTACTACTAGCGACTTGCTTTTGTCTAGCGACTTGGGACTCTAGCGACTTAATTGTCTAGCGAATTAAGTGTTAGCGACTTAGTGCATTATCTTCTAGCGACTTAGTGCATTATCTTCTAGCGACTTAGTGCATTATCTTCTAGCGACTTGAGTGATTGTTTACGGTTTCTCTTGATTTAGTAAAATCCGTGAAAGAATCTATTTCCGGTTTAATCATAGAGTTATAAAATCCGTATAATCTGTTAACATGTCTACCAACGTTCCTCATCATCTCCACTGTCGCCGAGGATGTTCAAGCGGTGGCTCGGATACTCGTCCACCCATGCTTGACAGGCGACTACGATTCTTGGGCTCAACGAATCGATTGTATTGCTTTGGAAAGGAAAATGGTGTCAACATTCTCAAATCCATTGATGAAGGACCATATCGAGTTGAGACGACTAGAGACATACTAGATACTAATGAAGATGGTACTCATTTACTGAATGGACGGACCTAAGATGTATGATGAGCTTGATGATAAGGAGAAAAGAGATTCGATCTGGATATCGGGGCTTCAAACATTGTTCTTGAGGTCTTCCTAAAGACATCTACAAGTCGATCAATCATAACACCGATGCAAAGGCGGTTTGGGATAATGTAAAGATGCTTCTCTCGGGTTCGAGAGTTAACCATGGAAGAGCAGAGAATCCCAACTCTATGGCCAATTTGAGCACTTCAAGATGAAACCAGATGAGAATGTCTATGAGTACTATGTGAGATTTCATAAGTTAGTGAATGACATGAGGAACATCGAATGACTATGCCTAACATTCATTGAACTCAAAATTTGTGAACAACATGAATCCCGAATGGCACAAGTTTGTCACATTGTGAAGCTCACTAAAGGATTGAAGAATACAAACTATGAGCAACTCTATGCCTTCCTCCTTGAGAATGAGAGACATGCTATGTTTGAAAAATTGATTCTCAATCGGTTCAAAACCAACCGAGGAGAGACAAGCTCGGCTAATGACTCAATGACTTTCTACTCTAACATCGGAATCACAACCAAAGCATCACAAGTCATACCCTTGGGTAATGGTAATTACAAACTCATTCCCGATCCTATGTTCAAACAAGTCGATCGATGCTCACGTGGGTAACTTCATCAATCAACTAGCTCTTCTCATTAGTCAAAACATGAATTCTCTCCCACAAACCAACAACAACCTCGGAGGCGCATCTAACCCTTGGGTCTCATCGAGATCTATTTCTCTGATTAATCGTCACGGGATACTCGCCACAAGCACGCATACGGTGCCCGCTATACTACATATAAAGGAAAAATCAAAAAGTAAAAAAGTGAATAGTTGAAACTAAAAAAAGAATTGTTTGAAAACATATATTTCAAAAGTAAACTATTAATACATATCGAAAACCGAGTTGACCCGGGACTGACCTGGTTTAATTTGACCCGTTTTTGACCCAACCCGTCGGGTTGACTCGGTTTAAATCGACCCGTTTTTCGACCTGAACTGTTTAACCGGTTGAACCACCTGGGTTGAACCGGGTTTCAAAACATTATGTTTAATCCTAAAATCTCCGAACTTTTATTTATAAACCTTTTTTTAATACAAAACGATCTGTCGTTATAAAATCCCGTTGCTATACACGGGTACTCGTCTAGTCTTTATAAAGAGAAGCTTATAGAAATATGATTATTGACATTTAACTCATTTATTTTGGCGTTGATATTTGTCTCAGAAATTATCCCCGATTTTTATAAACAAATTTTTAAGTTGGGTAGGGTATCATTTCTTAAAAAGCCACAAATAGCGGGAATGGTATATTAGAGCATCTGGTGTGGGTTAATCGTGCTTCGCCGTCGGCTGACCTGGCGGTTCGCCGTGCCCCGCCGCCACACCGGGGTGGCTCGCCATGCTTCGTCGTTGGAAATGAAATCGTGGGCACGACGAGAAGGATTTCTGACAAAAGTGATTTATACCGTTGTTTTTTCAATATATGTGTGTTAATGTGTGTGTGTGTGTTAATGTGTTAATGCATATGTGTGTGTGTTAATGTGTGTGTGTGCAGAAAAGATGAAGAAGACAACATTTTATTATTATTTTTTTTTTCTCTTTTGGGCTGGGTTGGACTAATATTGGGGTGGTAATGTGGTATGTTTTCTTATATTGTTGTATAAGTTTTAATTGTTATTATTTTTTTTTTTTTAAAAATTTATAAAAAATGTTATTTATAACTTTTATAAAAAATGACTAGTAAAATGTTTAGGTTTCTTATTATTAGTATGTGTTGTATTT
This sequence comes from Chrysanthemum lavandulifolium, assembly GCA_022545495.1. Classification (NCBI taxonomy): domain Eukaryota; kingdom Viridiplantae; phylum Streptophyta; class Magnoliopsida; order Asterales; family Asteraceae; genus Chrysanthemum; species Chrysanthemum lavandulifolium. The sequence goes on from CM040238.1 coordinate 309,751,936, forward strand.
TTTTTTCCTCGTATCATTTTTTTTTACATATTATATTTTTTTATCTTATTATTATTGTGTTGTTAATGTATTTTAATTATTAATGAAATAAATTTAGTTTATATGAAAATTAAATAAAAAAAATAAAGTGGTAGTGGTGGGTCCCAAATGAAGATGTTGAGGTTTGTTATGAGTGAGGAGGAGGTTTGTTGTGGTTAGTTGTGGAAAAATGGGATGCTGAGGTGGCGCTGAGGTGGCACGACGACGAAGCTAACCCTTGTTACGACACCTGATGCTCTTAGTAGCACATTAACACGTAAGACAACAAATGGCACTACGTCAATGGCTGATCAAGAACAAAGACCAAAACCAAAGAAGTTGAGGAGACTCCATTTTGAAAGCCGAATTTCTCTTGATTCTTTCCCAACACTCTTTTTCTTTTTATTCTTTCCCACTTACAAAAAGCTTTGTTATTCTTGGTTCTTGACGCTACATTTTACAAAAAGCTTTGTTATGCTTTGTTATTCTTTCCCAACACGCTTTTTCTTTTTATTAGTACCCTTTTCATTTGGTGAGAAAACAAACAGAACCCATGTTTTTGTTTTGAATAAAGATTGGTTCTTGCATGTTTTTGTAGGTGATGATGGATAAAGGTTCGAAGAAAAGGATTACTCAAGGGGCAGAGAATGTGTTTGGGAAGTTGATATTTTCATGGTCTCTTGATGATATTCTTGATGATCACTTTTTTAAAGACAAGGTCTTTTTTTTTCTTTATGTTTTTTCAATAATTTGTTATGTTAGTTAAGGATTGCTTTGGTTTTGTTTTGATGTTGTAGTTGTTTATTTACTTTTAGGTCAAAATGAAAATTTTTGTTTTTTACTGATTAGTTTTAAAAGGGTGTTTGGGATTGCCTTGATTTTTTGCTTTATAAGCTGCTTAAACATAAGCACTTCATGAAATACTGCTTGGATTTGTTTATTATATAACAAAATGCAAAAAGACCAAGAATTAACATTTTTAAAGTTTTCAGTTTAATACACTTAATCTAGTGGACTAGTGGTATGTGAGTTGCCCACCAACCTAGAGGTTGTGGGTTCAAGCCTTACTGGAGGCATTTGAGAGATGCGTGGTATAGGTTGCGAAAAATTGCCTTTAAAAAAAAAAAAAAAAAAAAAGAAAAAAAAAAGGCATTTCTGGTTAGGTGTTTTAGACTTTTAGGTTAAGATATGATGGTAAAATAGTAAATTTTATCTTAAATAACTATTTTGAAACAAGCATGCTATTATACTTGCTAGATTGAAAAGTGCTTATTTTGCCAAAATAAAACAACTATGTAGAAGCAGTTTGGATGATCTAAAACACTTCTATCTAATATAAAACATTTAATTCCACAAAAATTAAGATAAAACAAGCATGATACTTGTGACATGTCACTTAACTAATTAATCACCTTTATTTTAAATTTAAATTTCTTTTAAGTTTAATTTTTTATAATCTAATTTCACCATATTTTTAAAATTTTGTGCTCTTTAATTCAACATCCATTTTGATATATTTTTATGAGTTTTAGTTTTACATTTTTAGTAGGTTTATTTTATTTTGATTCAAATTTTATAACTTTAACCTTTATTTCAATCAATACAAACTTTATTTATCAAAATCATTTACTTTTGGAAAAAATGAAAGAAAACTTTTTATACGGGAATAATGATGTAGAAATAGCATTTGGAGTGTTGTGAAATGAATTCACTCGGGTGGAATTAGGAGAACAATTCATTTACTATATTTATTATATAAATATATTTAATTAAATAGTCAAATTAAATGTGCAAAAATCCAAAAAAGAAAAAAATGTCAATCTCAAACACCCGTTACCAATTTTAGATATGATAATTGATAAATAGGCTATCTTAGTAACCAAAAGCAACATAAGGATCCATCATTAAATTTGCAAAAATTGTACAGACTAATGATATTGAAGTCAAAGTTTGACCTTTTTTAGTTGAGGAGTCAACCAATTGTGTTGTATTGCAGCCGGTTAATTCTGTTTTTTTAATCCAGATTATTGACACCCAGTATCTTTGATTTTTTGTTAGAAAATCAAGTCTCTTAAGCCTCTCCTTAGTACAAAACTGTCTTAAAATCATAAAAACTTGGTTTCATTGCTTAGTTTTATTTGTGCAGATGTATAAACCGATCGGGTTTAGCCATTGAGATCATCTTTATATTAAATGATTCTTTCTGATGACCTGACGCTTTTTTTTTTTATAGGTGAAGAGCATACCACTTGCTTTTGTGTCTAAAGGAGACTATCTTGGCTCTTTTGTTGATCCTCTGCTTGAGGAAACACGAGCAGAATTGGCTTCCTCTATGGAGGTCATGTATAGAGCTCCATATGCCGAACTGTGTTTTTTGAATGAGGCCAAAGGTGATGTAAAATGTCTTTATGATATAACCGTTGGTCCATGGAGAAATAGGTTTAATGAACGTGGCAAAGAACCGTACAAAACATTGCCTGGTGATCTGCTTATAATAGCAGACGGAAACCTGAATCCGTTGCTGATTTGCAGCGTGTGGGAGAATTTGGTCTTTGCATTAGTTGATAAAATCAGTGATAAAATCAGTGATGATGACAATGAAGATGATATTAATAGTACTTCAACTAATTTTGAAGTTAAAACTTTTCAAGAAATGGAATTCCAAGACGGGATGTTCATTATTTTCTTAATGAATGTAACAACCCAGAAAAGAATATGGAATTCATTGCATATGAAAGGAATCTGGATATCATTGAAGAGATTCTTTACTATGATTCCATGGTAAGAATTTGCATAAACATAACCTTTTATCTTTAACTGGTAATATCATCAACTAATTATTAATTTTGGATATATTTTACAGGTCAAGGAGGACTGTGATATCTGTAATGTCGTATCCGATGATGTATTTGCTCAAAATTTTGATCCACGTCTTTTGGCTAAGCTGAATGAATCTCAAAAAGATGCAATAGTAACAGCTCTTTGTAAAACTCGCTGTTGTCATAATTCTTCGGTGCAACAGATATGGGGCCCACCGGGAACGGGAAAAACGACAACTGTTAGTTTGTTGCTTCTTATTCTTTTGCAAATGAATCGCAAAACACTTACATGTGCTCCAACAAACGTTGCTGTTGTACAAATAGCCTCACGTGTGCTGAGGTTAGTAAAAGAATCATTCAAAACCACAACTGCAAGTGGTGATACATTTTATTCTGTCGGAGATGTACTCTTGTATGGCAACAAGGAGCGGCTGAAAGTTGGGTCAGATATTGAAGAAATATATTTGGAAAATCGGGTTAAGAGGCTTACCAAGTGCCTTGGGTCCTTGACTGGTTGGAGGCACTGCATAAGATCCATGATCGATTTACTTGAAGTTTGTGTTTCGCAATATCATGTTTTTGTTGAAAACGAAGTATTAAAACAAAAACAACTTGAAAATGTAAGTGAAGCTAAAACCGAAAAGTTGAAAGTTCAATCATTCATTGAGTTCATGCGGGAACGATTCAGTTCTTGTGCATTGCCACTCAGAAAGTGCATGCTTACATTTATGACTCATATCCCTAGAAGTTTTTTGATGGACTATAATTTCCAGAATATGATATCTCTTTTGGACAATTTAATGTCTTTTGAATCATTGTTGTTTCAAGATGGTATGGTTTCAGAAGAACTTGAGGGCCTCTTCTCTTCTAAACCGTTGCCAGGTGACTTTGTTGAGTCAGGGGATACATCGTCCATCAATTTTATCAGAGCCTCGTTTCTATCTGTTTTAAAATCTTTGGAAATTTCTCTACACCGGCTCCGTCTTCCAAGTGTATTGAACAAATATGCAATAAAGGACTTTTGTTTTCAAAGAGCGTCTCTTATCTTTTGCACAACATCTACTTCTTACAAGTTGCATACTGTCGACATGGAGCCTTTGGATATATTGGTCATAGATGAGGCTGCACAATTGAAAGAGGCAGAGTCCACCATCCCCCTTCAACTTCCTGGAATGAAGCATGCCATTCTTATTGGAGACGGGTGTCAATTACCTGCGATGGTAACCAGCAACGTAAGTATATAGTTCTTTCTTAAATTTGTATTATTTTGTTTTAACTTTTAATCCTTTTCTGATCCATGAATGTTTGTGGACAGGTTTGTATTGAATCTGGCTTCGGAAGGAGCTTATTTGACAGATTGAGTTCTTTGGGCCGTCCAAAGAATCTTCTAAATGTTCAATACCGTATGCATCCTTCCATTAGTTTATTTCCAAACCGGAAATTCTATCAGAATCAGATTTTGGATGCAGAAAACGTGATATCTAAAAGTTATGAAAAGCAATATCTTCCAGGGTCAATGTTTGGTTCATATTCATTTATAAATGTTGTTGGTGGGAGAGAAGAGAAGGATGAAGATGGACGCAGCCGAAAGAATATGGTTGAAGTGGCTATCGTGATTAAGATTGTACAAAATCTTTATAGAGGTGTGAATATATATATGTTTGTTTTTTTGTTTTTGTCATTTGCACCTGTTTTTTTGTTGGTGGAAGGTAAGGTCCTTGGTTTTTTCACAAGAGGTCAAGGTTCAAACCTCGCTAGGTGTGTATACATTTGGGGGTGGCTAGGGAAGGGTCGGAAATGGTCCCGGGATAAACCTGGTGAGGCCGCGTGCTTCTAGGTCAAAAGTCTCGCCTCTATGGGTAACATGAACAGTGAAACCTCATCCATTTACCCATTACTATTTTTATTCCTGGTTCCTTATGCCTGCAATCTTATAGTGTCTGGCTTATACTGTTTTGGTTTGCGAAGTGCACTTGAGTATGGTTCACCAAACATTCTTGTTATAAAGACTAATAAGTTGTTACACTCTAAATTTATATACATCGTATATTATTTCAGAATTTATACACTTGTTTTTCTTAGGTTCTTTTTTGCTCTTCACTTTAGGTTAAAGCTAAGAATCTGTTTATAATGAACTCAAATGAACACATTCGTGACTGTTTGTTCAATGTTTGCCTAAGTTTAATATTTTATTTCACATTTATAGCATGGCACGACTCAAGAAGAAGACGCTAACCATTGGTGTCGTGTCCCTTATACTGCTCAAGTTGTTTCTATTCAAGAAAAACTTGCAAACAAGTATGAGAAACTTGATGGCTTTTCAGTAAAGGTGAAATCCATTGATGGGTTTCAGGGTGGTGAAGAAGATATTATTATCTTATCGACTGTAAGATCTAATAGCCATGGGTCAGTTGGCTTTATATCTAGTCCTCAAAGGACCAATGTTGCCTTAACGAGAGCAAGGTATGTAGTCCTCAGTCTTTCAACAACTGATCTTTATAGATACCTTATTTCTTCTTTCCAAAAGTTTGATGTTGTCTTTCATTCTTTTAGACATTGTCTTTGGATATTGGGCAATGAAAGAACACTCGCTAATAGTGAGTCCGTTTGGAGAGAGTTGGTACATGATGCAAGGAATCGTAACTGTTTGTTTGATGCTGCTGATGATGAATGCTTAAGGTCAACGATAATAGCTACAAAGAAAGAGCTAGAAGAACTTGATGATCTGGTTAATGGGAATAGCATACTTTTAAGCATGCAAAATGGAAGGTATTGTCCTCAATGATTTATTTACTCAAATAACATATTTTGTAGTTTCTTACCTTTGGTATATTCTTATATGTTAAACAATATGCAATCAGGTTCTTTTTAGTGATGACTTCAAAAGATCGTTTGGAAAGCTGACGAGCTCTAGCTTAAAGAAGGTTGTTATGAATCTTTTATTGAAGCTTGCTGGTGGCTGGAGGCCTAAGAACAGAAGTGTGGACTTGCATTGTGAAAAATCTTCACAAATAATCAAACAATTTAAGGTTGAAGGGTACTATGTTATCTCCACAATTGATATCATCAAGGAAGGCAAATACATGCAAGTTATGAAAGTTTGGGACATTTTAACATTGGAGGAGATTCCAAAATTGACAAAACGACTTGAGAGCATATTTGCTGCATACACAGATGATTATATCAATCGTTGCACAGCAACACGTCTTGAGGGGTATGTTCCTTATTTGTCTACCAAGGGTGGGTTTGGATATGCTTATCCAAATTGAGAATTTAGTCTTTTTTTTTTTTTTTTTCCTAAAATAGATAATTTGCTAAGGCTGGATGCAGTAAATAATATTTTAATTGTGCTTCTATGTGTGAAGTTGATTAGATGTTTTGTTGAGTAATTAATAGATGAAATAACTAACTAAAACATACATTTTGTGTGAAAGTGATCTTCTGTGAATTTAGTCAATTTACAGTAAAAGTCATAAATAAAAGGGGTAAATAGGTAAATTTTATTTTTAATAATCAGTATTGTTGTAGTCGGTTTAAAGCTTAAACATTCTTAATATTGATATTTGTATGAATGCTTTTCAGGAATTTGGAAGTTCCTAGGAGCTGGCCAGCATCCCAAGAAGTTATACGATTTCGTTATTTAGATAATGATGAAGGTGATAGCGAAATGAATGTGAATCCTGGTGATGGTAGAATTTATGTCGAAAACTCAAAAGTGAGTGAAAGTTTATTGCTTATGAAGTTCTATTCATTGTCACGTGGGGTTGTGAGTCATTTGCTCTCTGGAAAAGAGCTTGATCTACCGATGCAAGTCACTGATGAACAGATGGAAATTATTTTATTTTCAAATAGTTCATTCATAATTGGGCGATCGGGTACTGGGAAAACAACTATTTTGACGATGAAGTTGTTCCAAAACGAACAGTCTTTTCATAATGCTTCTGAAGGGATTTATGAACCAGAAAGCAGTCAAGTTAGGGACGTTGAAGCTGATGATGTTCCTGAAAATAGAAAGCAGAGTGTTCTTCGCCAGCTTTTTGTGACAGTCAGTCCAAGACTGTGTCATGCTGTGAAGCAACACGTTTCACACCTAACCAGGTTTGTTAACACTTGATTATTTTTCTTATGATTGTTGCATTGATTATATTCATTAACAAGGTTTTTTTTATATAATTGACAGTATTTCGTGCAACGGAAGTTCATCAATAGAGATCAATCTGGATGATGTTGATGTTACATCAGAATTCAGTGATCTCCCAGATACATTTGCTGATGTTCCGATTAAAAATTACCCTTTAGTTATAACGTTTCATAAATTTCTAATGATGCTGGATAGCACATTGGGAAATTCATTCTTTGGAAGATTTCGTGAAGCAAGAGAAGGTTCTCATGGTAATAATGTAAGTTCAAGGTCTGTTGCTTTGAAAACGTTCATAAGGTTAAGGGAGGTTACATTTGATAGGTTTTGTTCAATTTACTGGCCTCACTTCAACTCAAATCTCAAAAAGAAACTTGATCCCTCAAGGGTGTTTACCGAAATTATATCTTATATAAAAGGAGGGATTCAAGCAGGGGAATGTAGTGATGGAAAATTAAGCTATGAGGGTTACTGTTTACTGGCCGAAAGTCGTTCATCCACTTTAACCAAACTGAAAAGAGAGAACGTTTACACCCTCTTTCAAGCCTATGAAAAGATGAAAAGTGAACGTGGAGAGTTCGACTTGGGAGATTTTGTAACTGACATTCATCATCGGCTTAAAAATGGGGATTATGAAGGTGATCAAATGGACTTTGTGTATATCGATGAAGTACAAGATCTTAGTATGAGGCAGATTTCCCTTTTCAAATATATTTGCCCAAATGTAGTCGAAGGCTTCATTTTTGCTGGCGACACTGCGAGACAATTGCAAGAGGGATTGATTTTAGGTTTCAAGATATCGTTCTTTGTTCTATAAAGAGTTCTTAAGCAGCAGACCATCTGGAAAACAAGAAAAAGGTCTTGTATCTGAGATTTTTCAATTGAAACAAAACTTCAGAACACATGCTGGTGTGCTTGATTTAGCTCAGAGTATCATTGAGATTCTCTATTGTTACTTTGTTCACTCAGTGGATATTTTGGAGCCTGAAACTAGTCTTATATCTGGGGAAGCTCCATTTTTGCTTGAGTCTGGCAATGATGAAAATGCCATTGTGACAATCTTTGGCGACACAGGAACTAGTGGAGAAATTGTCGGCTTTGGGGCTGAACAGGTGATATTGGTTCGTGATGATTGTGCAAAAGCTGAAATCTTTGAATATATTGGTAAAAATGCACTTGTTCTGACTATAGTGGAGTGCAAGGGTCTTGAGTTTCAGGTCAGTTTCCTTAATGATTATATGAAAACTTTATCGTTTTTAGTGAATTTAAGTTGCTTCTGTTTCTTATTGTTTGATTGCCATACTTTATAGGATGTCTTGCTATACAACTTTTTTGGGACATCTCCACTGAAAGACCAGTGGAGAGTTATATATGGATACATGAAGGACCGTGATTGGCTCGATGAAAACATCCTCAGTCATTCCTCCATTCAAGGAGGAAAAACATAGTGTTTTGTGCTCTGAATTGAAACAATTGTATGTGGCGGTAACTCGACGAGGCAAAGACTATGGATTTGTGAGAACAAAGAGGAGCTTTCTAAACCAATGTTTGACTACTGGAAAATGAGGGGACTAGTTCAGGTTAGGAAACTAGATGATTCAGTAGCACAGGCTATGCGAGTAGCTAGCAGCCCTCAGGAGTGGCGGGAGCGCGGAAAAAAGGTACAAATTTGATATATTACTGCTACTTTTTTATTTTTTTTATTTATTTTTTATTTTTTATTTCAGTTTATTACTGATTTTCTGCTGTATTATCTTTATTTGACACACTTTCATAATCTTCATATCCTTCTCAGCTGTTTTATGAGAACAATTTTGTGATGGCTACTATGTGTTTTGAGAGAGCTGGAGATACAATGTGGGAGAAACTAGCCAAGGCTTCTGGCCTGAGAGCATCTGCTGAGCAAATGCGGGGAACAAATCATGAAGCTTTTCAGAGTTATGTTCGGGAAGCAGCAGGAATGTTTGAGTCTATTGGGAAACTAGAGCTTGCTGCTTCATGTTACTGCGATTTGGCGGAGTATGAAAGAGCTGGTAATTTTTTTTATATGCATAATTTCCCGCGCTAAAAAATTAGTGCTTGTGCCGGTTTATACAAGAGCTAGTTGTAAATAAGATAATCAAGCTGTTCCGATTTCTGTTTTGGGTAACCAATAATTGGTCTGGAAAAAACCATGTCACAATAACTTTTCTATTTTGTTTTTGACCTTTTTGATAATTTCGTTTTTGACCTTTTTGATAATTTCATTTTTGACGAGGTACCTAAAAAGTGTTCCGTTAGGTAATTACTTTCTCTGTCCCAATTTTTTGTCCAGTTTTCCAAAGGGATGGTTATAGTCTACTAGTATCTCAATATTACTTTAACTAAATCTTATATTTTCTCAACTCAATTGCTATCTTTGAAAATGGGCATTCGGCATTAGTTGTATGTATCTTACAATGAGGTTTGTTTGTGGACATTAATTTTCGAACAGAGGGTCAAGTTTTCATGTAGCGGTCCTTTAATCAATTATAAATTTGAACTCTTTTGGCTATCTAGGAAAAATTTACCTTTACAAGTGTGGAAAGGTGGAGGCAGCAGCAGAGTGTTTCACATTGGCAGGGTGCTACAGTGATGCAGCGGAAGCTTATGCCAAAGGAGGCAAGTTTTCCAACTGTTTGTCAGTTTGCAAAACAGGAAAACTTTTTGATGAAGGGCTCCGTTATATAGAATCTTGGAAAGAGGATGATAACGTTCAAAGTAAAGAAATAGGACAAATTAAGCAAAAATTCTTAGAAAATTGTGCTCTTGACTACCATAGGCATAAAGATGTTAAATCCATGATGAAATTTGTCAGAGCCTTTTGTTCTATGAAATCTAAGCGTTTATTCTTGAGGTCATTAGGCTGCCTTGATGAGCTTTTGTTGTTGGAAGAAGAATCGGGTCATTTTCTAGAAGCAGTGAAGCTGGCAAAGTCATGGGGTGATGTTTTAAAAGAGACTGATCTTTTGGAGAAGGCTGGAGATTTTAAGGAGGCAACGGCTATTTTACTTTGGTATTTGTTTTTTAACATGTTATGGGGAAATGGAAACAGAGGCTGGCCGTTGAAGCAGTTTGATCAAAAGGAAGAACTTTGTTCTAAAGTGAAGTCGCTTGCAAAAATGGATTCAGAATTTTACTATGCTTTTGTTTGTAGTGAGCTAAATGTAATCTCTGATCAGCGCAGTACCTTGCCTGAGCTAAAGAAAGATCTACATACTTACCAGAAAAGTGATAGTCTAAGGGGGAAATTTTTGTCGATTAGGAAACTCTTGGATGCTCATTTTCAACAACATTTCTCAAAATATGAGTGGGAGGACGAATTACCCATTGATATAAATGAGCATTGTGACAAGATCTTTGAGAACAAAGTTTCTTTAAGGACTTTGGTCTTTTATTGGAATTCGTGGAAGGAGAATGTTGTGGATATCTTTGAAAGTCTTTCAAGTTTCAACAAAGAAGAACCAAATAAACATGAGGGTTATATTGATTTTAGTTTGATGTATTTTGGGGTGAGGAAACTGCATGTAAAAGGTAATATGGTTTACTTGTTAGTGGACAAGGATGCTGAATGGATACGAAACTATGTTCAAAAGGGTCTTCGTAAGGACAAGAAATGTGTAACTATTGATGGCAGGGAGTTGGTTTTTGCTATCAGGTCTTACTGGCAGTCAGAATTACTTACTGTTGGTACAAAGGTACTTGATACTCTTGAATGTCTCCATAAGTCAAAGTCAAACGGTTCTGCATTTCACCAAAGCACATCTTTCTTACACATTTTCGAGGTTTCCAAGTTTCTTTTGGACTGCCAATATCTTAACCTCGCAAATCCTAATTTGAGGAAGCTTCAACGATTCCTTGGAATATCTTCAGCGTATTTTAATCTGGTGTTCCCTTTAGATTGGCGGAATTCACTATCTGAGGACTTGATTTCTTTAGGAAAGACTGATCTTTCAGTCAACTTGCTTCACGAGATTATTCTTCAACATGTTGACATCAAGGGTGATCTCAGCTATTCGACAATTGGGAGGGTGATGATGATATGTCTTGGTTCAAGAAAATCTGTAGCACGTTATGAGCATGTCATAAATAAACTTCAAAAGAACCCTTCATGGAAGTTATTTGTTGAGAAATTTAGTGACCGTGGCTTGAAAGATGTTGATGCTGCTCTAGCACTCCAGAATGCTTTGGGAGATACTTTTCGAGCCAACTGGAGGCTTGATGGGTACATAACACCTCACAGTTTTGTTTATATGCTGGATCGTCTTCTTTTAATGCAATCTTTCTTTTCACGACACTTATACACCACAAAATCTTCTTTTGTTGGATCCTTCACGCATATTCACTCGACTGCTACTCCAACTCGATCTGCTGGGCCGTTTTTCATTAATGTAGGCTTTGTTTTGGATATAGTCCAACAAATTCTCTATAATAAGGAAGATACTATATTATGGATCAAAAAATCAAAAAATTGATCTCTCTTATTATCCACTTTTAGTATTGAAGCTGGTTATGTTACTGTCCCTATTATGTCTGGAAGTATCAGATTGTTCTGAATTACTGTTTGAGTTGCTGTCGGGTTATAACAATATTTCTTATTTGCTTCCAAAGAAGTTTGTGTGTGATCTAGAAAGGAGAAGGAGAAGTCGCTACTTGAACTTGAATCCAGAAGTAGTCGCAGAAGCGTTTAAAAGCATAAATGATCCTCTCTTGATTGTGTGTTCAGAAGATGCGGGTCCTAAAATTTATGCTCCGTGTGCTATATTTGTGGACCTTAGGAATTCGAAAGAGGAAATAATGAGCAAATTGTTTCCAAGAGAAAGTACACATAATGGTCAGACTGTTTCAAACAACATTGGCGTTGAGGCTATTCATAAGCCACCATCTTCAACCACATCATCAGATGCTAACCTGAATGTGCATCCCGTGGATGTATGCAAGGTGGAACCACGAATCAACTGGAGCTATCTTGAAAATGCATCAGATTATTCTCATCTGAAGAATTCTGCTGAATTCATGGTAAGTGGACGTGTTTATCTTACTATTATCATTCTTGGTCTAAACTACTGCATTCTTATTGTGTACTTTGTTGTCAGAAAGAATTGGATAAAAATATATGCACATTAGCTGCTGTTCTTGAGGATGGAAAATCATGTGCCGAAGACGATGCAACTATTCTACACCGTGCATCAAGTGAAATGAAGGTTCTTTTGTCTGGATTTGACTTGAGGTTAGATTTGCTATCTTTTCAGTTTTTAAGTTGTATTCTATCGTCTAAACCAAGCTAAATTCTGACATGTTTATGTACCGTTTTGCTTACATTTAGAACTTTTATGGGTGTTTGGATATTTTCAGCCGACATAAACTGGATCCTTCAGTTCTAATGAATAGCATGGGAGTCACTCTTGAGTGGCTGCAAATATATAGGCCCAAGATAGATAATATCTTGAAGCGTTATGCCATGAGTCAGGAGTCGAAGGCTGTGCAAATGGCAGTGTCAGAGAGCAGCAGCACCAATCAAGTTGAAGAAACAGGTGACGAGAAGAATCATGATGAGGGAACAGGGGATGCTTCACTTGTGGAACCGATGCTAGAAAAACAAACCAGCGGTGGTAACACTCAGGAAGCAAAAAACCAGAACAACGAAGGTAACAACAACAAAGGGAACAACAGTAAAGGGAGGGAACAACAACAAAGGGAACGGCAAAGGAAAGAAGAGTAAAAAGGGCAAAGGCAAAAAGAAATAACACGATCAGATGATGAACTGTGATCTCATACTGCAAGATTTTGATACGCAAAGATCATTTTCTAATGAGTTCACACTGCAAGATGTTAATACGTAAAAATCATTTTCTTATGAGTTCATGAATCTTAGTAATGTGCATGTTTGGTGATATATGTTACTGTTCTAAAGTCGTTCTTGAGACCTCTATGTTACTATGATTGTTAAAGTTTTAATATGATTATACTATTTTCTTAACACCAACTGTAATGAAGTTTTTTATTGTTACAGTATCTGATAAATGACCCACGAACATACTTCAAAACAGTGTCTTCTAAAACTCTCTCATCATTTTCTTAGTGAAAGATATGAGGCAAACATGTTTCTACTATCCTAATGATAAAATAGCTTAATTCAAGAGAGAAAATGAACTATGTGAGAAAAATCAAGTCAATTAAAATACTGGTTTTTAAAACATCGAGATAAACTACTAAATGTTAATGCATATTGTAGTATAGAAGCAAGTATAAGCATTGGAAATGAAGTGTTGCTCCCAATCTGACCAGCGTTTGAGGTTGAAGAGACATTTACAGACGACGAGCCTGAGAACATGATTATAACGACATTCAGAATAAGCATATATTGCAACTGTATATAACTAGTTTTTTATGTTTAGATAAATAGGTTCTTCTAATTGATTCTTTTGCATTACTCTGTAACAAATTGTCGAAAGTGAAGAGAACTTACAATTATAATCAGACCAACCAAGACGTTGACCACCCAAGTCATAAACGATAATCTTGTACTTAAGAACAAGGTCTGCGTCACCAAGTAAAATAAACAAATATCAACACACGTGAAAAGCAGTCAGAAACTTGAAGGGAATTTCAGTTTCCATGATTATAATTTATACCTCATAAAACTGTTGTTCCTGGAATCAGAACTGACTGAAACCCAAGGCACCAAACCTCAGCCCCACCCTACAAACACTTTTGTTCATTAGAATAAGCGAAGCCAAAATTCAAATCAATAAGAACAAGATAACTTACGACAGTCAATTAGCATGATGTCATATAACTTACCTTTGAATTGACTTGAAGAAGGTAATCCTGAGGTCTTATATGCATTGAAGAGCCACCCTGAAAGTTCAAGCTTACGAGCGGGAATATGCTAGATACGCTGAAATAACAATAAAAGCTTCTTAATACATTTAATGAAAAATAACATGCAGTAGCCACTAGCCAGGAATATAATTAATCCCAACTTCTGTTGATATTTGACATAGTATAGGCTTGCCAACCTTCTGTTTATTATGACACATGATATATTACACAAGCAGATGTAAAATCATGATAAGAATTCATGCATGAATCCTTCATGGACCTAAGAGCACTAAATTTAACCCCTATTGTTACTAGAATACCTTAAAGCAATCTGAAATTCAAAGGAATATATAAAACTTAATGCAGCATACTGCAAGTCTAAAATCATTGTTTTTACGGACTAAAAGGGAAGTGCTACAATAGTTTACGAACCATAATTGTTGGGTGAAGAATTATACCTCGAGGTGAATATATAACACCCATCTTCCCTTGAAATAACGGGCTGTGCAGACTGTGAAACCGCTTGTGAGATCTGCACCAACAAAAGTGACACAAACATTAAGATATACAGGAAGCATCCCATCCCTTAGAAAGTAACCGCAACATCTAACGAGATACATCATTTGATGAACACGTGTCATATATTTCAAAAAACCCATAATGATGACACAAAAAGTAAGGTGATGGGTCAAGTCTTAAAGATTAATATCCTAGACTCTACACTCTCGAGTCGATCAAAGATTGTAAGGTGAAGGATAGAGGGCACGTGGTTAACGAGTCTTGGATTGAGTCATGGTCTTGGCGTATACCTCCTAGAGGGCGGGCTCTTGACGATTTGAATGTTTTACACACCACTCTTAACTCTGCTTTACCTCATTCCAACGGCTATGATAAACGGGTTTGGACGTATGAGGCTTCCATTATTTCAAAGTTAGCGCCTGTCCAAAATTATTGATAACAAGCTGCTTGGTGTTCATAGTTTGGGTGTGCACCATAAGTGGAACTCCTGGATCCCTAAGAAAGTTAATGTTATGGTCATCTATTGTTCGAAGAGAGGAAAGCAAAACGGTTATCCAACTTTGGAAAACAAGTTTTAAAGGATAAACTTAATGAAGTATTATCCTTTAATACTTCAAAGTTAACCGCCCTAGAAACTCTCAACTGCTCTCCACTTTCCAAGGAAAGATTGGCACAACTTCCGTAAAGAAAAACGATCTCTTGTTATATGTGCAAAGGCAGAGGCCACTTCACGGAATCGCACAACCAAAGAACACACCGGTTCTAAAGAAAAATATGGAGAGCGAGGCATCGAAACAAGACATCTTCACCATTGGCCATCGGAAGATTCATGGACACCGACTACATGATCGAGGGAATCGACAAAGGAAATTGGAACAATATCTCGGTATGTGAGTACAACCGCATAAACACATGACCCCTTCAAGATATATGTTCAACGTATGGCAAACCAATTCAAGTTGGTTGAGGAAGAAGAGGGTGAGAAGGTTTGTTATTGCCTATGGCATAGAGAGGCAATCGATGATAACAAGGAAGAAGAAATTAGAATTCAAACAGATCGTGACATGCCTAAGATTACAATGAATGTTTTAAGTATGAAACAACTCGAGGATCAAGGGTTTATTGTGACTTGTAAAAGACAGTACATGTCAAGTGAAGTACATGTTTGAAAAGGACGAAGAAACCGTGAGACAAAGGAGATGAAGAGGCAATCCGTGCACATGAAGAATTCATGGAAGGGTACTACAAGTCACTTGATCCAAGCGAGGAATGTTCACTAGTAAGAGGATGGAAGAACTCGAGATGAACAAAGAAGACAACCATGATTACATCGATGAAGAGTACATTAGTTTGAATGGTACGCTTTATCATCTTAAAATAAATACGTTTAAACGCTTCTTATCATTTTAGATCTAGTCAAAATTGATAAGTTAGTCTTCAAGAACCTGGAAAATCATGGGAGAAAAGTTTATAAGTTTGTTAGATTGGTTTTATCACGAGTATATGGGTATGGAAGGTGGGTGACTTACCACCAACAATAGGAGTGGTTAGGATAGATTTACTTGCCTTATACAAGTTTGTAGATCGATATGGGAGGATACATGAACGTATCCTTCAATGACTTATGGGGCGACATTGCACTCCACTGGGTTTGGCACGAGAGTATGGACATGATGTTAAGGAATGCTACCGCGAGTATATAGCATCGTAAAGGTGTATACTAGAGGAAGCACGCAGGCGTGGCATGGAGAACCACCGGATATGGCCTGAAATGAACCATGTGGGATGAGAGACTAGCGTGTACATGGAGGAAGCACGGTGAAGAAATGCCAAGGAAAAGAACCAAGCATGTCCATGGAGAAGTCAAGATGGAGGAAGATGTTGAAAGCTCTCAAGTGATTATATGGCAAGAAAACGCAACCAATGAAGATGATTTTGTCATCTGGCTGCCAAGATGAACTATGAAGGCATTAACTTTACAAAATTACGGGAGATGTAAACTCGCTTAATGTTTGTTGTGGAAAGCCTCTCTCGATAGACTTGCAACGCACTAATCTAATGGCTCATGGCATGATTCTTCCTCCCCAACTGTCCCTTTGTGACTTGGAAACTGAGGCTATTGGTCATATTTTGGTTAAATGTCATAGGGTATATGGGATCTGGAGAAAGGTGTGGAGTTGGTGGAAATCTTACTCCCCCAGGCTCATTCCCTTTGTTTTCCATAGTCGATGTCGCAAATGGGAGTGTCAATGTCCACGGTGATCCGAATATTATTAAAGCTACGAATGGGGTTTTCCAGATTACACTTTGGGCTATTTGGAATTGGAGAAACCGTCTCATCCATGCCTCGGGGGATGACATTGAATCACTCAAGAATGAAGACATCTTTCAGGGTATCCAACGATTGGCTAAGTTGTGGATGACTGCTCGTATTCGCTTGAATTTGAAGATGGACTGGAATTGTTGGGTTGCTAGACCTTTCGACTTATTCTCGTAATTTTGTATGTAGGCTTTGTATAGTTTTTGATTTCGGGGTTTGTGGCATCTTTGCCATTTTGGATTCTTTGTATAGTTTTCTTTCCCCGTTAGTGAGGTCCCATTTTTGGGCTCCTCTGTTAATATAATCAGCCTTTCCAGAAAATATAAAAAAAAAAAAAAAAAAAAAAAAAAAAAAAAGGAGAGATTATATGGATTAAGGGCCAGTATTTTGCAGCCAATATTGACACATAAAGAGATAAATTTCACAAAACTATTACAGAAAATTTAGATAGAAGGAGCATAAGGCTGAAACTTAGTCAGAAATAGGAATGTTGCTATTGTACTTACGGCATCCTTCAATAGGGTTAGAGCATCTGGAGGTAGGAACGCCAGAGTTGTTCCTGAATCAATAATGGTCCCTTCATGGTTGCCGGATATTGAAAATGTCGATGGATCAATGGACAATGTTTTTCCGTTGACAGAAATACTCTGCAAAAATTTACATGATAATGTGGCCTGCATATATCGAATTCAGAGTTAGTCTACCTTCTTCAACATCACACTTTTAAAAGGATTAAAATCTCAAATACATATAACTTCACATGTTTCTGTAAGCATTTTATGTCACGGAATGGATATTGTGGTTTGATGACCCAAAGATAGTATATCCAAACACGAAATTTTCAAAAGTTTCTAACGTGTTAGATAATTGTATAAGCTAACGCAAAGAAAATGTTGCAAAAAAAATGCCAATGAAACTAAAAAGAAAAACATTGAGATCCATTATTTGACCAAAAACCAAAATACCACCTCCATCGCCACTTCCAACAAGACAATGAGAGAATGAATCAGGAACGACCCCTTGTGAAGAAAGTTGGGAAATTACGGACAAGCTATGTTGACTAAATCCAAATATCCCGTTAACCCCGGTTGTATTAAGGCTTCCAGTTTCGGATGTACTACAACTGTTGCATATATCAATTGAATAATATAGTGAATCAGTAACAAAGGATAATAAAAAGATGGAAAAAAAAAAAACAAGTGGAGATTTGCTTATAACCCACCCAAATACAACTTTGGCTGAAGAATTTGATGATCCGGAATCAACACCCATGGTGTTGAGATTGTTGGTGTGTAATAATCAATGTCAGCAGAAACAAATACCAAGTCAGCAGAAACAAATACAACTAGGTGGTTACCGGATATCACTTGAATCGTGTGATCACTTTCTAAAGTAAACTATTCGACCCTAATGCCTGGGTTACACGAATATCTACTTTGGATAAGACCAAATGTAGTTATAGAATTAGGCACAATTCAATAACCTTTTTTCTTATAAGTGTTAATCGTTTTCTGTGTATATATCATGCATAATCAGATCTCCTATTTATAGGAGTTACTCTGAGCTAGTCAAATGAAATTATGAGAATTAATCGGCCCATTAATCGCCTCATAATTATCCCCATTATAGCCGTTAGTGGTTACATGACCAATTAAACGTGGTCATTATGCAGTTGTAACTGTCACTTGAATAGGTCAAAGCCCGTTACAAGCAGTACTTTCATCAGTACTTTCGTAGCACTAGCAGTGGAAACACTGCTTTAGTGGAAACACTGCTTCAGTGGAAACTGAGTACTACCAATACAAACCACTATTAGAGTCAGGGTGTTCAGGGACTTTATGGGTGTACACTCTGTACCTCCTAACCCATTACAAGGTGTGAACTAATCCCACAAGTGCACTAAATTTTCCAACAATCCTTCCCAAATTTAGTTCACTTCCTTTGCATGAAAACAAACATTAAACAAAACATGTGCATAAACGAAAATGTCCCGAGGATTGAATTTTCATCTTAGTAAATTACACGCTCAAATATTCGAGAATCGAGGTGTTCTAAGAATTGAACCCTTCAACCCATTTGAATACCAAGATAAAATACACACAAGTTTTCAAACACTTCTCGATCCCCGACACTATACAAGCCATGTGTCCATATCCAAATTCATAAATGTTGTACAAGCTAAAAGTCCAAAAGCTTCTCAAGCGGCAAAACTTCAACATTCACATAGGTGGTTCCTCTTTATTCATGCTCCCGCCAAGCACTTTTCAAAGAAAATTAACCATTAAGAAGTAAAGACTTCATCCTCCTTTCAGAAGTTCGAGCACAACCTTGGGATGTACAATAAAACATGTGCTCCAGTCCCACCGAATGTTCGGCTTTCCACATTGAACTCACCTCCCAAGTTTCCTCGGGAGGAGTTGGGTGTCCTAGCATTCGATGACTAATTTGGACTTAAACCCATCCCTTTAGCGTACTTTATAACCAATTCTCTAGCCGCACCCTTCGTCAAGTGATCGCCTAAATTTTGTTGAGATCTAACAAACTCTATAGATACCACCCCATTCATGATAAGCTCACGAATCATGCTATGTCCGAAACCTAAGTGTCTAGACTTACCATTGTACATCCGGCTATAAGCCTTAGCCAACGAAATGCACTATCACAACGGATAGAAATAGGTGCTATAGGTTTAGGCCACAATGGAATCTCAAGAAGCAAGTTTTTCAACTATTCACTTCTTTACCAAAGAATGCTAAAGCCACAAATTCATATTCCATTGTTGAACCGGTGATGCAAGTTTGCTTCTTGGATGCCCAAGAAATTGCACCTCCACCAAGTAGGAATACCCACCACCGGTAGACGAATTGTCTTCAAAGTGTTACCGATCCAACTTGCATCGGTGTATCCTTCCAACACCGATGGATAACCAGATATGAGAGACTATAATCCATAGTTCTCTTCAAATACTTGATACCCTTTAATCGCTTGCCCGGTGATGAGCACTAGGATTACTAGTATACCGCTCAATTTTCCCACTACAAAACCAATATCGCCTTGTACAAGTCATGACATACATCAGCAGCCAATCACCCTAGAATACTCAAGTTGAGATACAACCTTGCCATGATTAGGCATCGACTTCTCACAGTATCCATAGGTGTACTCACCGGAGTACAATCAAAGTAATTGAATTTCCTCAACACCTTCTCAATATAATGAGACCGAGAGATAGAAATTCTTTTCTTTCATATTTAATCCTTATACCAAGGATAACATCGCCTCCCCATGTCCTTCATGGAGAACCTTAATGACAAAATTCCTTTGTCGGTCAACTCGATTTTGGTCAGTGCCAAAGATCAACATGTCATCAACATATAGACAAATGATGACTCCTTTTCGATTCATCGAATTTGCTATATACACATTTGTCGACTTGGTTAAGAACATAACCACTAGACAAAACCACTTCATCAAATTTTGATGCCATTGTTAGGTGCCCGCTTAAGTCCATAAAGAGACTTAATCGGTTTACACACCTTGTTTTCATTGCCTGCAAGATGAAGCCCTAAGGTTGGTTCATATAAACCTCCTCTTCCAATTCACCATTCAAGAAAGTCGTCTTCACATCCATCCGATGAATAATCGATTGTGAATTGATGCCAAAGCAATCGCCAGCCTTATGGTAATCGATACGAGCCACTAGGGCATAAGTATCAAAATAGTCTATCCCCGACTTTTGTTTAAAGCCCCGAATGACTAGTCTAGCTTTGAACTTTTCAATAGTTCCATCTACCTTCATTTTCCTTTTGAAAATCCATTTGCAACCCAAAGGTTTGCAACAGGAGGTAGATCAACCAAGACCCAAGTGTTGTTCCCATGATGGAATCCATCTCATCATTGATTGCTTCTTTCCGAAAGCATTGTCCGGGACTTCATTGCTTCTTCAAATGTCTTGGGATCATCCTCAACAATGAAGCAATATGAGTATTGGTCCGAGACCTCATTCCTAGTTCCTTCAACTAAGTATAGTTGAAACTCGTGTCCAAATGACTTTGGAGTCCCGACCCTTTGCTCTTTCTAAGCACGTGTTCAGGTTGTTGAACCACAACCTCATCAGGGACCACTGATGGTTCATCATCAGGGACCTTTGATACACCAATGTCTTCAGTCCCATTTGGGATCCTCAGACTTGGTCTAGGGACTGATGATAATCTATTCTCATTAAAGTTTGCATCCCTTGATTCAGTTATAGAGTTAATTGAAACATATTCATTAGGCTCAATAACATAGAACCTAAAAGCCTTGGAATGCTCAGCATATCCAACAAAGATGCAATCAATGCCTCTTTCACCCAAAGTTTTCAACTTTGGATCAGGGAGTCTTACAATAGCCCTACAACCCCATACCCTGAGATAGTTCAGGTTGGGTTTCCTTTTAGTCTAGAGTTCATAAGGGGTAACCTTGTTCCTTTTGTTGGGAACCCTATTCAATAAATAACAAGCTGTTAACATAGCTTCAACCCAGAACCTGACCTGTTTAATAAACGGGTTAGATAGGTCACATCTTGGCAGTCTTGGACTTAAAACTCACATCGAGGCTGAACCCTCCTCCAGCACCTCCTCTCTCGAATGGTGCAAACTTGATGACCTAATCAAGATGTGGATTCCCCGGATTGCTCGGACCTGCTCCTGCTCTTAACCCGTCTCAAGCCACCTCTCTTCCCACGGCTTTCAGCACCATGACCCTACAAGACCCGACATGGAACATGGACACAGGTGCTTCCTCTCATTTAAATTCAAACACAAGTAATTTAAGTACCATTTATAACAAACGTTTATTTCCATCTGTACATGTTGGTGACGGTAACACTATTCCTGTCACCAACACTGGCCATGGCATTATACCTTCCCCTCATCGCCCTTTACACCTTCATAATGTCCTTGTCACCCTAAACATAATTAAGAACCTCATTTTTGTTCATCAATTCACTAGGGATAATAATTGTACTATTGAATTTGACGCTTTTGGTTTTTCTGTGAAGGATTTCTTGACTCGGCATATCCTCCTTCGATGCGATAGCTCTGGCGATCTCTATCCAGTTACCAAGTCGTCGGTCATCCCCAGTGCTTTTGTCTCTACTAGCTCCACCACGTGGCACCAACGCCTTGGTCATCCGGGCGATGAAGTGCTTCGGTCTCTTGTTTCCCGTCATTTTATTTCATGTAATAAAGATAAGTCTAAACATGTTTGTCACGCTTGTCAACTTGGAAAACATGTCAAACTTCCCTTTTATGGTTCAGACTCTATCGTTGAAAACAGTTTTGACATTATTCATTCTGATTTATGGACATCTCCTATTACTAGTTCGTGTGGTTTTAAGTATTATGTTCTTTTCTCGATCATTTTCTCACTACTTATGGATGTATCCCCTACGCAACAAATCTGACATGTTTGCTAAATTTTTGCATTTTCGTAGCTACGTTAAAAATCAATTTAAATGTGACATCAAAAGTTTTCAATGTGACCACGGTGGTGAGTTCGATAACACTCACCTTCATAATCTCTTTGCCACCCACGGTATTCAATTTAGATTCTCATGCCCCAAAACCTCACAACAAAATGGGAAGGCGGAACGAATGATATGGACCATCAATAATGTCATTCGCACCCTACTTTTCCAAGCACACCTACCGCCATCATTTTGGGTCGAGGCTCTTCATATGGGCGCGTACCTACTTAACCTTCTCCCATCCACCGCCATAAAAAATGAAATAACATTCACCAAACTATTCCACAAAGAACCCGATTACTCCCGACTCTGCATTTTTGGATGTCTATGTTACCCTCACCTTCACTCACCTCAAAAACTAGCACCGCGCGCAACACCATGCATCTTTCTTGGTTATCCCGCCTATCACCGAGGTTTTCGATGCCTAAACCTTGAAACCAATAAAATTATTATATCTCGTCACGTCACTTTTGACGAGACTCAATTCCCTTACCGTTCAATGACCCCCACGTCTCCTCCTTCCTATACTTTTCTTGACCCCGAACATAACCCCTTACTTAGCCAAATATTGCACAACTCCCCCACCCCTCAAGATACCACCCCCATCCATTCTCCTCACAACTCCCTCACCGCTCGCCCAATTCTAATCGATAACACCTCACCATCGCCGATCACCAGCCCACTACCACATCCACTTCAACAGCCCAACATTCCCCACCCCATTATAACAACACCAACCGTACTTCTGGCCCAACACCTATGGCACATCCCCATCCATCCTCACCCAACCCGGTTCCAACCCAACACCATACCGTACATCCACCAACCAATGAAGCATCCGGCCCTCTACAACACTCCACCATTGAACCCTCTCGCACTCACCGCATGGTCACTCGTTCTCAACACGGTATTGTCAAACCGATTGATCGCCTATCTCTACATACGTCTACTATTTCTCCCATTCCTAAATCTCCTTTTCTCGCCCTAAAATATCCTCACTGGTGTAATGCTATGTATGATGAATATAATGCGCTAGTTAAAAATGGTACTTGGATCCTTTGTACCGAGACCCTCATGTGTCAATCTGGTGAGCTCTATGTGGCTATTTAAACATAAGTTTCATGCTGACGGTACTCTAAGCCGATATAAGGCTCGTTTGGTTGCCAATGGTAGTAGCCAACAACTTGGTGTTGATTGTGATGAGACATTTAGCCCGGTTGTTAAACCAGCCACCATTCGGACTGTTTTAAGCCTTGCAGTATCCCGCAAGTGGCCTATCCATCAGCTTGACGTTAAAAATGCATTTCTTAATGGTGATTTATCTGAGACTGTCTACATGCACCAGACTCCAGGCTTTGTTGATTCTAGATTTCCCAATCATGTATGCCTTCTATAGCGGTCTCTTTATGGTTTGAAACAAGCTCCTAGAGCTTGGTTTCAGCGTTTTGAAGGGTATGCTACTCGAGTCGGCTTCTACCATAGCAGATGTGATTCATCACTTTTTATTTTCTGTCAAGGGACACATGTTGCTTACTTATATATGTGGATGATATTATTCTTACGGCTTCTTCTACAGCTCTACTTCAGCAGACTATCACATCATTACACACTGAGTTCGACATGACAGATCTCGGGGCTCTTAATTATTTCCTTGGGGTCTCTGCTGTTCGTCATTCTACAGGTTTATTTTTGTCTCAGCGGAAGTATGCTCTTCAACTTCTTGAGCGTGCTCACATGAGTAGTTGTAACCCTTCTCGGACACCCGTTGATACGAAGTCTAAACTGGGTCCAGAAGGTGTTCCCGTTCAGGATCCTACTTTGTATCGCAGCCTCGCAGGTGGACTACAGTATCTTACCTTTACACGACCAGATTTGTCTTATGTTGTCCAACATGTATGCCTCTATATGCATGATCCACATGAACCGTACTTTAACGCTCTCAAGCGTATCTTACGCTATGTTCAGGGGACCTTGGACTTTGGCCTACACCTATATGCATCTTCTACTACATCTCTGGTTGGTTATACTGATGCTGATTGGGTAGGCTGCCCATCTACTAGACGATCCACCTCTGGCTATTGTGTGTTTCTCTGTGATAACTTACTCTCGTGGTCTTTCGCTCCAGTGCCGAAGCCGAACACAAGGGTGTGGCTAATGTTGTGGCTGAAACTGCATGGCTTCGAAACTTGCTTCGTGAGCTACATTCTCCTTTATCCACTGCCACTCTTGTTTACTGTGATAACGTGAGTGCTATTTATTTTTCTGTCAACCCTATTTAACATCAACGGACCAAGCATATCGAGATAGACATTCATTTTGTACCAGACATGGTTACCGCTGGTCATGTGCGTGTTCTTCATGTCCCCTCTCGCTATCAGTATGCTGACATCTTCACCAAAGGCCTCCCTTCAGTGCTGTTTGAAGAGTTTAGATCCAGTTTGAGCGTCCGCCCTCCTCCCGCTCCAACTGCAGGGGCGTATTAGTCAATATATGTCTATATTTTTTATGGCCCATGTGTAACCCATTATATCCATTCTAGAATTATCTTGCATGTATTATATGTACCAACAGATTGAGTTGATGACAGCAAGCAAATCAATTACCATTCATTAGATTTGTGATTTGTGGTATTGAGGAGGAGGAGTTCCATTATTATAATAAACTCACATGCAATCCCCGTTACCCAATTTGTATTTTACGTAACACTCATTTTTAACCTATTTAAGGAAATCAGAGAATTTCATGTAAGTTTCTTACTTGATTCTCTTTCACACCACTATTTCTTGTCTACCGTACGTACTTGTTTTCATTGGGTGGGTGTTCCCATTTGGTGACAAGTAAAGCTGCAACCTCATAATACTACTCTTTACATAAAAGATTACGGTTGTGTTTGGCAGCGGGCTTATGAGGGGCTTATGAGGCTTGGACTTATAAAATAAGTCTCGTTTGTCATGTGGGCTTATGAAATCATAAGCCTCAGAGAGGCTTAAAACTTTAGCCCCAAAAAGGGGCTAAAACTTTAGCCCGAGGCTTATGAACCATAAATTACATATTTACCCACAAAATATCTAACATATACCATAAAACTCATTTAATTATATCTTTTTAGTAATTTTGCAATAATAAGCCCACTTCACCCATTTGCCAAACAAGTTTACAAAATACAAATTTCAACTTCGACTTATAATAAAAGCCCTAGCCCCAAATGCCTCAAGCCTCACCCAAATTTCTATTCTGCCCCAAATTTCGCCAAAACATACAACATGTTATTATTTCAAGTTTTTGTGAGTTGAAGACATTGTTTTAATGGTTAAAGCTCGTGAATCCGTGATATAAGATTAACTAATTTAAATTTATTTTGTTTTCAAAAGTTACAACATATTAAGGACGACCATAAATATACAAGAAACCTCTATAAATTAATACTGATAAATTAATAACCTCGATAAAATTAATAATTTGTCCGGTCCCAACTTGGGACCAAGATAAATTTAGACCCCAATCGATAAAATAATAAGATAATAATTTTTTTGAAACCTCAGTGTATATATATTAGTCCCAACGAAACTATAAATTAATAATTACTAAAAATTTCATATATATGTATATATGTGTGTGTTTCAAAGAGAGATACAATTAAAATCCTAAGATTGTTTAAAAAAAATGAATCCATAGTCACTTGTTTTTTGTTGAACTCCAAATCTATATTGAGTTTATCTTACAATCTCCTTATTGCACTAAAGAGTTGGTGCGTTGTCTTCGTGATTGCAACAAAAGTGTTAATTTTATATTCATAAAGTGTGAATGTTAATTCATAAAATGTTAATTGAAACTTGTTTCTCAAATTTATTTCGTCTCTAATGAGTATACATTGTAACTAGCTAGTATATTAGACTTGAAAATTTAATGGTCATACGTAAAACCTCTTTAAATTAATAAATTATTAATTTCTCGATATAATAATATCTCGTTAAATTAATAAAATATCCCGGTCCCAACACTATTAATTTATAGAGGTTTTACTGTAAAGGCAAATTATTTATCTTCCGACCAATCTTCCTAGTTACATAGTATGTCTTATTTTTACTTGAGAAATAATAAAATGGCTCACATTCTCACCATCTAATCCAACGATTTCAATCAGATTTGTGATTACAAAGATTATTGAGAAGATTCGTAGGAAAATAAATCATTATTTTTAACGTCGGCATTTTATTTAAAAAAAAAAAAAAAAAAAAAAAAAACAAAAAGAAAAAACAAAAAAAAACTAGCAAGAAGCTAGCAATTGCATGAGAGATTTTAATCAATCAGCCCAACTACAAAGCATGCAACCTCTAGACTTGATCCAAGAAAAAGAGCACAAAAGAATATTATCAAAGATGTCACTTTTCCTCATAAAGTAAGAGTTAAAAGCGACATTACGAAACCGCCAAATCCACCATAAAGAAGTCACGATGATGACATACATACGGTGAATCTTCTCTTTGGGCCGAAGCCCAGTTGTAAAAGGGCCCGTTTGTTTGTACAACCCACACGAGGTGTTGGAGGTCATGTTATCTCGAGTCTTCCCGACTAAATCCCGTTTCATTCAACTCGTCCATGCTACGTCATTCATACGACTCGCCATTTACACACGACTTTTCCCATTCCATTCGCAATACGACCATCTCATTAACAACATGACATACAAAATTCCGTCAACATTAATACTTAAACACGAGGTAATAATTGAACACAAAATCAATCAAAACAAGTAACTTTTATATTGCAACCTAATTTAAAAAAATATATCACACCTCATAAATATATGAAATTATAAACTTGGAAAACATATGTTTTCAATTGTTAGACACCGGATAATACACTTGTTATACAAAATTATGACATTAGACAAACCGATTAAATAGAAAGTTTCACTCGAGTTATAGTGACTATAACTATGTAAACTATTTTTACAATTCACAAACAAGGTATACTTCACGAAAACTTATATTTCTCAAATATACGCATGTATGTATATATAAACTAAGTCTTATATATATACGTAACTTTTCAAAACATGTCGGATATATTTGAAAACTACATCGTATCTTAATACAAGA
The DNA here is from genome assembly GCA_022545495.1 of Chrysanthemum lavandulifolium. NCBI lineage: Eukaryota > Viridiplantae > Streptophyta > Magnoliopsida > Asterales > Asteraceae > Chrysanthemum > Chrysanthemum lavandulifolium. Next base: position 309,779,204 of record CM040238.1, read on the forward strand.
AACACATAAATTAAGTTACAACTTAATCTCTTTTTAACCATATTTATACTAGAACTATATATATACACATAATATATATGCACATCCTTTTTCGTTCACACCGACAAAGTCCCATCATATGTACTATTTTCGTACACTATCTTTTGGTCATTATTAAACCGAATCGCCTTCATCTTCGATATTGCTTTCCAAGTCATATTTTCATGTCGATATACCTACAAACATTGAAAAGCTATTTTCAAACTTTAACGATGCCACACAAGCAACAACAACACAAACAATGAAAACACATAAAGTTTGGTTAAACTTTATCAAACATGGGATAAAAACTAAAATTTCACTGCACTAATTTAGGTTGCGTGTCGGAGTCGTGCACTATCACCATTTGATTTGTTCACTTCAGACTTCTGTTTGCTGAGATGAGTTTATAGGCCCATTTTATTTGTTAAATTGTTCTATAAACTTTGGGGTGAGAAACATGCAAAACATTTTTATGGACCAACTGAAAACTTATGTTTATTTAAACTGTTACATAGAGTAGTCTGAGTAGTTAAATCCCCTTTTTGGCCAAACTCATAAACCGTTAATCCTTGCTGGGAAGCGCGAATGCTATAAATAGATCTATTGGGGGTGACTCCCCCGTTCGGGTTGACCGGATAGGCAATCGGACGTATATCATGTCGAGATTCAAGTGTTTTGGGATTTCAACACTTGCAAGGCCTTTATTTTACATGTTTCTAGAGCATGCACACTATGGTTAAGCTTCAGTTTCATGAACTTGGTGCTAGCGTAACATGTTTCACAACTGTTTTGAAATGATTATAATATTGGTCCATCTTTGATTAAATATCTAAACATATGAACTCACCACCTTTTTGCTGACTTTTAGCATGTTTTTCTCAGGTGTTTGATTTGCAGGCAAGGTAATGGCAAGGCAATGGTCATAGACTATCCACTGAGGCATTTTTACACAAAATATGACTTATTTTATGGGATAACTAAAACATATGGGCCATATCTTTCAGACTTGACATTACATGTAAATCTCTTTAATAATTAATGAAATTTAAATGGAGTATATATTCATTCTTTATTATCTTGTGTTTAGGTATACCAATTGAGTAGCACCCATGTGCTTCCATTTGATAAATTTGAGGGTGTTACAAAATATGAACACACTTAATACGAAACACGTACGTATTAGAGAATTTACTGATGATCATAACAAATTTTCAATCTCCAGATGTATCTTTCGGTTTTCATCACAAAATACAAATGAATGAATACAAGAAGTACAAGGTCAAATAATGTTTTATCTTCTTCCTAAACCTAATTCATGTGACATCTATATTTACCCTTTCAATCGGAAAGCAAACAATGCAAGAATTTACAAGCAAATTTAAATTCATACTGCCATTGCCTTTTACTTCTACGAAAAATGCCAAGCACCATCACCCCCTCTTGACGCTCATGTCTTGATCAGTTTAAGCTTCAACCCCAAGCTTTCAGGTGAAAGTACCTCTGCTGAGATGCGAGGCGGGCTGAGTGGGCTCTTTGGGCTGCCACCAAACTAGCTCAGTCTATACAATCCATACCCTGTTAGAAAATACTCCAATGAAACCAAAATTTCTTGTAGATGCTTTTTCCGTAACCAATGATCCACAATCCTGCACCTCTACTGTAACAATTCGCATTTTCAGGATTTCTATCCATTCTCAAAATTTTACTATTCACCTCGAGAAATTACTATTCACTTTCACTATTCATCCCATAAAAATTTTATTTCACATTCTCGTAAGATAAATTATTTTAGTAATATCCTGAGAGTTTGACAATCGTTAGAACATTTTCACAAAAGTTATTAAGAAAACATCATTTTAAAGTTTCGTTTTGGTCGGAACACTATTTAAACATCCCGCGATAACGAAAATCAACTCGACAATTTTCCTCACATCGATTAATTTTAGATCACTCATAATAAATTTGAATAATTTTAATATTTCATTTAAAATGTTACCAAATAAACCCCGAGTCAGACGAGACTAAACTTACGCTTTAAACAAATCTACGAGACCCGCACTTAACCATTTATGCAATCGTATTTTCTAAGATGTTTAGAAACTTTTATATTTTTGGAAAAGTCAAACATATTTCCTCCTCCTTTGACCATAAAGAAATTAACCTTGTACGCTCTACATTTTTGCTTAAATAAGGTAACTTTTAAACTTCACGATAATCATTAAGTTATCCCACGATGATGTGAAAACCACATTTTGACATCTCATATCACTTTTAGACTAATTTTAGTCTACTCTAAATAAATTCACGGTCATTTCACGAAATTTCGTTCTTTTCGATAAACTGCGAATTCTGCGTTTTGACCCGTGTTTCGACTTTTAAGCATTTTGCACCCAATAAGACTTATTGTTGGGATATGAAAGTGTCAAGATATGAAAGTCTTCAGAAGTCGCAAAATCTTCGGAAGAAGTCAAAGAGTCAAATCGCTAAAGACAAAGTCAAAATCATCGCACTATGAAGTCAAAGTCGCAAGAACAAAAGAACTGTATATTCGTTTATGGAAAGTATTGTAACTCTAGAATATTCTATGTTTAGATTACTTGTCGTACAAGAATACAAATTGTAAACCGACTAGGATATCCTTGAGCCTATAAAAGGACTCCTAGATTGGCCTTAGAGAGTACGAGTTTATGAGTTTTAGAGTTTACTTAATTCACAAGTTATTTAGTGTTTTAGAGAAGTTCGATAATCTTAGAGTTGTTTAGAGTATCCGCATAATAAGTGATTTAAAGTTTATAATAAAAGTTATTCTTCTTAGCTTTGTTAAGTAAATTCAGCGACTTAATAAAGCTGCTCTCTGTTTCTTTGTTAATAACTTAGGATTTATCCGAGGTTATTAAACCTTAACAAGCTAGTTTAAGTTAATTTTATTAAAGTATATCGATCCAACAAGTGGTATCGAGCTTGTGTGGAAACTCGACTAGGAAGAAACCCTACTTCAACAATATTCAAGATGTCGATTGTCGCTCCACCACCCTTAATCACCTCACTCGTAATTCCAATAATCAAGAAGGGAGAATATGATCTCGGTGCATGAAGATGAGGCGGTATATTGCCATTCTGCACCATGCTCTATGGAATGTAATTGTTAATGGCAATGAAGTAGTTCCGAACCTATTAATATTCCTGGACAACCAATAGCACCAAAGGCGCCTTACCAAAGAACAACCCTAAGGAATCAAGAAAAGGCACTAAACATTCTCTTATCCGCCATTCCGATGGTCATCTTCTCAAATTTCATGATGCTAAAGGTGCTAAGCAGCTACGGGATGCTCTTAAGACCAGATTGGAGGAATGAAGCCTCTAAAAGATGCATGAAATTTCTTTCAAGCAACAGCTTGAAACTTTCACAAGAGGTGAAAGAGAAAGTCTTGATGTCGCATATGACAGTTTCAAAATCTCCTCAACATGTTGGAGTTATATAAGGCGTATGTCATTGAGGATGTTAATCTAAAGTTTCTAGGAGTTTGCCATCTACATGGCATGTGATTGCTACAATGATCGAGAGGACAACAAGGTTTGGATGTCATGGACTTTGATGATCTCTATCATCAATCAAGGTGTATGAGCATGAGATGAGTGGTCAAACAAATTCCAAGTCTCACAAGATTGCTTTTCTATCATCGAAAGAAGAGCGTTACTTCAATCAAAAGTACTCGCTTCTCCTCAAAGTATTGTTTCTCAATGTCTGCTTACAACCCCTTCAGATGCTCAGCAGCCCCACCACCTACCACTTTGCACTCGGATGAAGTTGTGTGCTCCTTCTTTGCACAACAAGCCGGTTTACTGCCACTTATGAAGAAGATCTAGCACAGATGAAGAAGATGCACTTGAAGAAATTGATATCGTGGCAAGTTGCTATGATCACTTTGCAAGGATCAAAAAGTACATGAAGAAGACAGCAAACGCATTGATTTCAAACCAAAACAAGGAATAACTTTTGACAAATCCCAAATTAAATGCTTCAATTGTCAAAAGACCGGTCACTTTGTAAGGAGTGCAGATTTGCTAAGTATCAAGCAAATGTAACATCCGAGAAGCCAAAACTTGAGCTCAAAGAAATTCCACCATCAAACAAAGGCTTTAGTTGCTCAAGAGAAGTTATCGAGTTGACGGAGTGAAGAGTTTGATGATGAACCAATGACTTCATCGTATGGTAGCATGGAAGATGCAGTTGAAGAATCGGTGGAAGCATTGGACCGAGTACTGTTTTTGATGAAGAACCCGAACATCTTTGCTTTGGAATCGATGATGGCTTTGGAGGATTCGATTGGAGCAAAGAAAGTGAAGATGATCCTGTTCTTCTTGCAATGGTGGCTACTTCACCAACTCGCCTCCTATCTCGAGGTATGCTCCAACTGTTATGATTTTATCATAAATTACTTAACAATTATGTGATTGAAAGAGATAATTGTGTTAAGGCTAGATCCGAAGTGGTGGTTATCAAATTACTTTAGAGTCCATGGAAGCTAAAATAATAACACATGAAAATAATGAAATGGCTTCAATGAAAAGTATGAACAACAGATTACCAGTTAAAACTTAGTGAATGGAAACTAAAGCGTAAAATTCTTTGAAATTGAGAAATTAACTAAGAGAGAGATGATCGTTAGAAAAGTTTGCTTCTCGGAATGAATCTGTCTCGTCCCATGTTACTTATGTTGAAAAACAAAGAAGAGCATACATTAGAACCGGATTAGGTTTTGGTATGAACTTTGATAACATAGAAGAAAACCAACCTAGTGATCGGGATGTAGGTGATTTTGAGGACATAACCACTAGTGATGATGAACTCATTAACTACGAGATACATCTAGTAATGAGGGCTCAATAAGTGAACCACCTCCGAGTTTAAGAAAGACAAGGGATATAATGTCGTCCCACATCCCATTAGTCATCAACCCATAAGACCCGATGTTTCTCGATTTGGAGTAGGCAGTCTAGAGTTTAGGAAGAAGCTTGTTGCTCAAACTAGGTCCGACAAACCCAAAGAAGTCATTGAAAATAATGTTCAAAATCAAGCGGTACCTTCAAATCAAAGTACCGCAGTACTTTCGCAAAACCTTTTCAAACAAGATTGCTAAACCTTTTGGGATAACTTTGGTCACAACAGTTTAATCATTCACCTAGAAGGCACAATAGTTTTGGTCATAGACATAGAAGAAGTCATATTGAAGTATGGGTGAAAAAGCGTGTTTTTGTGTTTTAGTCCTAATCATTTAATCAAGGATTGTGAACATCATTCATAATACCTTAGGAAATTTTCAAAGAATAGGATCATTAACCGTAAACCTAGAGAGAACAAACCAGTTTGGAATAATTCAAATAGGGTTAATCACGTAAACTTCACACCGGATCATAGATATCCACATCGAGAAGACCTTTTTCAAAACCTTCAAGATCTCACAAGATTTTCCAAAGCATCGCTTCGTAAACAAGGTATCGATCACACTACTTGGAATAGGAATCCTAGGAGATCTCACTATCAACCTAGAAGGTATTACAATTCACATATGTAAGATATTAGTTTTCACATACACATCAAACCATAACAACAAGGTGGCGAATAAGTGGAATTCTAGAGAGAGAAAGTTAGAGGTTTAGGGAACTTTAGTGAGAGAAAGAAAATTCTTATTATGAGCTCCAACTCTCTACCTTGCAAGGTAGAGAGTATTTATAGTCTTACAATAAAACGCCACACAACGGGTGTGGATCGTGCATACAGATGGGTAAAGACCCGTCCGTCCTCCACGGTGTTACTTAACTAAATACTACTTAACTTAAAATAACTATGACTACGAGCTTTCTAACGATTACATATACTTGAGGTGACCGACTCTTTAATACCGGAATTTCTAATTCCTAACAATCTCCCCCAAGTGAGGTCACCTCAATCATGTACTAAAATTACATTGAATACAAATAGATATTACATTAACAATTGATCTTGCATTCTTGATGTAGTAGTTTGCATCTGAAGCTCGTAGTCATTGATTCTTCTCATTGCATGTTTGGTTAATCCAAGTGGAGGTCTTTACCGATCCATGTGAAAATAATATTGAGCCGACTTTTGAGATCATCACCATCAAAATCTACGAGACATCCATTGTGGTGTTGGTATTATGTGATGTTGTGACTTACGGACCGACATGCTCACATTTCGGATCATGATATCTTCTCATCGAGTAACGGAAGCTTTCGTTGATTCATGATATTTGCAAGAGCATAAGCGAAGCATGGAGTGAAAATATCGAGTCATTGATGCACTAATCATGATTTCTTTTGAGATGAATGTGTTAAGTGAGCATGCGGCTATGGATTGACCGCTTCATTCGATCACCGCGAACGTCGGGTGTACCGCATACAACAGTTAGAAATAAATCGCATGAAAGTGTCTTTGATCACTTCGTTGAATTGAGGTACACGCCCACGGTTCCCGTTGATCAAGACAAGTCTTCGCTCGTGATCGGTATAATTCAAGAATTTCCTTGACGGGGTTTCGAATGCTCTAGTTGTTCTCAAACCGAGCATCTCAAAGAAGACAACACGGAGTGAGTGAACCAAATAATTTAAGTCCACCGATTGATGAAAAGAGATTTGAAAAGCGATCGTGTATTGCTCAATAGAGATGGTTTTGCAATACAACGAAGGTTTTATTGAAAATCAATTATCAATCATAAAACACCTTTTGATTTGAAAATGAGTACACGGTCGATGTGCTAAAGAAAAGAGTTGTTAAGCACAAAGACCGGTTTTCAAAGGTATCCGTCAATCCATAACTGAACCAGATTGATTCAAGAGATTGAATCGCCCCATTGTTTCATTCGGTTGTCACATGGTTGATCTATATAATAGATCTCACATGCCACCTACCAGAGCTTGTTTGATGTTGGCTCCGAAGGTTTTCCATCTTCACCGTGAATATGTTCACATATCACTCGGATGTTCGTGCAAAACCACAAGGATAATGCGTAGGACTCAGATATAATCTCTTTCCACATTGTGTGAAAAGAGAGTCTTAATGGAAAGTGTCCTAATGAGATTTATTGATGATCTCGTGGCTCTAGACTCAATTTGTGCATATTTGGATCTTGTGCGGAGACTAGGGAGAGGTCTCCTTCTTCAATATCAACAATCTCTAAGAGAAAGTCGATAGGTAATGTCGGTTCCCGTGAGAATGAAACAAGTCCTTTTAAGAGGAACTTGAGTGGTTTGGAAAGTTGAATTGCGCATGCCACCGGGTCCATGACGTCTTGTCTTCAATACCGATGTTACCATCGTAGCATATGAATTGAACCCGGTTTACGCGCCTAAGGTTGAATTGATGGAGGGCTATTTCTTTTCACCCTTTTATCATTCATTTCTTTTCATTCTTCAACCCTTGATTGCTTACCGAGACTTCATAGCTAGAACCTTGTTGGGTTTATTCCAAGACTAGCTCGGTCTTAGTCCGCACTCTTCCCATATCTCATTTTTCTCGCTTTTATCATCATACCGAGGACTTCTACACTAACTAGTGGATTGTCCTCGGTAGATCCCTCCGGTTACGGCGGATCATGGGAACAAAACCTAACCTTATCATCCTTATATCACCATACATAAAGTAAAGTTGGTCGGTCTTTTGGTATTGTTCATCCGCCATTGGAACCAATTGAAAACCATTTGAAAATCAATCCATATACTTAAGATGTATTATCAAAGCATTTTGTACGAATTGTTTTTGATATTTTAGAATGAGAACTCCCCTCAACATGTGCATCAAATGTTTGAAATCGTTTTGCACACGGAGGCAAGAGGAATAATTAACTTCTATGATTACCATTTTCTAAAAGATATCAACATCACTTCCTTAATCGAATCAAGTAGATAAAGCATTTTGGGAAGGATGAGGTTTTCATGATTTTGCTCCCCTCAATATGTGCCTCGAGGTTTGAAAAGAGTTTTGCACATACTAGAGGAACCCGCTCATTGAGATAAATGATCACGTTTCAAATCATAGGTTTAAGATAGATGCTCCCTCAACATGTGCATTGAAAATTGAAATCGTTTGTCACATGTGGAAGGACAACATGTACATCCTTATAAAACCATTTACCGAATTATCAGTTTAAATTCAATTTAAATCACACATTCTCCCCCGATCACAATTATCAAATCATTTGAGATTTGTGATCTCTTATAGATTTAAATTGTGACTTGATTATGAAAGCGTTTTAACTAATAAGGATCGGGATTTAAGACTTAAAAACTCCATTGGTAAAACATGCATTAATATCTTTTGAAAACAATTTAATGCCAAATAACTTCTATATTTAATTGAAATCATTCTCCCCCTCAATCAATGACATAGGTTGTTGATTGAGAGATAGAGATTTTGACAAATAAGTCCTGATGATTATCAAAAATAGAGACCGAGTTATTTTTCAAAGCGATTAGTTTTCAGCAGATAAATGTTTATAGGATCGAGCATGGGATTTGAAAATATGGTAAAGCATAGCTCGTTCTTTTTATGAAAAGCGGGTTGTTGCTTGAAATGACAATAAACCATGTTTTCTTTTCTCCCAAAAATATATATATATATATATATATATATATATATATATATATATATATTTTTTTTTTTTTAATTGAACAACATCTAAAGTCCCGTGTTATTATTTGAATGACATTATCAAGACCGTAGATATTATCGAATCGAGAGAAACAAGACAAAATGACAATATTTTTGAAGATTTTTCGAAATTTTCAAATTTTTGGATTTTGAAAGTTTTATATTTTTGTATTTTGATTTACGAATAGATATATACAAGAGATAGATGAAGATAGACCTTTACTCCTCGTCTTCCTCCTGAAGAAGTTTGAGTGTTTCAAGCCAAGACGTGGAAAAATAAACTCAAAACGTTCTCTTGGAAGAGCTTTGGTGAAGATGTCGCTAACCGATATTCGGACCTCACAAAATAGAGTTCCACCACACCTTTTTCTACTTGTTTCGATGAAATGATGTCGAATGTCGATATGCTTTGCTCTTGAGTGTTGAACATTGTTGCATGAGAGAGCAATAGCACTTTTATTATCACAAGACAGAGGAATTTTGTTGAATTCAAAGCCATAGTCGATAATTGAGATCTCATCCATAAGATTTGAGCACAACAGATGACATGGCTATGTATTCACCTCAGAGGAAATAGAAGTACTCATTTGCTTCTTTGAAGACCACTCACAAGCTTATCACCCAAAACCGAGCACCTCGGATGTACTTGACAGTATCTTGACACCATGCATGATCAAGATCTCGCATAGGTCGTTAGTGACATACCGGTGTCCTTCGGGTACCAAAGACCCATATTGATGGTTCCTTGAGATACCGAAGACCCTTTTAACCGCTTCAAGGTGCTTTTAGTAGGCTTAGCACGGTATCTAGCACACATGCAAACAATGAACAAGATGTCCGGTCTACTAGCGTGAGGTACATCGGGATCCAATCGTACTACGATATTTCGTTTGGTCAATCATTATCCCCGAGTGGTCCTCATCTAGTTTGGTTCGATCAATCATGGGGTGTCAACAGTGGTCACTTGAATCAAATCCAAATTTCTTTAAGATCTCGATTGCATATTTAGATTGATTTATGAAAATGCCTCCGGGACTTTGTGAAATTTGTAATCCCAAGAAAATGACATTTGTCCCATCATTGACATTTGAAATTTTGAACTCATTTCATTAGAAAACGATCACATTCCATTGGGTCCGCCGAGGCAAAATAATATCATCAACATAAATTTGAACATGAATTAAATGTTTGCACGACTTCGGTGAACAATGTAGGATCAATCGCTCCTTTGCTAAATCCGGTAGATAGAAGAAACTTTGATGATGTATCATACCATGCCCTGGAGCTTGCTTTAAACCGTAAAGGGCCTTCTTCAAACGATAAACGTGAGTAGGATGCTCTTGATTTACAAATCCTTCGGGTTGGTCGACGAGACGACTTCTTTAAGGTCTCCGCTCGTAAATGCCGTCTTCACATCCATCCGATAGACTATCATGTTCTTACTAGCAAGATTAGCCAAAAGATTCGATTGCCTCGATTCGAGCAACGGAGCAAAAGAATCTTCAAAGTCAATACCTCCTCTTGACGGTATCCTTTAGCAACTAATCGAGCCTTTTCTTCAACACATCACCATGCTCATCAAGTTTCACTTTGAAGATCCATTTAAGAGCTATAATCATAGCACGATCTGGAGCGGTACTAACTCCCATACATCAAGTCGATCAAACTCATGAATTTCATCTTGCATGGCATTGAACCACTATCTTCATTCATGGCGGTTTTAACATCTTTTGGTTCGATCTTAGATAGTACGGAGTTGAAGAAGCACCATAAGGCATCGGTTGCAAGTTGTTTCCGTGTTGATACAGACGAGAGGATTTCCAATGATGTTTTCTAATGGATGATCGTGAGTCCATTTTCCGAGGTGTTCATGTGGTAGTTGATGAGGGACTCAAGAAGCGAGTCAATGTCTCCTGAAGAAGATGGTTCTCGAAGAAGATTCAGAGCAAATATGTTTTCGAATGGAGCATCTTCAAGATTATCAAAGGATTAACTTCATCATTGATGCGTAAAGCAGTTCCATGATGTACATTTGAAGAATGATGATTAGTTGATGAGACGGAAGGATCAGAAGGCGCTTCTTGACTTAAAGATATTGAGACCGATGGATTGACTTCATTCACGTGAATATGAGCAACCTCTGTTGTAGGGATCAACACCTCATTAATACTTGGAGCATAAAGTTCATCAAACATAGGATCAAACAATTTCTTTAAATCATCTTTAGATGGAGGTACACATGGAGTTTCTTGAGAAGAGTTTGGAACAAGGGATGAACCAATTGGACTGTTTTGAAGTGCGGGTCCGAGCTGAATTGTTCAGAGCCGTTTGACCGTCACTCATCAAACGTAACGTGAATTGTTTCCATGATACTTGGGTTCTTTTGTTGTAGATCGGTACCCCTTTTGTTTGGTGCATACCCTACAAATACTCCAATGTCTCGCTTTAGCTCTAAGTTTGCCTAAGTCTTGTCCTTCATTAGTTGGATAACACAATGCTCCAAACACACGAAGGAAGAGAGATTTGGTTTTCTGTTGTGGACAAGTTCATATGGTGTCTTTCCATGAACAAGTGTGAATCGGGAACGATTTTGTGTGTAGCATGCGGTGGAAATAGCTTCACCCGGAGAAACATTGGAACCTTTGAGTAAATTAGCATTGTTCTAGCGGCTTCCACAAGGGTTCGATTTCGTCTTTCAACTACACCGCTCGTTGAGGAGTTCGTGGAGCACTTCTTTGATGGTCGATTCCGATGCTTTCATAAAAGTCACCAAGTTTTTGTTAACAAACTCGGTTCCATTATCTGCTCGGATAATTCGATTGTTTTGTTAAGTCGAACTGCAATTGTTTGATGAGTTTGATGATGATATCGAGTTTTCATCCTTTGTCCTTAAGAACTTGACCCTGTGAATCTAGAGTAATCATCAACCACAACCAACACATATTTCTTACCAAAGATGTTCGCACTCTCATTGGTCCACACAAATCCATATGAAGGGTATGAAGAACTTCAGAATTGAGTTTGTAGGTTTGGGTTTGTGGCATACTTTTTGCTTTTAACCAATTGGCATGCTGAACAAAGATGATCCTTTTCATACTTTAGTCTAGGTAAACCTACAACTAAGTCCTTTCGAAAGATCGTTGATGGTGCCAAGTTCAAGTGATTGAGACGACGATGCCATAACCATGACTTTGTTTTGAAGCCTTTGATAACAAGCGATTGGAGAAGACCTCATCATGTCATCGATAGAGATGGTGTAAAGATTTGAGCCACGAGTTCCTTTTAACAGTTCCTTACCATTAAGATCTCTAACAAAGGTGTATGTTTTCAAAGCTACTTCTAGATCGTAATCACGAATTGACCAACAGAGAGCAGATTATGACCCGGACCTTCCACATAGTATACTCTAGAGATGACACTATTACCAACAACGTAATCTCCATAACCCATGATTGCACCGAAATGATCATTACCGAATCTAACGGTCCCCGATGAATTTGCTCACGAAGTTCATGAGCGCGACCGGTCTCCAAATATATGCTTGGAACAACTGAGTCCGGTACCACGTAAGCGATTTGAACGATCTGCAGTTGAACATGCACAAGAATGGATAATCGGATAATTGGGATCCCCATGCAAGAACGGGTTCCATTTGGTTAGTAACAATGGTTGGAACACCCACATCGAAAAAGGAGCATTCATATCGTAAATTAAGGCAATGGAATCATTGTGAATAGATGCGGTACTAGTGTCTCAGATTAGCCCCTGCTTACAAGTGTGCTCACTTCTTATGGGAATAGTTCTACCAAGAGGCATCCATTTTCTAGTGGGCATTGTCGATTATTCTTATGACCAACAGTATCCAATAATAGCCTATCTTACTAAATGTTCTTCCGTGGGTTTCCACTGTTTTCTAACTTTCATTCGTTTTGCCTTTTGCCTTTTTAGCATGAATATTAGCAACATTAATCGGATAATTATCATCATTAGGCAAAACATTAACACCACATTCATGATTAGAAATGAATTCAAGCGGAGACATCGAAGACAAGATTTGCAAATAGTATCGAATTCAATTAATTACAAGACGCCTATGGCTAATACTAGAATCAACACGATTCGTTTTATTCAATTCAAGCTTAAAGTTCCTAGATTGTTCTTCTACTCTTTTCCAAAGGCACATTCTTAGCTTGCGAGGTCCTATCATTCCTTGTATTGTCTTGAGACTTTGACCGCTCCCTTTAATGTCACCGATTACTCTGTAGAGGAATGGGAACATTAGTGGTGTTACAACTCTTTGCATCACTGTTTAGATGTGATGGGATCCGAACTACATGCAGGCACACTAAGGTTCACTTTCTTAAAACTAGAAGTGCTGGATTTGTACTCCTAGAAGGAACAGTTGAGTTCTCTTTCATAGCATTGATGATCCGAAATCGAACTACTTAAAGGCACACTAAGGTTCACATTCAAGACATTGGGCATCGAATGAATATCATACTTGGCAATAGGCATCGAACATGGAATCAAAGGATTAACTCTCTCACCTAAGGACTTTGGGCATATTGTGATCAAGCATTCTAGGATTTCTTGAGATCGTTTGGCATATAGGCATGCATGTCCAATTGCATTATCATGAGGTTTCTCTAACTTATCCTCTTCAACAATCTCACGCAGACATTCTAGGCAATCCTTAAGGGATGAGAAGTATGTTTGAACAGCAAGTTTGTTGTTCACGAGATGAGGAGGACATATTTCATAGACAAAGCGTATTTATCACAAGAGTGAATCTTTGATACACCATTCTCCCCATTGGTCATTGGCATTTTCCTTTACCCGACTCTTCGATTCTCAATTTCCTTTTGCAATGAAGCTATCTGTTCGTTATTTTTGTTGCAAGTGATCTTTATTGATTCAAATAACTCATTGAAATGACGTTTAACCTTTTCATTTTCTTCTAGAAAACTTTCGTTTTCCTTTTGTAATGCATTTACTAGGTTTTGAAGATGAAACGTTTGAGAATTCGAGAATCTAAAGGAGGAGGCATTTGGGAGCCTGTCATAGTGTTTGTTTGACCCTTTAATTGAGAGATTTGGGCTTTTAACTTTCGATCGTGTTGCGAGCTTGAATCTGCTCATCACGTTTGTTAATTTGAAAACGCATCAAACTCGAGCATCCGAGGATGTCTTGATATTTGAAGTTTTGACATTTTCTTTAAGATGTTGATATTTTAGTTGTAAATTAAAATGCTCAACTTCTAGTTTAGAAAAATGTTTAACCAAATTGTCGTGATCATCCGGTTCAATTTTCTCGTTTAGTTCGAGTTAGTTTTTCAAGCTCAATGACACGATCATGGAGACTTTCAGGCAACCGATAATTCATGAAATTTGGAAGCATTAATGGAGCAGTTTGTAGCGATGAAAACACATCTTGAGCAATACATTCGAAATCGAGTTCTCATTTAGTGTATGCAAGTTCTTCCTCTCAATCTCATTATATTTTAGTGCTCGCTCATAGTCACTAACTTCAACTATCATTGCATCAAATTCCTTTTCCATTCCCTTAATATCGCTTTCTATCCCCTTTTAAGACTTTCAAAGTGATCTTTTGAAGTTTAAAGAAAGGCATGACCTCGATTAAATAACATTCTTTCATTTGCTCAAAACCCTTTCTCCTTCCGTTATACCGGTGGGTGTGATCCTTTTCTTGCAAGTTTTCTCAAAATCAACAAATAGTTGAAATATAACATATTGGCTAATTAAGGTCTTGATTTTAGTGGCAATTGTTCTAGGAACAATATGCATTGGTGTATTAGGAGGATACAGTTCGCTCTAGGCATTTTCCAAAGGGAGGGTTTGTTTCAACAATACTTTCGATTTTTCGCTTGTCTAAATCCATTTTCCGAAAACTTGTTCGGAGTCAACAATGTCGAGGCTTAAACATGTTCAAGGAAATCCAGCTTTTCCTTCTTGTAATCATGGGGTGTGATCTTTATTTTCTTTCTCTACATTTAGGATCATCTAATTTCTTGTTCATCTTTCCTAGTGACTTCATCCGATTTCTTATCTTCCTCGAGGCACTCAACGCAACTAGGTTTCGTCTAGGTTTAAGGATTTCATTGCCATCATAAAGAACCTTATGAGCATTTCTATCCCTTTTAATGACCTCTGGATTTGGTTCCTTAACAAGGGAATGCTATGCTTATCGCTTAAGACCCTATGCTTAGTGATCATGTGAGCATCGAATGGTGTTCCTTGTATGTACAACTTGTTTTCAAGTTTGTTTTCAAAGTTTTCGATTAGAAAAATCTTTCAAGAGTTTTGATTCCTTTGCATTAAATTCTTGCTTAAGCATTTTCACATTTTCTTGAAGTTCTTGTTTTGCTTAGCGTTTTAGAAAGCTTTTCTTGCAAGGAATTTAACTCTTGTTTTAATACTTCTTCTCTAAAATTACTTTTCTAATGATTGTACGCACTTGGTCATCCATTTCCGCTCACGAGTGGTCAACTCAAATTTTGCACGTTGTTCATAAATAGCAACACGTTCTTTATAGGCATTTAGTTCGAAATTACAGACTCATCGAGGGCACATGCGGTGTATTCATCAAAATATAGTCATTGTTGATGCAGGAGATGCATCACTTGGTACAACTTCACTTTCACTTTGTTTCACATATTGATCGTATGGGACAACATTGATATTACCCATATTTTCAATATTTGATTCAATAGTTTCAGTTGATAGTACTTTGTCATGCATCTTTTGCACATCAAGATCATCGTATAGTTTTAGTACCTCCGAGATGAGTTTGTCTTTGGATGGGCCCACTTGTGGTGAAGAGGAGACCTTGGGAGAAACCATTGGAGAAATCCTAGCCATAAAGATTGTGTGTGCCGTGAGGTCCATCATCCACATCGAGTCGTATGCATCACAATCGACGACTTGAAAGGCATTCGATGATTGTGACCTATCTCACGAATAGGTCGCTCATCCACATCTCGCATCATAGGTCTTGGCATTGCCCTCGCCTAGAAACAACAATTCCTCTTCATCCAAAGCAAAGACCATTATCCCGAGCTTGTACAAGCAAGATCTTATCTCTCGAAGTAATCGGCGATTCGTGGACGCTTTGTAGATGTGCGTTCCTTGCAATGTGTCCTCACCACCACGCTTATAACATTTGATCGGCTTAGCTTGACCTTGATTACCATTCCTTC
The DNA here is from genome assembly GCA_022545495.1 of Chrysanthemum lavandulifolium. Lineage (NCBI taxonomy): Eukaryota > Viridiplantae > Streptophyta > Magnoliopsida > Asterales > Asteraceae > Chrysanthemum > Chrysanthemum lavandulifolium. The sequence goes on from CM040238.1 coordinate 309,795,109, forward strand.
CTCGATTCGATTACCAACATAACCTCTACCAGCCCACCTCTTCCCTAATCATACTTGTCTTTCCCGAACTGGTTGCACCACGATCCTCCCATCTTTACTTGATAGCTTGATTGTATGGGTTAGATGTCGCTCGAGGTTGTTATTGGTTTGTGGGAGAGAATTCATGTTTTGACTAATCGAAGAGCTAGTTGATTAATGAAGCTACCCACGTGTGCATCAAAGATCGCCTTGTTTGAACATAGGATCAGGAATTAGTTTGTGATTACCATTTCCCATGGGTATGACTTGTGAGGCTTTGGTAGTGATTCCGATGTTTGAGTAGAAGGCAGTTGAGTCATTAGACGAGCTTGTCTCTCCCTGGTTGGTTTTGAACTGATTAAGAACCAATTTTTCAAACATGGCATGTCTCTCATTCTGAAGGAGGAAGGCATAGAGTTGCTCATAGTTTGTATTCTTCAATCCTTTAGTGAGCTTCACAGAGGTGACAAACTTGTGCCATTCGGGATTCATGTTGTTCACAAATTTTGAGTTCAACTGAATGTTAGGCATAGTCATTCGATGTTCTTCATGTCATTCACCAACTTATGAAATCTCACATAGTACTCATAGACACTCTCATCCGGTTTTATCTTGAAGTGTTCAAATTCGTCATAGAGTTGTGATTCTCTGTCTTCCATAGTTAATTTCGAACCCGAGAGAAGCATCTTGACATTATCCTATAACGCCTTTGCTTCGGTGTTGTGATTGATCGACTTGTAGATGTCTTTAGGAAGACCTTGAAGAACAATGTTAGAAGCCCGATATCGACATCGAATCTCTTTTCTCCTTATCATCAAGCTCATCATACATCTTTGGTCCGTCCATTCCGTAAATCGAGTTCCATCTTCATTAGTATCAAGTACATCTCTAGTCGCCTCAACTCGAGACGGTCCTTCATCAATGGATTTGAGAATGTTGACACCATTTTCCTTTCCAAGGCAATACAATTTGATTCGTTGAGCCCAAGAATCGTAGTCGATTCTGTCAAGCATGGGTGGACGAGTATCCGACCAGTTGCTTGAACATCCTCGACAACAATGGAGATGATAGTAGGAACGTTGGTAGACATGTTAATGATAATACGGATTTTATAACTCTATGATTAAACCGAGAAATAGATTCTTTCACGGATTTTACTAAATCAAGAGAAACCGTAAACAATCACCCAAGTCACTAGAAGATAATGCACCAAGTCGCTAACACCTAATTCGCTACACCCCAAGTCCCTAAAGTCCCAAGTCGCTAGACAAATGCAAGTCGCTAAGTAGTAACTCGCTAAGCCTCAAGTCGCTAGCAAAATTTTGGCGCATTGCTACTCAAGTCGCTAAAGATTCAAGTCGCTAAAGAGCAACTCGCCATGCACCAAGTCGCTACCACCAAGTCGCTACCCGTAGTGGAGAGTCCACTACTTGTACCGTTAATCGCTAGGTCTAAGTCGCTAGCTCCAAAACCGTAACTCGCTACAAAATTGTGAAGCAAGTCGCTACGAAGAAAGAAGTCCGAATGTCAAGTCGCTAGCAAGAAAAACCACATAAACATCACTTTTCAATCCAAAAAAAACCCTACCAAGATGATTCAAGCTTACCAAATGAAAACCTAAACACTTGTGATGATTCTAAACATAAAAGTACTAACAAAATCCAAACTTAAACACAAGAAATCAACCAAATGATGCACAAACCACTAAACTTTTTCAAACTCGAAAACCACCTAAAAACCACTAGAAATTCAAAGATGTGCAAGATATGATCTAACCATGGCTCTTGATACCAATTGTAAGATATTAGTTTTCACATACACATCAAACCATAACAACAAGGTGGCGAATAAGTGGAATTCTAGAGAGAAAGTTAGAGGTTTAGGGAACTTTAGTGAGAGAAAGAAAATTATTATGAGCTCCAACTCTACCTTGCAAGGTAGAGAGTATTTATAGTCTTACAATAAAACGCCACACAACGGGTGTGGATCGTGCATACAGATGGGTAAAGACCCGTCCGTCCTCCACGGTGTTACTTAACTAAATACTACTTAACTTAAAATAACTATGACTACGAGCTTCTAACGATTACATATACTTGAGGTGACCGACTCTTTAATACCGGATTTTCTAATTCCTAACAACATAGGGATCTAAATCACAGGAACCACGTGTTAAACCGTAATGGGTTAAGAGGAAGGTACTCTTGAGGGACACACAAGACTTTCAACAAAAGTGAATCGATGTTTTGTGACACAAGAAAAGCTAATAATCATGTAAAGAGATTTATGTTGAAAAATCGGAAAGTTTTGAAAATCCACATGCTAAAGATCAAAAGATAATTTCGGATCATCATTTGAAAGATAGTGGGAATTACATACTCAAAGAATTTGAGTTTGTAACTCTACACTGAGGAACACAAGTCAAGAATGGCTTGGGTTCCTAAAATCACTAACTCTTTTCTTTGTGTGCGGGGCAACCCGTAAGAGGAGCTTAAAGATCATCTAATTGTGGATAGTGGTTGCTCGAAGCATGACAGAGACAAAGAGATCTTGTCTCGATTTAGAAATATTAGTGGAGGAAGAGTTGCATTTGGGAATGATCCCAATGGAGGAAAGATTACCGCAAAAGAACTATCAAAGCGGTGGCTTATCGACTTTGAGAATGTTAGATATGTGAAGGAGCTTAAGTTCAATTTGTTATCGTCTCTCAAATTTATGATAAAAGCATCCGTGTTATTCAACGACACGTAATGTCTCATCCTTTCCTCTAATTTTAAGCCTGTTGATGATGAATTAGTAGTCCTTAGAGTACCAAGGACAAATGATGTGTATAGTTTAGACATGAAGAGTCTACATTCTTTTGGAAGAGCCACATGTTTGGTGGCTAAAGCAACCTCTGAAGATGCACATCAATGGCATAGAAGATTGGGCCATGTTAATTTCAAGAATATCAACAAACCGGGTCAAAGGCAATCTAGTTAGAGGTTTACCTACAAAGACTTACAAGAATGATCACTCATGCTTGGCATGCAAGAAGGGTAACAACACAAAGCTTCTTGCAAGAAGCTTGAGGAAAGAACTATTAGAGAACCATTGAGTCATTACATATGGATTTGTTTGGACCTATCTCGTGGCAAGTTTAAACAAGAGAAAATATGCTTTGGTTGTTACAGATGACCGCAGAGATTCAGTTGGGTTTTCTTTTGGGTTTTAAAGATGATACCTTTGATGCTATTCGATAATCGATTATAGCACTTGAAACCAATTAAGACTCAAGGTTAGAGGTATTAGATGTGATAATGGACTGAATTCAAGAACAAGCTTATGGATGAATTTTGTGCCAACAAAGGCATAAGAGGGAGTTTAGTATTGCAAGAACACCACAAAGAAATGGTGTTGCAGAGAGGAAGAATAGGACTTTGATTGAAGCAAGCAAGAACAATGCTAGCGATTCCCATCTACCTATTCAATTTTGGGCGTGTAAGTAAGCGCGTTATGTACTTAATGTAGTCTCGTCACCAAACCACGTATGAAGACACCCTATGAATTGTTGATGGGCAATAAACCCAACATTCGCTTTATGAAGCCTTTGGATGCCCTCTCACTATTTTAAACACTATTGATAACTGGGAAGTTTGATGGCAAGTCCAAGAAGGATACTTATTGGGTTATTGCACTAACAAGAAAGGCTTTAGAGTATACAATGTAGTTACTAAGAAGATTCAAGATTGTCTTCATGTTGAGTTTTTAGAAGATCAAGACAATGAGAAAGGTAAAGGTCCCGATTGGATGTTTGATCTTGAGGTTTTAACTCCTTCAATGAATTATGTACATGTTAGAGAAGAAAATCAACTTGTGCACAATGGAGAAGATTTACAATATGTTGTTCATGGAGTCCATATTAGACCGATGTTGTTCACGATAAAGATCCCGTGAGTCCAAAACAGCATCGATGTTCCCAAGCAAAGCATCGATACTCTAAAACAAAGCATCTTGTTGCACCACAATCCTCATTATCTCACGAGGATCAATCTATTCAAGAGGAACTTAAACAGATGCTTCTTCAAGATGTATTAGCACATTCTTACACCGATGAACAAAGGAGAGCTTATGAAGAGGCAAAGAAGAAGAACAAAAGCTCAGAGTATTCTCACAAGATTTTGACAAGATTTTCGACCAAAGCATCGATGCACCGCTAATGCTTTAGATGATTTGGATGATCCTACCATGCCCGGATTAGAGGAAACCGATGATGAGTTTGCAGATGAAGGTATTTTCTCGATTCAAATGAAGATGTTAATTCAACTAACTTGATGATGCATATGGAGTTCCCTAGTCTCCAATCTTAAGAATTCATAAGAATCATCCCTCTTGATCAAATCATTGGTCCTTCTACTGGAGTGATGACAAGACACGAGCTAAGAGTTTTCTAAACCTCATAATGCTTTACTTAGCTTTGTCTACAAACAAAACAGTGAATCATAAGGACCATCAAACCGCCTATTTACTTGCTTTATCTCTCAAGAGGAACCCAAGAACATTGCTCAAGCTTTGACTAAAGAAAGCTAGGTTGAAGCTATGCAGGAAGTGTAACACCCCAAAATTTCACAGTGGAAGCTTTCGGGTCATGGGGCGCTACTAAATCAATATACACAACACAAGGTAATAAAGAATGGAAATTGTATTCCATTTTCAGAATATAGATTTATTTAAGAAATAGTTTTACATCATTGTTTCAAAGTGCGGAAGTAAAGCCCATAAAAATATATGTTGTCTCATTTAAAATTTGTATTAAAATGTTTGGAAACACTTGGATGCCGGCCTTCAACGAATGCCTTTGCCATTGCCCACGCCAATAAGTAAACCCGAGAAAAACATGCTAAATGTCAACACAAAGGTTGGTGAGTTCATAGGTTTAATTTAAAACATTCAAGTTGGACCATAGTTGCACATATAGCATCTCCATGAATGACACTATATGCTAAAAGGCTATTACGCTAGTACCAAGTTCAAGCGATCAAACTACGACAAGTGTGCATGCATCTAGAAGCATGATAAATAAAAGCCCAGCAAGTGTATTTCCAAGACACTCAATCAATACGATATGATATACCGACGCTTTCCTATCTGGTCAAACTCGAACTGGGTGTCATCCCTATAGATCTATTCATAACAATCGCGCCTCCCAAAGGGAACTAATGGTAGCATAGTTGGGATTCAACTCACGTAATAGTGTTTTCGAGTTCAGTCCGAAAAGAGTTTTGTATGTTTCTCACCCCATAGTTTTATAAAGCAAGTAAATAAGAGTAAAAGTGGGCTATAAACTCACCTTAGCGTTCGTGAATAAGGCACAAAGAGATCAAATGTGATATAGCAAATGGCTCTACCGAAACCTAGAACGAGATGGCAAGTCTTAGTTTATAGTAATGTGTACCCACGACTCAAAGTGTGAAAATAAATTTAAGTATTTACAAGTGGTTGTGTTTAATGTTGCTTGTGTGGCAGAGTTTACGTTTAAATCATTTCAAAGTGTTTTGTAAGTATTGGCTCTTGGAAAAGATGTGGGAGAATGTATACGAAACTTTCGTATAGAAGTTGGTTCGAATAATGGTTCAAGTGTTATCGAAATGGAAATAAATACAAGTCGAATTAGATTTGTTAGATTTTCGAGGTGTGAAAATATATATACTATATATATTCATCGAAGTTGTAGGAAAATAATATTTTTGTACAAATATATCATTTATAATTTACATAATGTGGTTGTTATAAAAATGTGTGTTAAATATATTTATCTAGACGAAAAGTGGTAACATATATAAATTTATTAAACTTATAATTGTTTTGGATGAAAAGTGTCAAAATGTTCAACTTTGAAGGCTTGGAGTTGTAAAGATTATTATAAAACTTTTATAAAACTTATGGAAGTAAAGATATCAAAGTATTTAAAGTTGAGGGCTAAAGTTGTAAGTTACAAAGGTTGTTAAAGTGTTAAGAGAAAGTGACATAAAATATGCTTCCAAACTTGTGAAAATGTTGAAAACACTCAGACCTTGACAGATCTTTAGCACTCGTGGATCGTTAGTGTTGCCTATGTAATCATAAGCAAACTAATAGACATTCTCTAACACTCGTATTCTATAGCGGAAAGTAAATACAAGTTGTTATAACTAAGAACACTTAGATCCTCTATGGATCTTTTTATTCACTGAAACTCTATGTTTCGAATGAGTTTGTTATCTATTACAAACTATGAGGTTCCTTTTATAAACAAGGAACCCTAATCTATTACTACCCAATCGACTAAACATGCAAGCATGCATTTAATGACTAATACACTAAACTATATTGAGCAGTACAATTATACCCATGCAACCTTGGGCAGTACAAGAATATGGAGAGTTAGCATTTAATTCATATAGCGCATCTTGATCCTAGTCGACTTTCACCCTTCAATGATAACACGGCAGCGCTTGTACTCTTGAGAGAATTACTTCTTGATTCTGCTTCTACTTGCGAATCCATCGGCGATAATGTCGTGAAATCCTACTTCACATAATTCCCAACAATCCTCCCTAGCTGGAATTTGACTTGGTTAAGTTCCAGTTTCACGACTTGAAAGATCTTTTGAGACTTGATACTAGAGGATTGTTTTCACACATCAATTGCAAAGAACCAATAATAATCTCATCTCTATGATGATCAAACTTTGAAACGCCGGTCTTTGCGACAACAAATGACATAATGTACATCAATACTTATCGGTTGCATACTATTCTCATCACTTCGGTGTGTGAACTCCTGTGAGAGGTGAATCATTGAAAATAATGGATTTGATGTCTCTTTACCAATAGCCATTCTCTGGAGTAGCCAAATGTTTAAGTTCGAAAACTATGGTACATCGATAACCATCGATTTATAAGCAAACCGAAACCATATAAGCGGTTTGATGTGTCTTTACCGTGGCCGTTTGCTCGGGACTAGTCAATTCTTAGAATTGGTGAATTGATAACCAAATATGGAGATAGTTGCCTTTACCACAATCCATATACTTGTGGGCTAGCCAATTCTTGGATTCCAACAAGGAATAGACCATGGTGAATTGATGACCATACAACACTCGGCAATTAAGCATGGGTGGTTGCGAACCTATGATTTTGAGCAAATCATTACGACTATCAATGATTTGATGTGTCTTTACCAAAGTTGTACCCTTTGGACTAGCTAACTCTTTGAAATACACAAGGTATATCGGTGAGTTAAAACCATCAAAATGCAACAAACACGCAAAAGAAAGTTTTTTTTTTTTTTTTTAACTAAGAACCTAACAAACAAACAAACAAATCAAACAATATGACAAAACAAAATCCTCCCCTGAGGCATATGCCTCCCCGATGCCTATGCCTCCCTTAAACTTTGCGGTTAAGGGTTAAGCATTCCAATATTGACCACAAGGTGTTGAAACCTTGGTCCATCAAAAGCTTTTGTTAACGGATCGCCACATTATCATCTGTATGAATTTTAGCCACATTTATCAAATGTTTTCATATGCATCTCTTATAAAGTGGTGTACGATTTCAATATGTTTGGTTCTCTTGTGAAAAAGCTGGATTTTGACAATGCATATGGTACTCGATTATCAATAAAAGAGTTGTGTTCATGAAGTTATACCCATAGTCCGGCAATTGGTTTTGAATCCATAGCTTTTGTCCACGTGGTTTGCGTGACAACATACTACCTTGATGGTTGAGGTAGCCACAATCGTTTGTTTCTTGCCCGCCAAGAAATCAATCTTTTCAAGGAATTGTGACCTCGGTTGTGGATCTCCTATCGGTTGCACCGGCATAATCTTTGTCACTATATGCTTCCAACTTAAAGGAGACTCTTTTGGGTACCAAAGGCCCAAACGAGGTTGGCCTTTGAGGTACTTAAAGATCTTCTTGTTGCATTGAGATGGGAAGTAAGAGGAGTGACTTGATGTCGAGCACACACTCACGACAAAGGTAATATCGGACCTTGAAGTCATTAGATACATTAATGAACCAATCATTGACCTGTATAAATGAACATTCACGGTAGATCTGGATCATTGTTGGCTTTTGTTTTGGAGCTTCATAAGGTGTTGTGGCGATCCGACACCTTCCATGCCAAATTTCTTCAACATGTCCCTCACATATTTATCTGATAAATATCCCATCCATTTCTTTGAACTTGGAGACCCAAAAGAAAGTAAGCTCTCCCATAGCACTCATCTCGAAATTCTCCTTCATCGGATCCTCGAATTTCCTACACCAAGCTTCTTTAGTGGATCCGAAAATGATGTCATCCACATACACTTGCACAAGTATGATGTCATCGAGTTCTTCTTGGAAAAGAGTCTTATCAATGGCACCTCTTACGTAGCCATGCTTGGTGAGAAATGATGAAAGCCTAGCATACCGGGCCCTTGGTGCTGATGAAGTCCATAGAGAGCTTTAACGACTTTGTAAACATGATTAGGATGATATGGGTCTTCAAATCCTTTTGGTTGTGTGACATAAACTTCCTCTTCAATCTCACCATACTGAAAAGCTCCTTTAACATCCATCGATCGACATGAAGCCCATGTAGGATGCATAGGCCAAGAATATTCGAATTGCCTCTACTCTAGCAGCAGTGCAAACACTTCATCATAGTCAATCCCTTCCTCTTTTGTAACCTTGAGCTACTAATCTTGCTTTGTTCTTAATCACCACACCCGTGCATCTCTTTTGTTCTTGAGAATCCATTTAGTTCCAATAGCATATTTCCCATCGGTAAAGGCACCAATATCCAAACTTGTTGGTTTTGGGCTGTTGCATTTCATCTTGCATTGCTTCAATCTAACTTGAGTCTTCAAGAGCTTGAGAGACACTTGGTTGGTTCTACTTGTGAAAGAAAACACGCAAACATGACAATGCTTGAAGTACGTGTGATTGTCTCTTTCTTTGATTAGAGACATAAGAGAGAAAAGCAACTGTCCAAATTTAGGACTAGAGATAGCCCTTGAGTTCTAACAGGAGCTAGAATGTCACCAATAATATTGGATTGAGGGTGAGTGATGTTGATTCTTTGAGTAGCGATGGGGTTGACATCAATGGTAGGTTCAAGATTAGACACAGTTGGTACAAAAGTTGTGTCATAGGAAGGTGAGGTGAAAATGCGGTTGGGTTGATGATTTCCAAGATCGAAGGACTTGGAAAAGCAGTATCTGGTCACCAAAGTCTGTGGACACTTTAGAAGGAATAGGAGTAATGTGAGACGAGCTTTCGGTGATTTGATGACGATGGGAGGCGCATCGATGTCGTGAAACATGGTTTCCAGCGGTCTCATTTGCAAACTCCCATCCACCTTCTCGACTTCAAGCTTAGGCGCAAACTCTTGAGTCCGAAGCCTAGCAAGGTCCTCGGCATAGTGTGAGTCATCTTCACTCTCGGTGAATTATCTCTTGAAGAGTTACACGCAACAATGTTAGGGAGAAAGAAGGCACAAGAATGGGTTGTTCATCATCTTCAAATTCACTTCAGTCGACATCCAAGGTACTGCATTGTTAGTGGGAGTTTCTTGAGGGCACTGCACTTTGGTTAGCCATATGTCTAGTATAACCCGGATAGTCAGTTAGGTAGTCAAGATCAAAAGACCACACATGACCACGTCCTTGAACATTGGGCTTATCTTCTAGGTATCTCGAGGTTCAAAGTCTCTCTATCTTCTTGGCGGATAAGTTGTATACTCTGTAAGCCTTGCTATTATCCGAATAACCCACAATATAACCATCATCGACCTTCTCATCAAACTTCCCCAAAGGATCACTTGTGTTCGAATGGTCACTTGACAACCAAAAGGTTTGAGGTAATGAATGGTGGAACCTTCCCAAAGAGAAGTTCATATGGTGTTTTGAGGTGAGGTCTAGTTATGGAGACACTGTTGAGCACATAGCAATGTGCATGCCAGCTTGATCCGAACATAGTGGGCAATTTAGAGTGCAAGCATGGATCTCGCAACCTCTATCGAGGTCCTATTCTTTCTTTCGGCTACCCCATTTTGTTGCGGGGTTCTTGGATTGCTATAGTCCTCTTTATCCCTTTAGACCTCTGAGTTCTATAATAATAGCATTCTTGAACTCGTCCCATTATCACACGAATTCCCTTAACTTTCTTGTTTGATTTTCAATGAGGGTGATGAAGTCTTTCATCCTTTGGAGATGTTTCATCTTTAGTCCTTAGAAAGAACACCCAACAAAATCGCTATATCCATCGGTGATAACCAAACAATAGTACTTGTGATCGATGCTTGACTTGAGTTGGACCAAATAGATCCATATGTAACGGTGAAGAGGCTCGAGATGATGCTCACTGCGGTGTGACTTTGTAGGATGCTCATGTTGCTTCCCTTTGTTGCATGCAACACAATTATGATCATTGGAGAAAACTTTGGTGGGAAGACCTTGACAAGTCCCTTTTGGAGAGAGTGTTTATAGTTTTGAAATTCACATGAGCCATTCTCCTATGCCATTTGTTGGACTCATCCAATGATGCTTTAGCCGACAGACAAGTGAGGTCACCTTGGGTGAACTTCATTGAGGTTGAATGTGTATAGATTGTGAGTTCGAGGGACTCTCGTGAATTGAAGTATCTTACGGAAGCTTGAACTCTTTAGAAAGCACAAGACATTCATTTTAGAGAAGAGTACCTTGTTCTTGGTGTCACAAATTTGTGAGGCGAGAACAAGTTGAAGTTCAAGCTCCCTAACATAGTACACATTCTCAAAGTTTAGTAGAGGTGTCTTGATGGTGCCTTTCCAGTAATTCTACCATCACTTCCACCAAAGGTCACATTCCTCCTTCTTCAATAGGAACAAAATTGTGCATCATATCTCTATTTCTAGACATACTTCTTGAGCGACCACTATCAACAATACCAATATCTTTATGCTTAAGGGATGATCCTCTGAAACAAACATATATACAAAAGAATGTTAGTATCGAGGAGGCTCAAGTCATTCTTGACTTGAACACCTTGTGGATCATTAGATTTAGGTTTAGCAAAGAGTAAGATCCACCATTGTTCTTGGGTTTCCATTGATATTTAGGTCTCTTATTATTCCAAGAACAACTCTTTGAGGACTTGACGGTGCCCAACATCCTTTCCCATTTTCATAGAGTCAACATATGTAGGCCAATAACCATGTTTAAAGTATGGGCTAGTGGGTTGCATATAAGGTCTATCGGTTGATCTCCTCCAAGGAGAGTCGGTTCTAGCTTGTGGGACATAAGGTGGAATATTGTTAACATTGGTCCACATTGGTCTTGGTTTCTGGCGATTAGCACAAACACCCAATCTTTGCTCATAAAATCACAATCCTTAATCAAATGAAGTTTACTTCCACAAACAAAACATGTCTTCCTTTTGGAAGATGTATTCAACAAAGAAGATGTTCGATTACATGTAGAAGTACTTAAACAAGAAACATTAAAGGAATTGTTTTTGATGACAAATTATTCAAAGATTGAAAAGACAAGTCTTCGGAGAAACAGGCTTGGAAGTGGACACTTGACTATCCTAGAAGGCTTGTAGATAGATTTGGGTGCGAGCTTGGGTGTAGGCTCGGTGAGGGCTTGGGAAGGTCGACTTATCACTTGAATCACGACTAGTAGAAGACCCTTGATCCGATGAATTGTCCTTTGTCGGAGAAAGAGACAAAGTCATAAGATGAAGCATCTGAGTGCAGTAAGTCATTTGACTTTCGCCATACAAATGGTGTGATCCATCAAAGTCAATAGTGATAGATAAGTCGGTGGGCATGAATTCACCTCTAATAGGTCCGGGGACAACATGTAGATCACCTTCCTTTCTATAGTGTTCTAAGCTGCGGTGTAGATTCGCCCATCGTGCCTAGCTTCCAATCCTACATACTTACGAAAACCTAAGCCTATTCACGAGTTCACAGATTGACTATTATAGAGTTCTCTAGCTAGATTGTCACAGATATCAACCATTGTTTATTTCTAGCTATTTCTATGCAATTTTCTCTTTAAGCTCTAGATTCTCGATAATAGTATCGACTCTTTCTTTTCGGTCGTTTAATGTTAATATTAGCAATATCTAGATCAAATTGAAGCACCTTAATCTTTTCTTCATAAGCTATCGATTCTTACGAAACCAAACCTTTTGTCTTTCTAATGTTTTTAACGAGAGTTTATAAGCTTCATTATCAACATAGCATGCATTGTACTTAGGTTTCATAGTATCATAAGCTTCTTTCAGTTCATTGTATCTTTCACTACAACCAAATATACTGATTGTGTACACGAGAAAGTCCCATGAAGGCAAATTGATCATGCCTATCTTACGAAGTGCATCTTGCCGGCAATCCAAGCTTCTATATATGACTTCCTCGATCACGGGTTCATGTGCGGCCAGTTGACTGCTCATCCATGGTGACGAGGCTGCTGAAGTGCTAGCTCCTACGATTACTGGCGATATGGTGGTAGCTAGCTCCTCTCCACTCTTCTGTCTTTGCACTCTCTAGAGAAATGACCCATCGGTGACAAGAGAAACACTTGACCTTTCTCCTATCAAACCGAGTGGATCCTTTCCTTGAACCCAAACTTCCTTCCCGCCTTCTCCTCAAACCTCTTGATATCTCTCGAAAGCATGGCCACCGCCATTTCAGCTTCATCTCCTCCATCTCAAGTGGGTCCACCGGTCAAAATCTTCATAAACAAGATCTTCTTGAGTATCATAATCGGCAACAAATGAATGAAGCACATCCTCTAATACTTGCGGTTGGCTTGAGGATGTGATGGGGTGGGACGATAAGATGATGATGGCAAATAAGATGGACTTGAAGCATGCATCATCATATTGGAGTGGGATGTCCCAACAAAGGTGAATGACGAGAAGAGGATGCCGGTAGGGAGATCGACATCGAGTTCAAGAGATCGAGTTTGTTGTACAACTCATCAAAAGTGAGCATGTCCAACCCACCTTTAGCCTTAAGAGCTATCTTGACATGTAACCATGATGGAGGCAAGGATCTCGGGAACTTAGAGTTGCAATCATCATTGTCGGGCTTTGCATTCGGTGATTCGGTGACTCGAGAATCTTGTGAAACACATCGTATCCCTTGTGGATACCCTCTTCTTTAGAGATATTGAACTCTTGGAAGTGTTGTCTCGGCATAGACTTCCTCATCCTCTGGACTCTTCATTCCCACCAAACCTTGCTTTGAGCCATCCGGATGTCCTTTGCATCAACCATGTGGTGAAAATCACCTAAGTGATCTTGAGGAATAGATTGAAGAAGGATGGTTCTTACTTTGTGCTCCTACATCTGCAAGAATCTCTTGACGATTTTGGGAGGAGCAATGGTAAACTTACCATCAAGATGCAGGATGGTCTTCTTGATTGTTACCATTCTTCACTATCTCCCATGATTCCAATCAATATTGGAGATCGATTCGCATCTTCATGGTCCATAGATCATACTCTTCTTTCTTTAGGTAAGAAACTTACCATTCTTGTTGGAGAGACTCGATTCTTTGCATAGAGGTAGTGGTTTTGATGTTGTTGTTGGTGGTGACTTCGATTCATCATCGAGTTCGAGGCATGGTAAATATGTTTTTGGTTGTATGGGGTGAGGTAAATAAGGTTCTCGATATCGTAGAGACTCTCCCGAGGCTCGATACCACTTGTTGAAAACACTCGGACCTTGCGGATCTTTAGCTTTTCGTGGATCGTTAGTGTTGCCTATGTAATCATAAGCAAACTAATAGGCAGTCTCTAACACTTGTATTCTATAGCGGAAAGTAAATACAAGTTGTTATAACTAAGAACACTTAGATCCTCTATGGATCTTTTATTCACCGAAACTCTATGTTTGAATGAGTTGAGTTATCTATTACAAACTATGAGGTTCCTTTTATAAACAAGGAACCCTAATCTATTACTACCCAATCGACTAAACATGCAAGCATGCATTTAATGACTAATACACTAAACTATATTGAGCGGTACAATTATACCCATGCAACCTTGGGCGTACAAGAATATGGAGACTTAGCATTTAGTTAGCATTTAATTCTTGATGGCGCATCTTGATCCTAGCTTCTCGCAGTAATCCATTTCACCACATAATTGATAACACCCAAAGCTTGTGAGATGATCGACCTTGTACTCTTCGAGAGTAACAAAGGTGAAATGAGATGTGTTTGAGAATGCATGCACATGAAATTTGAAAGCATGGGAGGAAGGAGTTAGAACCGACTTGGATTAGGAAAGCATGGAGGTGAAGTCTTGTCAAGTTTAATGAAGGAGACATATTGTACCATGGGTAATGAAGTCCATATGGTCCAAGCATGGTTCTTCTCATATTATATGTGCTTCATTTCGAGTTCCAAGGTGAAGAAATGGGTTGTGTGAATGCCACGATTTGGCAACATCAAATGGGGCGTGCGTGATGTTGAGTCCTTATCAAGCTAGGCATGGAATCACTAGGTCTTTACATGGTATTACCCATTTATTATATAGTAAAGTAACTTTCTCAATATCATAAGTTGAACATGTGATCATAATAGTTGGCATGGTCTTTACATTATTTTATTACTACTTTGTGCATGGAAATGAGATGAGGAGAAAAGAGATCTTGCTTGATCTTGGCATGCTAAATGGATCGGCTAGAAACAAGGGCATGAGGAGGAATAGTCATGTCAAGTATGCTTAGGGGAACATATTGCACATAGGGTAACAAAGTCATGGTGGTCAAGGGTGGGTTAGGTATTTTTATATTGATGTAGGGTGGCTTAGGGAAGGTTTTGGTCTCCTCTTGCTTACCCATACACGCAAAGTGTAGGATGGTCAAAGTTGTGATGTTTGTTTTGTGTTGGAGCTTCGTTGCATTCACGTAAACATAGGAACAAAGTATTACATGTGCAACATCTTGTGTAATATTATTTATGGTGGTGTTGAAATGGCGAGAAGAAGAATGGTGGGCCTAATGGAGGAATTAGTTGGTTGGGTTGGATGCTAGTATACGAGCTCAAGAATGTAATTAAGAGTGGGTCGGGTTTAGAGGCGGTAGATAAAATAAAAGAAAATATAAAAGTTTATTATATATATTTATTTTATAAAGTTTTTATTATCGAGGTCGAGGTAAGTTTCAAAAAAAAATATACGCGTGACTTGTCGTGTTTAAAGTTCGAAACGAAATAAAAAAAAATATAGTCGCGAAAAATCTGTAGGGAAATTTACGAGTTGTTATAGTACCCACCCCTTAAAAGAAACCACGTCCTCGTGGTTTAAGATGCGAGAATCGTCGAGGTCGATACGGTGACGAGATGTGAGTATTTATGCTTAAAACGCGTCGTCGGGAAAGGTGCTAGTCGTTCTGAAAAGATTTAGCGACATGCGGCGATAATTGAGTTCAAAAATAGAAAGAGCAGAGTCGTATGAGGTTATAAAGGATGGAGCATAGGAGTGCTATATGAGATCGTGACCAGTGACAAAGGTGGTTTAAATACGTGCGCGAGAATCAAGTAGGTGTATGTTACATAAAGAAATAACATAGAAGTAGTTAGGGGCATATCATTGTGCGATATTGTAATAGTGGGCATGTTATGTAGTTTAACATAGAGAGGTAACAAGTATAAGCATTCGTAGTCTACTCTACACTATCCTTAAATTAATTATTCCTTAATCTCATTCAGTTTGTTACATCAACATTATTCTCATTTAAACTTCGCGGCCCAATTAAACAAGAACAGCCTTAAAGTTTAAATGTGAGTTAATTAAGAAACTTAATGACTTTGAGAAAAATTAATTTAATTCAAATGAGTTTATACGAACCTAAAATATAGCAAGATAACACATAGCACGACTACATCGTGTAACATTTGGCAAGGCATGGCGAGATATCGGCGGTATGGCGGCGTTAAAGTGTTTTTAGGAAAATTTGGTTATAGTTTAGGTTTTGAAAAAATACCTAATTCTCTATAACCTAGGCTCTGATACCAATATGTAACACCCCCAAAATTTCACAGCGGAAGCGTTCGGGTCATGGGGCGCTACTAAATCAATATACACAACACAAGGTAATAAAGAATGGAAATTGTATTCCATTTTCAAAATATAGATTTATTTAAGAAATAGTTTTACATCATTGTTTCAAAGTGCGGAAGTAAAGCCCATAAAAATATATGTTGTCCCATTTAAAATTTGTATTAAAATGTTTGGAAACACTTCGGATGCCAGTCTTCAACGAATGCCTTTGCCATTGCCCACACCAATAAGTAAACCTGAGAAAAACATGCTAAAATGTCAACACAAAGGTTGGTGAGTTCATAGGTTTAATTTAAAACATTCAAGTTGGACCATAGTTGCACATATAGCATCTCCATGAATGACACTATATGCTAAAAGGCTATTACGCTAGTACCAAGTTCATGCGACCGAAACTATGACAGTGTGCATGCATCTAGAAGCATGATAAATAAAAGCCCGGCAAGTGTATTTCAGTACACTCAATCAATACGATATGATATCGCTGACGCTTGCCTATCCGGTCAAACTCGAGCGGGGTGTCATCCCAATAGATCTATTCATAACAATCGCGCCTCCCCAAAGGGAACTAACGGTAGCATAGTTGGGATTCAAGGTTGTTTCACGTAATAGTGTTTTCAGTTTCAGGTCCGAAAAGAGTTTTGCATGTTTCTCACCCCCATAGTTTTATAAAGCAAGTAAATAAGAGTAAAAGTGGGGCTATAAACTCACCTTAGCAGTTCGGTGAATAAGGCACAAAGAGATCAAATGTGATATAGCAGTGGCTCCTACCCGAAACCTAGAACGAGATGGCAAGTCTTAGTTTATAGTAATGTGTACCCACGACTCAAAGTGTGAAAATAAATTTAAGTATTTACAAGTGGTTGTGTTTAATGTTGCTTGTGTGGCAGAGTTTACGTTTAAATCATTTCAAAGTGTTTTGTAAGTATTGGCTCTTGGAAAAGATGTGGGAGAATGTATACGAAACTTTCGTATAGAAGTTGGTTCGAATAATGGTTCAAGTGTTATCGAAATGGAAATAAATACAAGTCGAATTAGATTTGTTAGATTTTGAGGTGTGAAAATATATATACTATATATATTCATCGAAGTTGTAGGAAAATAATATTTTGTACAAATATATCATTTATAATTTACATAATGTGGTTGTTATAAAAATGTGTGTTAAATATATTTATCTAGGCTAAAAGTGGTAACATATATAAATTTATTAAACTTATAATTGTTTTGGATGAAAAGTGTCAAAATGTTCAACTTTGAAGGCTTGGAGTTGTAAAGATTATTATAAAACTTTTATAAAACTTATGGAAGTAAAGATATCAAAGTATTTAAAGTTGAGGGCTAAAGTTGTAAGTTACAAAGGTTGTTAAAGTGTTAAGAGAAAGTGACATATGTTCGGAAGTTGAGGGGCTAAACTGCCAGGTTGCCAAAGTTGTAAAATAACAAAAATAGCAAAAATGCCAAATGTGGGGTTCGAACTCGTGACCATTCGCTTGACAGCCCAACGCTCCAACCATCTGGGCTAAGCTTGTCTCGTGTTTTATTTTACAACATTATCAGTTTTAACTTACGTTTAACTGTTTCAGTTTTTGGTTTAATTCCTTCTCAGTGACTGTCGTGTATGCATGCATCTATATACTTTGAGTTTCTTTCTTAACTGTTTTGTTTTTGTATGTATATATGTGTACGTGTGACATAAAAATATGTGCATGAGTATGTATAAAAGTGATAACGAATTGAGCAAGTGAGAAAGTGTTGAGGCTCACAGTGGGTTTCGAATGAGATGTCGAGTGAATGAGTGAGAAGAGCTCGAGATGGAAGAAACCCGACGTGCCAACTAGCTTTCAAAAGCTTATACCCGACTAGAACCTAAACTGAAATATGCTTCCAAACTTGTGAAAACAAAACCCAAAGAAACTTGTGAGATGATCGACCAATGTGGTTTGCTCCTTTCTTCTTTTAGCTCGAGAGTAACAAAGGTGAAATGAGATGTGTTTGAGAATGTGTTTGAGAGTGAGAGCTTGTGAGATAAATGGTTAAGTTTGGAGTCTTTATATAGCCAAAGGCAAGTATGGCTTCCCATTTATTTTAGTTAGCATGCACATGAAATTTGAAAGCATGGGAGGAAGGAGTTAGAACCGGCTTGGATTAGGGAAGCATGGAGGTGAAGTCTTGTCAAGTTTTAATGAAGGAGACATATTGTACCATGGGTAATGAAGTCAATATGGTCCAAGCATGGTTCTTCTCATATTATATGTGCTTCATTTCGAGTTCCAAGGTGAAGAAATGGGTTGTGTGAATGCCACGATTTGGCAGCATCAAATGGGGCATGCGTGATGTTGAGTCCTTATCAAGCTAGGCATGGAATCACTAGTTCTTTACATGGTATTACCCATTTATTGTACAGTAAAGTAACTTTCTCAATATCATAAGTTGAACATGTGATCATAATAGTTGGCATGGTCTTTACATTATTTTATTACTACTTTGTGCATGGAAATGAGATGAGGAGAAAAGAGATCTTGCTTGATCTTGGCATGCTAAATGGATCGGCTAGAAACAAGGGCATGAGGAGGAATAGTCATGTCAAGTATGCTTAGGGGGAACATATTGCACATAGGGTAACAAAGTCATGGTGGTCAAGGAGTGGGTTAGGGTATTTTTATATTGATGTAGGGTGGCTTAGGGGAAGGTTTTGGTCTCCTCTTGCTTACCCATACACGCAAAGTGTAGGATGGTCAAAGTTGTGATGTTTGTTTTGTGTTGGAGCTTCGTTGCATTCACAGAAACATAGGAACAAAGTATTACATGTGCAACATCTTGTGTAATATTATTTATGGTGGTGTTGGGCTGAGCGAGAAGAAGAATGACTGGGCCTAATGGAGGAATTAGTTGGTTGGGTTGGATGCTAGTATACGAGCTCAAGAACAGAATTAAGAGTGGGTCAGGTTTAGAGGCCCGGTAGATAAAATAAAAGAAAATATAAAAGTTTATTATATATATTTATTTTATAAAGTTTTTATTATCGAGGTCGAGGTAAGTTTCAAAAAAAAATATACGCGTGACTTGTCGTGTTTAAAGTTCGAAACAAAATAAAAAAATATAGTCATGAAAAAATCAGCAGGAAATTTACGAGTTGTTATAAAAAGAACTTCTTCAATTTAAACTTCAAGAAGTTTGGATTTTATGTGATCTTCGAGATGGGAAGAGTTATTGAAACAAACAATTGCAAAGCAACATCCTCTCAAAATTTGAATATGTAGGCTGCGCAAGCTGTTGTGGACAAGTTTTATGGATGCGAGAATCAACTCTTGGACTATGGGTTCAATTTCAAAATACTCCTATCAACATTGATAATGAGAGTACCATTTGTATTGTGAAAAATCCTGTTTATCATTCCAAGACCAAGCATATTCAGATTAGGCATCACTTTATCAGAGATTGTTATGAGCATAGGCTCATTAATGTGGTTAAGGTTCACACATAGAGGTGGCAATTTGTGCCCAAAATAAAAAAATGGGCTAAATGGGCAAGCTTTTAAAAGATTTTGGCACATTTGGACCCCCTCCTTTTTTTAAAATGGGCATGTTTTGCCCATTTAGAAGTTAAATGGGCATAATGGGCACATGTTTTTCTCAAACATTAAATTGTTTTTAAGGAAAAACTTATATTTAATTTTTTAAATATAAATGAGATGTTACGTTCGAAGAATTTATTTCGTCGTTTTGGGTCTTTTTAAAAGCGATTCGTATAACATGAGCCCGTTTGGCCCGTGCCCATTTAGCCCGTGCCCGTTTAGCCCGCTACTGTTGGCCCATAGCTTGCTTTGCCCGTGAGCCCGTGCCCGTGCCTTGCCCGCCTGTTTGCCGCCTCTATTCACACGAGATGATAATGTAGTGATTTACTCACCAAAGGCTTTGATGTTTCAAGATTCAATCACTTGGTGGTAGTATTGGCATGATTAACTCTTGAGTTACATTTAAGGGAGGACTATAAGGTGTTAGTATAGTCTTGTGTATTGCTTGAGTGGAGGATATTTGTGTATACTTAGAATATCTGAAGAATTTGGCAAAGTACTATTTTTCCCGAAAGTCTTGCTTGGAAAATCTTGCTTTGGGAAAGCATCGCATCACGTGGAAAATCTTGTTTGTCGTATTAAATCTTGTTCCAACGGTATATTGAGGGTAATTAATGCTAACGGTTGTTTTTATTTTGGGCGTTGATTTTTAAAATCTCACCTATAAATAACTACTTTCCGATTTTCCTCTTATATTAATACCTTAGCATCGTTTCCATATTGGTAATATTTCTCATTCTTATTCAACTCAAATTCCTATTGTGCTTACATAATCACCAATGGCGAATCGACCTACTATTTCAAAACACAATATGGTAGCCAATTTAGACAAGATCAAGATAATGAGGCGTTTCATGATATTATTGATTATCTAACTGGTCGTCCATCGGTTATGCTCTTTAGTGGAGCGGATATTATTGAACCTTGGATTCAAGCATTTTGGGCTACAACAAGGGAAAATATGGAGAATGAAGAATTTTATATTAGAGCTACGATTCTTTGGAAGAACTGAAGATTATGAAGCCTCCATTAGAGAAGATTTGTTGTTTAATGATGATGTTGGGGCTATTCGTTTTACTAAGGAGTTGATTTGGGAAACTTTTGGGCATCTTGGTTATGAAGGGTCTTTATGAGAATAAACTTTTCGGAAAAATTATTTTGTCCTCAATGGAAGTTTTAATACATGTTTTGTTACATTGTATTAGTGCTAAAAGTACTTCATGGGAGCGAGTTTGGGTCAAATATAGCATCTGCTATGGTGGGATTAGCTACATATCGTGTTTTTAATTTTTCAAGGCTGATTCTCGATGGCATGCTTTCTCACATCAATCATGGATCAAACCGGTTAATGTATCCCAGTTTGTACAAGTTTTTCGAACAAACAACTTGTCGATGTACCTAGGCCTCTGGACTTATTGCTCGTTATTGTTCAACAATCAAAGATTTTTACTTTTATGGCAAGAAGAAGTGATTTATTCAGAGGTCCGGATACACCATTAACTACTTCTATTATGGAAGTTGTTCAAGTCATTAGAGTCGATGTTGAAGATGATGCGACAAGTGAAATCATCGCATCTGAAGGTCTCGCACTGCAGATCGCACCGCAGTCTTGCACTGCAGTCTTGCATCTGAAGTATCTTGCATCTGCAATCTTGCTTCTCACGAAGGTCTTGCATCTCCACAGTCTTGTTTCCCCAATCTTGAGGTTCAAGAAGAAAGTGCGGGATCACCTTCTCTATCTCCACAACGATCTGTTCTGTTTCTCAATCGGAGGAACATTCACAAATTCAAGGTGATGATCCACATACTATACCTCATGGGTTTATCTTTGGATAATTATGCTTTGACAAGGGAGATAGTTAAGTTGCAAAAGACTACTAAGGTTCAAGCCAAGCGAGAAAGAAATTGAAGTTAAAATTTAGAAGGCTAAAACTTTTGTTTGGCCTTTGATTAAAGAATTTAAAGATCGGGTCAAATCAAAGAAGAAAGCACAAAGCGGTCAAGGCGAGTAAACACCAAAGGTTCATAAACCATCTTACATCAACTTGAGGAGGAATTTAGAAGAACATAACTTGAAAGAAGATATGGTTAAAGAAAATGAACACGAAAGTTCTAAAAGTCGAAGAAAAGATCATTCAAGATCTTGATGAGCAAGTTCAAGTTCAAAGCATCACCGATGATCAAAGTCTTGAACAACAAAGTCTTGGTTTTCAAAGTACTTTCAGACAAGAGGTAATAACTCCAAGAGTATTAGACTTTGATGAGGAAGTTGTTCCTTCAACAAGCGCACATGAAGAAGTTGTTGGTCCCTCAACTGTTTTCCAAGAGGAGGAAGCTATTCTCAAACCTATTCATTCGCAAGAGATGATGAGTTCATTGCTACAATTTTAGGAGATTTATCACAACCAAGAGGTGGAGTTACTATTCGAGAAGTACAAGAAGAAGAACAACAAAGAACTTCTCAACTGAAATTGATCCTAAAGATAAAGGAAAGGGTGTTTTGGTAGAAGTTAAGAAGAAGAAACCAACTTTAGTACGGTTAAGAGTGCTCAAGATGCTTTGAATGAACAAGCGACTAGAAAGATTCAAGAAGAGTTAAATGCTAAAGATAGAGAAGCTCAAGAAGCTCGAATAGAAGCACTAAAAGGTACAAGATGAATTGGATTTCAAGTTCTTTGAATCATTACAGTCACTGTTCTGTTAGATTTATGCCAAGAAGACTTAATAAAGCTAAAGGTAAATGCTATGATGGCTTATCTTAAAAGTCAAGGGTATAAAGGATTGCGAGGTTTAATTATTTTGAGATGAAAAGATTGTATGATCTTGCTAGGGAGGATTATAAGAAGGATGTGGCGGGCATTAAAGATTTTAGAGAAGAAGCTACTTGAACCAAGCCGAAAGAAAGAAGAGTTTAAAAGAAAAGGAAAAGCGAAGTTCTGAGATGTTCGGTTCTCAAAGAAAGAAAAAGTTGAATTAAGATATGAAACTAAGGATGCATTAAGAAATTATCTCGAGTGGTAGATTTTGATTATTCAAAAGAGGATGATGACATGAAGATGAGCAGATCACAGTTAGTGCTTTTGAAGTTGTGAAACCAAAGATGGAGATTAGATGATTTTTCATAAAGAAGATGAAAGCTTCAAAGTTTTCAATAGGCTATGGGACTTCATCGCACATTATAGATAGAGTAGATTTATTCTATTTATATCATGTGGTGAAAGCTTACTTTGAACATAATCCATTAGAAGGGATTGGTTTAGTTTACATGGTGATCTCATAACCGCATGGGAAACCAAGAAGAGCACGATGATATTTGGAAGAATCAAGAGAGCGGGAAATTGTTTGTCGGAGATTCTTTGAAGAGTTTGGAGTTCATGTTTTAGAGTGGAAAATGGAACAATGATACACATGTTTGCAGAAGAAGATACCCTCTCATAGTTGAGCTCATGAGAAGAATGCTAGAGCATGGAATGGAAGTAGAAGAGGATAATGAAACCGCTTGCATGATTATCAATTCGCTTATCAACTGGACTACCATTGTTGAAGATGATGAATAAAGCGGTATGAAACTTAATTGAATAAATTATTTTTGATAAATCAAGACTTTATTCAAAGTGCTGGCGATCAAACAAGACTTTAATCAAAGCATCGCTTGCGACTTTTAAACCGCTTAAGTGATTTTTGAATAAAATCTTTTGCTAAGTAACAAATTTTTGAAACAAAGGTTAAGTGAAATAAATGGATTTTGAGATGGTAACAATAGGTCATCAATCCACCATGGTTACAAAAGGATTGACTAATCCATGAGCAAACGGCTCGTAAAGATATATCAAATCTGCTTTTAGTTGACAACTTGCTAATAAGTTGTATGGTATTCAACTCACCATATCGGTTAATGTGAAGAGTTGGCTAGCCCACAAGAAAATGGCTTGTGGTAAAGGCGTGGAAAAACCATTATTGGTAATTAGTTCACCATTAGATAGAAGAACTAACTAGTCCGTAAGGGTACGACTTTTGGTAAAGACAAATCAAATCTGTTGATAGCCGATGATTTGCTAAAATCATATGGTTATCAATGTACCATGGTCTTACACACCAAAACATTTTGCTACTCCGGAGATAATGGCTTTGGTAAAGAGATCTAAATCCATTAAGTTTTCAATGATTCACCTCTCACGGAGTTAACACATCCGGAAGTGATGAGAATAGAATGCAACTTTAAGCGAATTAATGTACAAATTGTCATATGTTGTCGTGTTCTTTGAAAAAATGGAGTTTCTTTGGATCTTGTCTGTGAAAGAATAATTCTAAGAGATACTTTGACAAAGCACAGACACTACAAAGATACAATCCAAGGACTAAGAAACAATCGTGTCTTAAAGATGAAGTTGTTAAAGATATATTCATAAAAGGAACTTGAAGTCAAGCAAGTAGAATTCAAGTTAGGGAGGATTGTTGGGATATGAAAGTGTGAAGATATAAAAGCATCAAGATATGAAAGTACCGAAGTCGCAAGCTTGGAAGAAGTCAAAGAGTCAAAGCATCGCTAAAGACAAAGTCAGCATCGCACTATGAAGTCAAAGCACGCAAGAACAAAAGAACTGTTATATTCGTTTATGGAAAGTATTGTAACTCTAGAATATTCTATGTTTAGATTACTTGTCGTACAAGAATAAAAATTGTAAACCGACTAGGATATCCTTGAGCCTATAAAAGGACTCCTAGATTGGCCTTAGAGAGGTAACGAGTTTATGAGTTTTAGAGTTTACGAATTCACAAGTTATTTAGTGTTTTAGAGAAGTTCGATAATCTTAGAGTTGTTTAGAGTATCCGTGATAATAAGTGATTTAAAGTTTATAATAAAAGTTATTCTTCTTAGCTTTGTTAAGCAAATTCCGCGTACTTAATAAAGATTGCTCAGTGTTTCTTTGTTAATAACTTAGGATTTATCCGAGGTTATTAAACCTTAACAAGCTAGTTTAAGTTAGTTTGATTAAAGTATATCGATCCAACACTTATCACCCATTTTATATTTTTAGATGGAATATAATGATGAGTTTCATCATTCCTACAAGTTTCGTATTTTTACGATACCCGGTTTTACGTTTTATGGCTTAACAACTTACGGTCGGCATTTAACGGAACCAAATCATGCTCTAAACTCAAGATAATACCAAAACTATCCACCTAAGTCATCTTATCTTGTTATGGCCGACTTAAGGGGGTGGAGTCAACATTTGGTGGCTTGATCCTAACCATGGTTCATTTAGATCATTACATGTGTCCTAACTTAACAATGGTTAATATTTAACCATAATAGTTGGCATGGTCTTTACATTATTTTATTACTACTTTGTGCATGGAAATGAGATGAGGAGAAAAGAGATCTTGCTTGATCTTGGCATGCTAAATGGATCGGCTAGAAACAAGGGCATGAGGAGGAATAGTCATGTCAAGTATGCTTAGGGGGAACATATTGCACATAGGGTAACAAAGTCATGGTGGTCAAGGAGTGGGTTAGGGTATTTTTATATTGATGTAGGGTGGCTTAGGGGAAGGTTTTGGTCTCCTCTTGCTTACCCATACACGCAAAGTGTAGGATGGTCAAAGTTGTGATGTTTGTTTTGTGTTGGAGCTTCGTTGCATTCACAGAAACATAGGAACAAAGTATTACATGTGCAACATCTTGTGTAATACTATTTATGGTGGTGTTGGGCTGAGCGAGAAGAAGAATGACTGGGCCTAATGGAGGAATTAGTTGGTTGGGTTGGATGCTAGTATACGAGCTCAAGAAGAGAATTAAGAGTGGGTCGGGTTTAGAGGCCCGGTAGATAAATAAAAGAAAATATAAAAGTTTATTATATATATTTATTTTATAAAGTTTTTATTATCGAGGTCGAGGTAAGTTTCAAAAAAAAATATACGCGTGACTTGTCGTGTTTAAAGTTCGAAACAAAATAAAAAAAATATAGTCGCAAAAAATCTGTAGGGAAATTTACGAGTTGTTATAAAAAGAACTTCTTCAATTTAAACTTCAAGAAGTTTGGATTTTATGTGATCTTCCGGATGGGAAGAGAGTTATTGAACAAACAATTTTATCAACATCCAAGGCAAGGTTAGAATATGTAGGCTATAGACAAGAAGAAGGTGTAGATTATGATGAAGTATTTGCTTGTGGACAAGTTTTATGGATATTAGAATATTTCTTGCTTGGACTATGCCTTTCTATGTGAAACACTATTACTAAGGTGGTTAAGGCTCTTTATGGGACAATTTCAAAATACTCCTATCAACATTGATAATGAGAGTACCATTTGTATTAAACACCCAAAAAATCAAGGTGGTTAAGGCTCTTTATCATTCCAAGACCAAGCATATTGAGATTAGGCATCACTTTATCGAGATTGTTATGAGCATAGGCTCATTAATGTATGTTAAGGTTCACACCAAAGCAGGTGGTTAAATTTGTGCCCAAAATCAAAAAATGGGCTAAATGGGCAAGCTTTTAAAAGATTTTGGCACATTTGGACCCCTTCTACACCTTTTTATCAAATGGGCAAAGATGTTTTGCCCATTTAGTCAAGTTATTAAATGGGCATAATGGGATATCATGCTTGTTTTCTCAAACATTAAATTGTTTGAAGGAAAACTTATATTTAATTTTTAAATATAAATGAGATGTTATGCGTGATAACTATGATAGAAGAATTTATTTCATCGGTTTGGGTCTTTTAAAAGCGATTAAGTATAACATGAGCCCGTTTGGCGTGCCCATTTAGCCCGTGATGCGTTATCAACTGTAATCTTGGACCATATTTCAAAATACCCTATCAACATTGATAATGAGAGTACCATTTGTATTGTGAAGAACCGCTTATCATTCCAAGACCAAGCATATTCCGATTAGGCATCACTTTATCAGAGATTGCTATGAGCATAGGCTCATTAATGTGGTTAAGGTTCACATGATTATAATGTAGGTGATTTACTCACCAAAGGCTTTGATGTTTCAAGATTCAATCACTTGGTGGTAGTATTGGCATGATTAACTACCGAGTTACATTTGAGGGGAGGACTATAAGGTGTTAGTATAGTCCTGTGTATTGCTTGAGTGGAGGATATTTGTGTATACTTAGAATATACGTAAGAATTTGGCAAAGTATCGTTTTTCCCGAAAGTACCGCTTGGAAAGTACCGCTTTGGGAAAGTACCGCATACGTGGAAAGTAATCTTGTTTGTCGTATTAAAGTATTGTTCCAACGGGTATATTGAGGGTAATTAATGCTAACGGTTGTTTTATTTTGGGCGTTGATTTTTAAAATCTCACCTATAAATAACTACTTTCCGATTTTCCTCTTATATTAATACCTTAGCATCGCTTCCATATTGGTAATATTTCTCTCATTCTTATTCAACTCAAATTCCTATTGTGCTTACATAATCACCAATGGCGAATCGACCTACTATTTCAAAACACAATATGGTAGCCAATTTAGACAAGATCAAGATAATGAGGCATTTCATGATATTATTGATTATCTAACTGGTCGTCCATCGCTTATGCTCTTTTAGTGGAGCGGATATTATTGAACCTTCGATTCAAGTATTTTGGGCTACAACAAGGAAAATATGGAGAATGAAGAATTTTATATTAGAGCTACGATTCTTTGGAAGAACTGTGAAGATTATCAAGCCTCCATTAGAGAAGATTTGTTGTTTAATGATGATGATGGGGCTATTCTTTTACTAAGGAGTTGATTTGGGAAACTTTGGGCATCTTGGTTATGAAGGGTATTTAACAAAACAAACTTTTCGGAAACAATTATTTTGTCCTCAATGGAAGTTTTAATACATGTTTTGTTACATTGTATTAGTGCTAAAAGTACTTCATGGGAGCAATTTGGGTCAAATATAGCATCCGCTATGGTGGGATTAGCTACAGATCGTGTTTTTAATTTTTCAAGGTCGATTCTCGATGGCATGCTTTCTCGCATCAATCATGGATCAAACGGTTAATGTATCCCAGATTTGTACAAGTTTTTTGAACAAACAACTTGTCGATGTACCTAGGCCTCTGGACTTATTGCTCGTTATTGTTCAAAAATCAAAGATTTTTACTTTTATGGCAAGAAGAAGTGATTTATTCAGAGGTTCAGATACACCATTAACTACTTCTATTATGGAAGTTGTTCAAGTCGTTAGAGTCGATGTTGAAGATGATGCGACAAATGAAAGCATCAAGATCGCAAGGTACCGCACCGCAGTCGCATCAGATTCAAGGCATCGCATCCGCATCGCAAGCTTCTCACGAAGGTACCGTGATCTCCATGTGGTCTCGCTTCCCTGGCACCGAGGTTCAAGAAGAAATTGCAGGATCACCTTCTTTATCTCCACAACGATCATTCTCGCTTCTCAATCGAGGAACATTCACAAATTCAAGGTGATGATCCACATACTATGCCTCATGCGGGTTTATCTTTGGATAATTATGCTTTGACAAGGGAGATAGTTAAGTTGCAAAAGACTACTAAGGTTCAAGCCAAGCAGATAAAGAAATTGAAGTTAAAATTTAGAAGGCTAAAACTTTTGTCCGGCCTTTGATTAAAGAATTTCAGATCGGGTCAAATCAAAGAAGAAAGCGTAAAGGCGGTCAAGACGAGTAAACACCAAAAGGTTTATAAACCATCTTTTGTCACTGGGAGGAATTTAGAAGAACATAACTTGAAAGAAGATATGGTTAAAGAAAATGAACCCGAAAGTTCTAAAAGTCCAAGAAAAGATCATTCAAGATCTTGATGAGCAAGTTCAAGTTCAAAGCATCTGCGATGATCAAGGTATCGAACAACAAAGTACTTGGTTTTCAAAGTACTTTCGGACAAGAGGTAATAACTCCAAGAGTATTAGACTTTGATGAGGAAGTTGGTCCTTCAACAATCGCACATGAAGAAGTTGTTGGTCCTCAACTGTTTTCCAAGAGGAGGAAGCTATTCTCAAACCTATTCATTCTCGCAAGTGATGATGAATTCATTGCTACAATTTTAGGAGATTTATCACAACCAAGAGGTGGAGTTACTATTCGAGAAGTACAAGAAGAAGAACAACAAAGAACTTCTCAACCTGAAATTGATCCTAAAGATAAAGGAAAGGGTGTTTTGGTAGAAGTTAAGAAGAGGAAACCAACTTTAGTACGCTTAAGAGTCGCTCAAGATGCTTTGAATGAACAAGCGACTAGAAAGATTCAAGAAGAGTTAAATGCTAAAGATAGAGAAGCTCTGAAGAAGCTCGTAGAATAGAAGCGACTAAAAAGCTACAAGATGAATTGGATGTCAAGTTGTTGAATCATTACAACACTGTTCTGTTAGATTTATGCCAAGAAGACTTAATAAAGCTAAAGACGTAAATGCTATGATGGCTTATCTTAAAAGTCAAGGGTATAAAGGATTGCGAGGTTTAATTATTTTGAGATGAAAAGATTGTATGATGTCGCTAGGAGGATTATAAGAAGGATGTGGCGGTGCATTAAAGATTTTAGAAGAAGCTACTTGGACCAAGTCGAAAGAAAGAAGAGTTTAAAAGAAAAGGAAAACCGGTTACAGATGTTCGTTCTCAAAGAAAGAAAAGTTGAATTAAGATATGAAACTAAGGATGCATTAAGAAATTATCTCGAGTGGTAGATTTTGATTATTCAAAAGAAGATGATGACATGAAGATGAGCAGATCACGATTAGTGCTTTTGAAGTTGTGAAATCCAAAGATGGAGATTATATGATTTTTCATAAAGAAGATGAAAGCTTCAAAGTTTTTAATAGGCTATGGGACTTATCGCACATTATAGATAGAGTAGATTTATTCTATTTATATCATGTGGTGAAAGCTTACTTTGAACATAATCCATTAGAAGGATTGGTTTAGTTTTACATGGTAATCTCATAACCGCATGGGAACCAAGAAGAGAGAATCGATGATATTTGGAAGAATCAAGAGAGTGGAAATTGTTTGTCGGAGATTCTTTGAAGAGTTTGGAGTTCATGTTTTAGAGTGGAAAATGGAACAATGATACACATGTTTGCAAAGAAGATACCCTCTCATTGTTGAGCTCATGAGAAGAATGCTAGAGCATGGAATGGAAGTAGAAGAGGATAATGAAACCGCTTGCATGATTATCAATTTGTTTATCAACTGGACTACCATTGTCAAGATGATGAATAAACCGGTATGAAACTTAATTGAATAAATTATTTTTGATAAATCAAGACTTTATTCAGTATCGCCGATCAAACAAGACTTTAATCAAAGTATCGCTTGCCTTTTTAAACCGCTAAGTGATTTTTGAATAAAATCTTTTGCTAAGTAACAAATTTTTGAAACAAAGGTTAAGTGAAATAAATGGATTTTGAGATGGTAACAATGGGTCATCAATCCACCATGGTTACAAAAGGATTGACTAATCCATGAGCAAACGGCTCGTAAAGATATATCAAACCGCTTTTAGTTGACAACTTGCTAATAAGTTGTATGGTATTCAACTCACCATATCGCTTAATGTGAAGAGTTGGCTAGCCCACAAGAAAATGGCTTGTGGTAAAGGTCGTGGAAAAACCATTATTGGTAATTAGTTCACCATTAGATAGAAGAACTAACTAGTCCGTAAGGTACGACTTTTGGTAAAGACAAATCAAATCGTTGATAATGATGATTTGCTAAAATCATATGGTTATCAATGTACCATGGTCTTACACACCAAAACATTTTGCTACTCCGAGATAATGGCTTTGGTAAAGAGATCTAAACCATTAAGTTTTCAATGATTCACCTCTCACAGGAGTTAACACATCCGAAGTGATGAGAATAGAATGCAACTTTAACGAATTAATGTACAAATTGTCATATGTTGTCGTGTTTTTGAAAAATGGAGTTTTTGGATGTTTTGTGAAAGAATAATTCTAAGAGATACTTTGACAAAGCACATACACTACAAAGATACAATCCAAGGACTAAGAAACAATATGTCCTAAAAGATGAAGTTGTTAAAGATATATTCACAAAAGGAATTTGAAGTCAAGCAAGTAGAATTCAAGTTAGGGAGGATTGTTGGGATATGAAAGTGTCAAGATATAAAAGTATCAAGATATGAAAGTATCGTAAGTCGCAGCATCCGGAAGAAGTCAAAGAGTCAAAGCATCGCTAAAGACAAAGTCAAAATCTTGCACTATGAAGTCAAAGTACTTGCAAGAACAAAAGAACTGTTATATTCGTTTATGGAAAGTATTGTAATTCTAGAATATTCTATGTTTAGATTACTTTTCGTACAAGAATACAAATTGTAAACCGACTAGGATATCCTTGAGCCTATAAAAGGACTCCTAGATTGGCCTTAGAGAGGTAACGAGTTTATGAGTTTTAGAGTTTACTAATTCACAAGTTATTTAGTGTTTTAGAGAAGTTCGATAATCTTAGAGTTGTTTAGAGTATCGCATAATAAGCGATTTAAAGTTTATAATAAAAGTTATTCTTCTTAGCTTTTTAAGTAAATTCCAGACTTAATAAAGATTGCTCGGTGTTTCTTTGTTAATAACTTAGGATTTATCCGAGGTTATTAAACCTTAACAAGCTAGTTTAAGTTAGTTTGATTAAAGTATATCGATCCAACACTTATCGCCCATTTTATATTTTTAGATGGAATATAATGATGAGTTTCATCATTCCTATAAGTTTCGTATTTTTATGATACCCGGTTTTACGTTTTATGGCTTAACAACTTACGGTCGGCATTTAACGGAACCAAATCATGATCTAAACTCAAGATAATACCAAAACTATCCACCTAAGTCATCTTATCTTGTTATGGCCGACTTAAGGGGGGGTTGGAGTCAACATTTTGGTGGCTTGATCCTAACCATGGTTCATTTAGATCATTACATGTGTCCTAACTTAACCATGGTTAATATTTAACCCAATATATGGTTAACCAAACTTACCCTCCTATAAATAGCAAGTGAAATACATCCTAAGAACCCTCAAACACTGATTTGGGTCGTTCATAGCACAAAACATTCTTATCTTCCATAATTTGATCTATAAACTCCAAGTTTATGTAAAGAAGTTTCAAGTAGTAAGTTACTACATCAAATCTCTAGCAAGTTTAAGTGATCGTCTTGAGTTTAGATCCACTCATGTCACTTAGTACTTCATCACCAACTCTTCAAGATTGCAAGGGTGCCAAGGTGTAGAAAGCTAGCTCAATCCGAAGTCCTAAGTGTTCAATCAAAGTCCGATCCTTACTAGTTACTCCTTTCTTGATTGAAAGCCAAAAATTGTTGCTCGTAGAAGTTCTCATGGCATATCCATCATTCTCATTATACATTTGATATCATTTACTCTGAAGTCTATAATGTCGGAAGCTGGCACGGAAGAGCAAGGACTAGATCAAGAAGGCTATAAATATTTTATCATTCATAAAACATCAAAGACTTTATATTGATGTATTTTGTAAACAATGGAACCAACTGGGACCTATTTTGTAAACTCTGATATATTTGAATAATTTGAATGATAAATCCTTTTTAAACGACTCCTTTAGAGATCATTTTCTATTGTTATGACTGTTGTGTCATGAAGTAACACCCAGTTTGAATTCCGCTGCGTATCACAAAATTGGGGGTGTTACATATTGGTATCAGAGCCACAGTTATAGAGAAACAGGTCTAATCGAGACTTAAACTATAACTACTTTTTCAAACAAAACATTTTATAGCCTTCCGCTCTCCGTGCCTTCCATCCTCTAGACAATTATGTGACTTTTAAACATTTTAAGCTACACAAACATACTAGTATATTGACATATACACTCGACATATATTCAATCATTTTAGCTAAATGATAGACTAAACATATCTGCGTATGCTTATTCTAAGGCATTACGGCACAATCATATTTTCCCAATTTTCCAAATCATGTATCTACTCGTGCATTTTAGGATTACGAAACTTTATCCAAGACATTGTAACTGATTACAATGGTCTTTCCTACTTCCTAGACATTGTGAGATACAATTGTCTCATTCATTTTTCAAGACGCCGTGAGATACGGTGGTCTTTATTACACCTCGCATAATCGTAAATCCTATAGTGGTCTCTATTACATTCTCGTGACAATCGTAAATCCTCTGGTGGTCTCATGTATTTCTCAAGACATTGTGAGTTACACAATGTTCTCTCAATCATTTCTCAAGACATTGTGAGTTACACAATGATCTCTCCATCATTTCTCAAGACATTGTGAGTTACACAATGATCTCTCTATCATTTCTCAAGACATTGTGGGTTACACAATGACCTCTCTATCATTTCTCAAGACATTGTGAGCTACACAATGATTTAATTTACTTCACAGACATTGTAAGTTATACAAAGTCTTTAAAAATTATCTTATAAACATTATATGATATTGTTTTACATGAAACCCGTCACAGTCTATCAATTTCCCTAATGGAAATACAAAAAACGGGATTTCTAAAAGATAAACTGACTCATCATCTACAAAAGCTGCAGTTCAGCAACTTTCTCTACATTCATCAAAATTCTCTTCGGAAACCTTCATTGTTAAAGGTCCGTAATGCTAGCCAAGTATAGACTATTTTAGAATTACTTAAGATTTCCTTTCCACACGTATCTACCCATACTATCTTCTATGCAATGGAATGTGAAACATAGGTTACAAGTCTTTTATGGCGGGACTTGCAATTGGATGGTTTGATATCGCTTTGCTTAGTTGACAATTTCTCAAAATCTACGGACATATCACAAGTATACCTAATTTAGGTATTTGAAAATTTATCGAACCTTGGCTAAATATAGTCTAGTCACCTATATTTAACCTAGGGATAGTGGAACATAGTCCGACTAACTATGTTCGACTTAAATTTTCAAACACCGAGAATAGTTATACAAGTGTTATATTCGAGTTAATTTTCTACTTAAACTCGATAAACCACTAGAATTCATTAAAAGGATCTAGAGACACGATAGTGTCTTACCACTCAGCAAAATCTTAACATCCTATTTATACTAGCTACCTAATGTCATTCTTGAAAGTTTTCATTTATGAAATAATCCTAACTACTATCTTGGGATAGTCATCAAATCTTCTCGTCATTTCTTAGAAGTACTAGCCTGATTAGGTTTCAAGGATATCATTCCGCCATATTCCTTTAAAATTCACTTTTGATTTTAAAACAAACTTGACATCTCTACCTAAGAATAACAGTAGCGACGCTACGATCTTCTAATCGTCAACATATCACATCATTATCTGAACCCCATTGAAATTCAATAAGTAAAACTTCACAATACCACGTTTCTATCAAACACTAGAAGGCATAAACACTATACGATATAGCCTTCATCCCGAAACCACATAAGACATGATCAACTTTGGAAATGGTTTGGATAACCACTTGCCACTAGCAAGACTTTCCTACAACATCATTATAAACTATTTCACATCAACAATATCTTACACCTTTGATTAACAACAGTTACCCTAATAACAACAAAACTATTCCATTTGAGATACTATATAGACGAAAGTGTTAGTTAACCATTTGCTGGACTAAGGTGTTCTGAGATCACCCACGAAACAACTAAGGAAACCATACAAATATAAATTAGGCTCCATGCCGCACACTATCACCGAAAACTCCATGTTAGAAATTAAGGTTTTATTAATAGCCTCGATACAATAAGATATGATTCGTTTTGAGAATCGGGAAAAGCCAAACTTGAGTTATATTGGACTCTATAAGATTTTAACAAAACCCTTTAAGTGATCAACTTAAGCCACCACCAAAAACATAAAATGGTATATAACACATTCTATGACCTGAAACTTGAGAACACAAAGATTAGGATTCGGCGTATACACCCTCATGTTCTTAGACACTTCAACATCGGATAACACACACTGAATTCGGACGAAATTCCCATTAAGGTGGTGAGATCTGAATAATTTGCATTTTCGAATTTCTATCCATTCTCAAATTTTACTATTCACCCGAGAAATTACTATTCACTTTTAGTATTCACTTTCACTATTCATCCTATAAAATTTTATTTCACATTCTCGTAAGATAAATTATTTTAGTAATATCACGAGAGTTTGACAATCGTTAGATCATTTTCGCAAAAGTTATTAAGAAAACATCATTTTAAAGTTTCGCTTTGGTGAACACCATTTAAACATCCCGCGCATGACTAAAATCAACTCGACAATTTTCTCACATCAGTTAATTTTAGATCACTCATAATAAATTAGAAAAAATTTTAAGATTTCATTTAAAAATGTTACCAAATAAACCCCGAAATATACGAGACTAAACTTACGTTTCAAACAAATTTACGAGACCCGGACTTAACCATTTCGCTTTGTATTTTCTAAGATGTTTAGAAACTTTTATATTTTGTAAAGTCAAACATATTTTCTCCTCCTTTGACCATAAAGAAATTAACCTTGTACGTTCTACATTTTTGCTTAAATCACAGAACTTTTAAACTTCACGATAATCATTAAGTTATCCCACGATAACGAAAACCAAATTTTGACATCTCATATCACTTTTAGACTAATATTAGTCTACTCTAAATAAATTCATGGTCATTTCCCGAAATTTCGTTTTTTTCG
The DNA here is from genome assembly GCA_022545495.1 of Chrysanthemum lavandulifolium. Taxonomy (NCBI): domain Eukaryota; kingdom Viridiplantae; phylum Streptophyta; class Magnoliopsida; order Asterales; family Asteraceae; genus Chrysanthemum; species Chrysanthemum lavandulifolium. The sequence continues at coordinate 309,830,457 of CM040238.1, forward strand.
ATAAATTGCGAATTACAGCGCTTTTGACCCGTGTTTCCGACTTTAAGCAACGTTTTGCACCTAATAAGACTTATCACCTATTTTATATTTTTAGATGGAATATAATGATGAGTTTCATCATTCCTACAAGTTTCGTATTTTTACGATACCCGGTTTTACGCTTTATGGCTTAACAACAACGGTCGATATTTAACGGAACCAAATCATGCTCTAAACTCAAGATAATACCAAAACTATCCACCTAAGTCATTTTATCTTGTTATGGCCGACTTAAGGGGGGGGGGTGGAGTCAACATTTTGGTGGCTTGATCCTAACCATGGTTCATTTAGATCATTACATGTGTCCTAACTTAACCATGGTTAATATTTAACCCAATATATGGTTAACCAAACTTACCCTCCTATAAATAGCAAGTGAAATACATCCTAAGAACCCTCAAACACTGATTTGGGTCGTTCATAGCACAAAACATTCATATCTTCCATAATTTGATCTATAAACTCCAAGTTTATGCAAAGAAGTTTCAAATAGTAAGTTACTACATCAAATCTCTAGCAAGTTTAAGTGATCTTCTTGAGTTTAGATCCACTCAAGTCACTTAGTACTTCATTACCAACTCTTCAAGATTGCAAGGGTGCCAAGGTGTAGAAAGCTAGCTCAATCTGAAGTCCTAAGTGTTCAATCAAAGTCCGATCCTTACTAGTTACTCCTTTCTTGATTGAAAGCCAAAAGTTGTTGCTCGTAGAAGTTCTCACGGCATATCCATCATTCTCATTATACATTTGATATCATTTACTCTGAGGTCCATAATGTCGGAAGCTGGCACGGAAGAGCAAGGACTAGATCAAGAAGGCTATAAATATTTTATCATTCATAAAACATCAAAGACTTTATATTGATGTATTTTGTAAACAATGGAACCAACTGGGACCTATTTTGTAAACTCTGATATATTTGAATAATTTGAATGATAAATCCTTTTTAAACGACTCCTTTAGAGATCGTTTTCTATTGTTATGAGTGTTGTGCCATGAAGTAACGCCCAGTTTGAATTCCGCTGCGTATCACGAAATTGGGGGTGTTACATCTACTAAAGCGTTATATCTTCTATCCAGTTTTGAAGTCATGTGGAGTGCTTCAGAATGGAACGGGGAGCTGTCCCTAACGAATATAAGTGTTCTGCATTTTAGTTTCGCCAATTCTTTAGTGATGTCAGGTCTCCTGCACATTCAAACAAATTTAAAAAGAAAAAGAATTAGTTATAGGGCTCGAGGTGGCAATTTCGACCCTAGTCGATTCCTGTTATATTTTGTCTCTAATGGGTCAAATGATCCAAATGCTTAGTCAAAAGAAATCAAATTAACGGTTTAAAAGTCATCCAGAGTGTAATTTTACTCGAAATTTGGTGGATCGATAGTTATTAATAACTATTTATTGTTACATATCGTAATGCATAATTTTTATTTTACCCAATAAAGCATAACCAAAATTGACCCATTCGTAATGCTACCTCTACTGAACACCAAACATTACCTATCAATTTGCTTGAAGAAATCGCAACTCGTTAACACTTTGCCTTTCATCCAACAGTTAAGGGAAAAAAACAACAGTACGTGCTATCCAATGTGGAGAAAAAGAATATGTTGGCTATAAGTAAAGAAGCCACACGTACCTTCTACATGCTTGAACAATATCTGATTTCGAGACTTCTGGATTACCACGAACTTCCTGATACGTTAGTAGTTTCTTAAAGTTAACGAACACATACATACATAAATATAAGGTCATGAAACAAGAAGGGCCTTATGGTACCTTTCTAAAGTATCTCTGAAGCAAACACTCCTTCAACACGCTACACATACCGTAGTAGTAAAACAAATTCGACATCAACTACACATCAAAATAAAAACTATACAATTAATAAAAGAAAATGGCTCTACAAGGCAATTAACAGTGAATCAAGTTAGAGTGCAGACTAACAAACCTTATTGTAAATCCATTCAGTCTAAGAAGGTGTCTTGCACAAAGGCGATATCAGTATCAAACCTGTAACTATGTCTCTATATCTCATCTGTCAAACAAACAGAAACTGTGGAAAACGTATAGTGGGTAAATAAGTTTCCGTTTAAAAACTTAAAACTTTTGTATCATATTACCGATCAAATGTGATGTAATGTGAAAAGTAACGATAATAGTCTTGCTTCTTTATCAAGATAACGATTTATAGCTTTGTTTTTATCTTTAATATTACTTTTTAATAATTATATTTTTTCTCTAATTCAATGTTTTGATATTCAAATGCTCAAATGCGGAGATTGTTAGACGATAGATAGCCCAAACCGAGTTTTGTATCCATTGATATTGGATGATCAATACGGTTTAGCTTATGGGAAATTCTATAAGTTAGCACTTTTGAACTACACTAAAAATTGTATACTCCAAACACTTTTTGATACAAGGTATAAATAGATTTATATATGGTTAGATTATTTTGAAAGTAAATATTAAAGGACAATGACAAACACATCACACCACGTTTTTGACATGCACCACAAAAATCAACATATCTGCCCAAGTGCCAACTACCAAGCGGTGCATCGAGTCGTCGATTCACAATTCCACTAGTGGCAACTTTCTAAAAGTAGAAAGGTGATTTTTGTGGGAGCCAAATTGATTTTACACATTTTCTTACACTTTTCTTAAACGAGCAATAAATATATTAAGATGCAAGCTCGTGAGTTTGGTAGTTTACAAATTTATAACATTACATCTTTTATATGTATTCAATCATGCAAAAGATATATGCAAAATTGTGAAGCCCGTGTTAAGTACCAAGTCTTTTTCCATGATTAGTTTCAACTATGAGTGCAATCTTACTCATGTAGTGGTTTGATTAGCATTTTCCGATATAAAGATTGAGATTAGCATGACCCCAGCGTTATTGACGGAGTCGTTGCCCTCGATCATTTTATTTACGGGAAAATAACACGTATGTCTTGTTCACATTGAGAAATAGTTCAAATTTTAAGAAAAAGTTTACTTTGTTTGATTTCATAAAACTTATTAGTTTTTGTTTTCAACGATATGTATGTGTCAATCTTGTTCACCAATAATTTTTTGAAACTTAATACTAAAAAATACTGTAGCTAACAAATGTCATGTACGATTGTTCTTCGTATTTAATTCTAAGAGGCACTTTATTTTGCATACTCAAAAATTCATGCATACTAAAGGATAAATCCATAGGTTCCATCAAGTTTAATCTAATGGTGGTAATTAACATAAGATTTAATATGTCTAAACCTAAGTCCATGTTTTTTCTTGTATTTTATCTTCTTATTTATTTTCTTATTATTTCTATTTTATCTTCCGCTTTTTTCTTATTTATTTTCTTATTATTTCTATTTTTTTATCACATTTTTACCTTCATGTTTTTTTTTTTTTTTTTTTCGTCCGCTTTGTTACATTTTGTCCGCCGCCGCCTTGTTTCTGCTTTTTACGTTTCGTCCGTTTTCACGCTTTTGTCCGTCAAACGTTTTGCCTTTACATACGCTTTTGTCCGTTTTCATCCGCTTTTTGTCCGTTTTACTTTTACGCCTGCTTTCTTACATTTTCACACGCTTTTGTTTGTTTTCACGTCTCGCTTTTTACGTTCACTTACCTTTATTCTCGCTTTCTTACATGTTCGTCCTTGTTACGTTTTGTCCGCTTTCATACGTTTCGTCCGCTTTCACGTTTTCTTACGCTTTTGTCCGTTTTACATTTCGTCGTTTTTACCGCTTTCTTACATTTTCATCCGTTATCCTATGTTTGTTTTTTCACGCCGTCCGCTTTCTTACATTTTGTTTGTTTTTACATTTTTGTTTGTTTTCACGCCGTCCGCTTTAACACGCTTTTGTCCGCTTTCACGCTTTCATCTGTTTTCATAGGTTTATATCGCTTTCTTTCGCTTTTTACGTTTTCGTCCATTGTTAGACGCCTTTCTTTTCGACGCTTTGTTCGCTTTTCGTTTCCATTTTCATCCGCTTTTATACGTTTCGTCGTTTGCACGCTTTTTCCGCTTACACGCTTTTATACGCTTTTCATTCTTTTACATTTTTGTCCATTTCATACGCCGTCTGCTTTTTGCGGTTTTATCGTTACGCGTCTATTTTCATATGTTTTCATGCTTATTATTAAACTTTATTATATTACATATCTAATATCAATTGTGATATTTTATTATAAAAGTTAATGTCTAATATCACTTGTGATATTTCATAAACAAACAAGTATGTTTTGTAACCTTTAATATCACACGAGATATTTCATTTCTCTGTATATTTTTATATATTATCACCTATGTGTTTTCTAATATTTTATAATTTTCGATTATAAGATAGTTTTGTGTCTTTCATCGCAATTGACAAACGTATATTTTTTTAATGCAACCAATGTTATCTATCACTTGTGATATTATACTCTTAGTAGATATAAAAGGGGTTAAAGTCTCTTTAGGTGAATTCTTATTTTGTTCTTGTTTAATTTTGAGAATATGTCAAGTCTCTATTTTCATAGTTTGCTTCCTTTTTATTCATTTTGATATTTTTAAGTGACACTTATTTATCTCTTGTGATATAACACTGTAAGAAAGATGAAGAATATTACACTCTTCATCATATATGTGTTATCAGTTGTGATACTCAACTAAGAATGTGAAATATTAAATTAATACCAAATGTGATAAGAATTAATGTGATAAGAATTAGTATTTTACCAAGTATATATGAAAGAAATGATAATAAACATCACTTATTATATTATTGTGATGATTCTGTTCATTTTTCTTATTTGTGTTTTTGAAAATATTTAGGAAGATTTTTGTGTTTTATAATAATATGAAATATTAGAAAAGGTGTTTAACTAAAAACAAAATATGTTATGAAACTTTTGTTAGAATTGTGGTGGATTTTTCTATTCAATGGATACATTGTGTATGTTTCGATAGGTTTTATAACAAAATTTAAAATATCTATGGTTGAATCATGGCGAAGAAGTTATGGTTGAAGAAAGCACACATCTTTATAAACAAACCGAGTAAACTCAAATACCGTGATATCACAAATGATATAACGGTGATATCACCACTTTTGATATCACATGATATCACAGGTGATATCACATGATATGACAAGTGATAGCACTGGTGATATCACAAGTGATATAAACTATGCTATCACGCATGCTATCACCGATAATATCACACATGATATCACAGGTGATATCAACTGTGTTATCACTAGGGCTGAGCGTCGATCATAAACCGACCCAAACCGAGAAAACCGAGGACCGAAAACCGTGAAAAACACGAACCGAAACCGAACCGAATTTTGTCGGTTCGGTTCGGTTTTTCGTCGGTTCGGTTAGGTTTTGTCGGAGTGTATTTTGGCATGTTTTTGTTTTGGGCCGAACCGACCGGACCGAATCGAACCGAAACCGAAGTGCAAAACTCGAATCGAAACCGAACCGACGGCCGCCGGTCCGGTTCGGTTTTTGAGTTCGGTTTTGAACCTCGTGCTCACCCTAGTTATCACATATGATATCACGTGATATCACAAGTGAGGTGATATCAAGTGTTTGAGCTTCCTCGCTTGTTTACAAAGATGTGTGCCGCCTTCAACCATAGCTTATTTAGTTTTCGATTCAACCATAGATATTTTCAAACCCGCTATAAAACCTATCGAAACATGCATAATGTATCCATTAAATAGAAAATCCACCACAAGTCTAACAAAAGTATCATAACATATCTTGTTTTCAATTGAACAACTTTTTAATATTTCATAATATCATAAAACACAAAATCTTCCTAAATATTTTCAAAACACAACCATCACATTCTTAGTTGAGTATCACAACCGATAACACATACATGATGAAGAATGTAATACTTCTCATCTTCCTTACGGTGTTACATCACAAGAGATAAATAAGTGTCACAAATATCAAATATCAAAATGATAAAATCAAAAAACGGACAAAAGCGTATGAAACGGACAAAAATGCGAAACGGTATAAAACGGATGAAAACGATGAAACGGACGAAACGATAAAACGGATGAAAACGTTCAAAACAGATTTAAAACGTCTAAAATGGATGAAAACGTAAAACGGATGACAACGTATGAAAAAGTTTGAAAACGGACAAAACGTATAAAACGAACGGAAATACATGAAAACGTAAAATACGGACAAAAGCGTCTAAAACGGACGAAAATACACGAAAACCTAAAAAGCGAGACAAACGTATGAAAATGGATGAAAATGGCGAAAACGTAAGAAAACGGACGAAAACGTAAGAAAAAAGACGAAAACGATGAAAGCGTAAAACACACCAAAACGTATGAAAATGGACGACGAAAACGTAAGAAATGGACAAAACGTATGAAACAAACGAAACGTAAGTAAATGGACGAAACGTATGAAAACGGAAATGAAAACGTAAGAAAACAAGCGGCGTATGAAACGGATTTAAACGTGTAAACGTAAGAAAACAAACGAAATGTCTAAAATGGATTTAAAACGCGTAAAACGGATGAAAACGTATGAAAGCGGACAAAATGTCTAAAATGGACGAAACGTAAAACGGATATAAAATATGAAAACGGACAAAAGCGCTTAAAACGCGTAAAACGGATTAAACGCATAAAAGACGAAACGTCAAATCGAAAAACGTAAAAAAAAGACGAAAACATATGAACACGGACGTATAAACAGCGAAAACGTATGAATACAAATGAAAACGCATGAAACCGGAAAAAAGAACTTGAATAAAAAAAAGTGAATTTAATATTTTTAAAAAATTAAAAAAAAAAACGTGAAATAAAAAAATATAAAATAAAAAAAATAATAAAAAAACATTAATTTAAAATAAAAACGTGAATTCAAAAAAAAAATGGTAAAAAATAGGAAAGACAAAAAGACAAAGAAAAAGGAGAAAAAAACATGGACTTAGGTTTCTATATTAAATTTTAGGTTTATCTCCAACATTAGATCAAACTAAATGAATGGTAAGGATTTGTCCTTTTAGTAAGCATTTGAAAATCCTCTCATCAATGCACGTCCTTTTCTTTCAAACGAAATTTCAAGTAGTAGAGATTAAGTGTTGCCATTTGTAATTAAAAATGTTCTAACTATCAAGTTTGTTTTACTTCCACCAATTACAATTTACTACCTACTAAACTACAAAAATATATACATTGGAATTAATTCTCTAAAAATAGACATACGCCTTGACTAATTTGATGAACGGATTTATTGAAAGTGCATGGTTTGGAAAGTTAACAAGTGAACTTTACAATTAGATGCATGGTTTTCAACATTCAATAATCACCTTGACTTTAAACTTTCAATTTTCAATTTTTCACTTTCACTTTTGAGTTTTGATCATTTTTCTATTTTATGTAGTAAAGATTAAAAAGATTATTTGAGATAGCGACGGTGAGGGTGGAAGGTGGAGTTGTTACCAATGGTGATTAAGGTTAGAATGAGATACTTGATGGTAGATTTGAAAATTCCGCCCATTTTTTTAAAGAGGAAAAAATGAAGAATGATAGATTGGGGTTTTTATTTTTTTAATTAAAATTTAGAAAATGAAATTTCATGGTGCATTTAGTTGTAGAAAAATTTCTCTAATTTTTTATTTTAATTTCTTTAGAAAAATAGAAGGGTTTTTATCCAAAAAATAAGTTATAAATTTAAAAAATGTATTTAAATGACATATTTTAGAAAATTGAAAAATGCAAAGAGACGTAAAATAGATTTATTATTTTAGCTCATTTTGGCATACTGCTTGCAGATGGGTCAGGAGAGTTTTGAGGAAATCACTAAACAATTCATAATCATCTAAAGTCAAATCAAGAAACACAGAAGGTAACGACACTTTTTAATTCATGAATCTTTGCTATTTCATAAATATACTAGATAAATATCCATGCATATCAATGGAATTTTATAGCGACATATTATTTAGTGATAAAAAAAATTTATGAGTCATAAACAAAAAACAATAAAAGTCAGAAGATTTAGGAATTAAACATGATGTTTTGAAACCCGGTTCGACCCGGGTGGTTCAACTGGTTGAACCGTTCCGATCGAAAAATGAGTCGATTTAAACTGGGTCAACCCGACGGGGTTGGGTCGAGCATGGGTCAATTAAACCGGTTCAACCCGGCGGGTTCGAAGCGTCCGGGTCAACCGGCTTTTCGATATGTATTACTAGTTTCCTTTTGGAATATATGTTTTCAACATTTCTATTTTTAGTTTAAACTTTTTACTTTTCACTTTTTGCTTTTTCCTTTATATATAGCATACGCGGGTACCCTGTGTCGATTATCCTGAGAAATAGATCTCGATGAGGTTTGTATCGGTTTCAACGGTTCTTCTCTTGTTCATTTTCGGATGGCTTTTATTGGTTATATGAACAGGTGGCGAAACCGGTTTTCGGTTGAACCCGTTGGTCCGGTAAGGTCCGGTTTTCAAAACTATATGTACCATCAACTTGTTAGCTTGTATGAAACTTTGTGTGTTTTATTAATTTGTATAATGTGTATAATAACATGTACTTTTCATTTTAGGGTGTTTTAAAAATAACATTAATTAGTTTGTTTAATTATTTTATATTTTAGATTATGTTTTAGCTTGTTTAAATTGTATATTATGAAAATTTTATTGTATTTTTGAGTAAGGGGTGTTTTAATTTTTTGTATTTAATTTGATAGATACGTTTTTAGTTGGTTGTACAATATGAAATTATGAATAGATCATTGTACTTTTAAGTAATGAAGTATTTTAATAAGAATATTAATTACACTGTACATTTTTCTTGACTAATTTTCAACATTTAATAATTTAACAATTCTATTTTGATCGTACATTCTTTATATATAATATAGAATTTATTAATTCAACAATTTCACTTTGACCATACAATTTATATATATATATATAATACTAGCTTATAAACCCGTGATAAATCACGGGTAGCTAATAATAGTTTGTATCTAATAAGTTGGGTGTAAAATTAGACTTTCTAATCAACGTCAACTACTCCGTTTAAGTTTCACTTTAATTTGAAAAAAAGTTCTAATTGAGCCACTTAAAAGACCACTCCTTATGGTTCACTTAGAGCGGCAAGCATCAAATTCAAGTTATAAAACGAAGCTTTTTATAAAGTATTGCATCCCCATGATCAATTTCCATTAATAGAAAGCTAGCATGAAGTTTACAACTTCATTTTGAGTCAAATTCACGTAGCAATTTAATCTTACATGTGCACACCAACATCATCATTTATGCATATTTCCATGAGAGTTCTTTCTGTTTCTAACAAAAGAATAAAAGGATGCATCTTTGGAATGAAAGAATAAAAGGAAGTATCTTTGGAATGATACCTGCAGATCAAGTAAGAAGATAAAAATACCAAAGAAATACTACAAAACAATATAAACTAAGCTACCATCCTAACACTAACTTTAATTGCATACATATGATTAAAAAGTGGTTCCGCAATCGAACCTCATTTACGCACACTCAACCCTTTGGTCTAACAGCATAATTAAAAACGAATTGATCAAGCCTTTCACCTTGGCTTTGAAGTGGTAAAACAAAAGAAAGTTGCTTGCAATAAGAAATTTGATTATAATATAACTAACCGAGTTAGAAAATGTGCATGTATGCAAAATGAAAACCCCCCCATCTTTGATGAATTAAACCTACAAATTAGAAGTGAAAATAATGGCATCATTAATGTATCCATTCATGATCAAATGGAAATAGAAAATGTAACAGTAGCTTTGCCACCTACACACACCTTCTTGAGCATGTATGGCATACAAAAATTTCAGAAGTTTGGCTACAGGCCCTGTAGCCAGCATGTTGCTTCTACGTGGTTATGTTATGGAGATGCAAGAAATGATAATAAATCATAGTCATGGAAGTCATATTTCCTCGTCAAATTGGTAATATGCGATATTTCTTCATATTTGAATAAAGTGAAAGTGCAAATTATCCCTATGTTCTACACAAAGCTATTACAATTATAGAAAACATGTTCTTTTTTTTCATTTATCATAAATCCATTCGAACCAACTAAGATTAAAATCTTCACAACTCAAATTTCTTGGAATATGTTGCATATTTAACAACACCAGTGGAACACAAGACTTTCACGTGGTTTTCAAACATGTGATGAAGGGGTAAAGTTATTGAAAGCTATACATTGTAGATTCCGCTTTAGAGGTAGCCAATTGCTCAAACATTGGGTCGAATCGTGTTTCTTTCATGGGTCATTTTTGAATATAACAATACATAATGTGTTTGGTAAAAGTAAACTTTGGGTAACTTGCCACTCATTGACCCGTTTCACTTATTTTGAATTAGTTACACGTAAACCCATAAAACATTAGTCAAACTTGTCATATATAAGTATTTCTTTAGAACTCCTTGGGCGCATATGGTTTTACCGACAACATTATTCACATTCTTTGGAATCACAATGACTTTAAAGATATGCAACAACATCAAGGAACCACAAGACTCGCACATGGTTTTTAGAACCTGCAGTGAAGGGAAACGTTATTAAGAGATTATATATCATTGATTTCATCAAACCCATTTTATGTATGATGGTTAATTCACATGTACCAAATGCTACTAACGACGGAAAAAGAGATGGGCATAGTTACACCTGAACCAATTAAATGCATTAAGCCTCATATCAATAACATGAAAGTGCATTGCCTTGAAAAAAAACAATCAAATGCTCTACAGTCTGCACCAAAGTGCCTACATGAGAGACTAACATTTTCTCAAAGCAACTAAATGAGAACAATTTTTTTGCCAAATGCTTGATTTCTTTAGCTCAAACTATGATCACGTAAATCATTGAAACATAGGAATTTATTATGTTTACAAAATATTCAAATATCGACGAAACAATTAAATTCAAGTAATAACTTCCAAAATCAATGTTGCTTGAATATAAGTGATTATTCATACATGTTAACTAAACTCTTTTATGACATTTCATCGAACACCTTTCAAACACTTGTTAAATTACTTAAGTAAAGGATTCAAAATATCAACATCTAACCTAAAATTCAGTACCAACAAAACATATGAATTTGTAGTTTAATAACAACGAAGCAATTAGATGTGATTTAACCATCCTAATTATAAAAGGTTCTTATACATATATAGGAAATTTTGACAGCGAGAAATAATCATTCCAAAACAACTGTTAATAATCTTTGACATGAAAAGTCAGCCATTCATCCCATATGGCCAAAATCATAATTATATCCTACAATGTTATAAAAGACACACAAATAAGAATTTGAAATTAAAGGTTAATAAGCTTGAAAATTAGAAATTGAAATTACCAGTCGTGTTCTTGTGGAATTCGATATTAAGAACGGTAAAAGTAGATTTTCGAAAATTAGATTGTATAGCATATCTTCGATTGAAATGTAGAGTCATTGAAGAATCAGTTTCATATATTTGATTGAGAGAAAATGAGATGAGATTGAAATTGAATAACAAAGTAGATTATAACTAGGAAAGTAGATGACGTGGAATAATTGAGGTGGCATTAGTGACGTGGAAGGAGTGCCAACATGGCTTAAATGACATGACAAGTTTCAAAAAAACCTTTGTTTATTATATATATATATAGATAAAATTCAGTACCAACAAAACATATGAATTTGTAGTTTAATAACAACGAAGCAATTAGATGTGATTTAACCATCCTAATTATAAAAGGTTCTTATACATATATAGGAAATTTTGACAGCGAGAAATAATCATTCCAAAACAACTGTTAATAATCTTTGACATGAAAAGTCAGCCATTCATCCCATATGGCCAAAATCATAATTATATCCTACAATGTTATAAAAGACACACAAATAAGAATTTGAAATTAAAGGTTAATAAGCTTGAAAATTAGAAATTGAAATTACCAGTCTTGTTCTTGTGGAATTCGATATTAAGAACGGTAAAAGTGGATTTTCGAAAATTAGACCGTATAGCATATCTTCGATTGAAATGTAGAGTCATTGAAGAATCAGTTTCATATATTTGATTGAGAGAAAATGAGATGAAATTGAAATTGAATAACAAAGTAGATTATAACTGGGAAAGTAGATGACGTGGAATAATTGAGGTGGCATTAGTGACGTGGAAGGAGTGCCAACATGGCTTAAATGACATGGCAAGTTTCAAAAAAACCTTTGTTTATTATATATATAGATAGATAGATATATGTAAGACGTTTCAAAAATCAAGGAGCAAGAAAAAGTTGAAGGTTTCATGCTACGAGAACACATAGTAGAAAAACGACACTACCGACATGGTTTACAAGGAAGTTCTTCGCTTTGAATACACACAATTTATTGTATATTGTTTTGTTAAATTTTGGGGTATTAATCTGTTAATGGCAAACATGTCATTCTATCAATTGCTAATGGCTTCCAAGTTATGTTCTTTGCAGACTTATTACAGGGGTTAATCATGGACAAAGCATAAATGGTTTAAAGTTCCAAGACGTTCATTTCTGCTGAAGTCTATCTCATTTCTGCTGATGAGTCATTATAGCCGTTAGAGGGGTGCTTTGTGTATCTTAATCTCCTATTTAATAAGTTCCTTAATCTAGGGTTAGATACAACTGTGAGTGCAGTCATTGTCTCACATTCTTTTTCTTTCTGATCATTTCATTGATCTTGTCTTCTCTTTGTATTTGTATGATTATTGTCTCATTGACATTAATCTAATCTTGTAACACTTTGGATACTATTGTTGATTAATCTAAGCCGACTATTGAGACTTAGGTTTGAATAAAGGTTCTATTGTTTATCTTGTGTTGCTGATACTTTCGTACATGGTATCGAGCTTGAGCTCATAATCATTATTGATTCTACATCCAAGGGTTTCTTTGTGGAAACTTGGGGACATCTCTTCAAACAACAACTTGGTGGTTTGTGGTTATTGCTATTGGCATAATCCTTTGGTTATTTCTTATTGTGATTTGTTCTTTCCATTGCATATTGCTCGTAAGTCTAAGTCTAATCTCTTCTTCAAACAAAGCAAGTACTTAAGTCTTTGTGGGTGCAAGCGGGTAAACTAACATCTTGATCGCCACCTCAGGTGGTATGAATACTGCTCTGGTTTACCCAGTTCACGAGCTTGGTGCTTGTTGTTTCTTAATTACAAAGTCTTATTTATTTCTTTATCATCTATCTGCTCTTGTTTTTATTTTCATCGTGCTTTTGTCTATCTTATTATATATACATCTTATTGTTTGTATTATGGCTATTGGTGATGATAATATTGGTGGTGGTGGTTCTTCCACCGAGAAAAGCTTATCCTTTGGTGATGCTTTGTATTTACACCCCAATAACACAAATGGTACTCCCATTATTACTATCAAACTCCTTTGGGCCGAAAATTACAAAATATGGAATATGGCCATGACCTTTGCCTTAAGGAACCATAATAAGTTAGGGTTTATTGATGGTACTTGCATAAGAGATGATTCGAACCCTAGTCTTGCTAATCAATGGGATACTTGTAACTCTGTTGTGGTTACTTGGATTCTTAACTCTCTCATACGAACTATTTCTTTGGTGCTATATATGCTAAAGCGCTTATGAAATGTGGAATGATCTTAAAGATACCTATGATAAGGTTGATGGTTCACTATCTTTAATTTGCATAAAATATAAACTCTCTTAGTCAAAGTGGGTCCTCTCTTGCGATTATTATAACAACCTTAACTCTTTATGGAAACAATTTGATTGTATGATTAGCTTGCCTCCTTGCACTTGTGAGGTGCAAAACATTTTGAAAAACACAATCACTAATCAAGTTAATGCAATTTCTTATGGGTCTTGATGACTCCTATGTTCCCATCGAAGCAATATTTTAACCGAGATCCTTTGCCTAATGTCAAAGCGCTTTCTCTGTTGTCTCGGAGAAGAATCTCACGAAATGTTTCATCCGGGAATAGCTCGCTAAACCCAATGCTACGACTTTTCTTTGCAAAAACTTCGATGGTGGAAAATTTTTGATAACAAAAAGGATTTAACAACAACAATTTTAAAAGTTACGGTTTTAATCTTGGTGTGACTCAAACAACAGAGGACCAAACATGAATCTCAAATGTACTAAGCGCAAAAACACGGTCACCTTGTTGATAGATGTTATGATCGGTTGGTTATCTGCTTGGATATGTCAAAAGGAATTTTAATTCTAAACCCTTCAAGATAACAATGTTTCTGCGACACTAATCTTTCCACCGATAATGGAGCTAGCAACTCTCTCTGTCTCTTTGTCTAATGAGCGACTCTCCGGACTTATGAGTGCAGCTTAATGACAACAATGTGTCTTCGCTAATGCCAACGTAGCGGTAAAAATTTTCGTGAACCTTCTTTAATGGCGGTGTCAAGTTTAACATAAACTTTGATAAATTCTTTAACAACAACACTAAAACCTTATCCGGAAACATAAGTCTTGGTTGGATTGTTGACTCGGTGCAAATCGACACATATTTGTTTCGCAAAAATTTAATTAATGTTGTTGACATTTCAAATCTTGGTCTAACCGTTGGTCATCCCAATGGTACTCGGGCCTTAATTACTAAAATTGGTGATTTAAAGGTCAATAATGACCTAACTCTTTTGATGTTACGGTTGTTCACGAGTACAATGTCGATCTGTTTGTCTGTTCATAAGATTGCTAGAGACAATAAAATGTTTGTTGGCTTTAATGAATCTAATTGCTATATCTGAGTTTACATCAAAAAGGATTGTGGGGATTGGTAAACAATGCAATGGGTTATATATGTTTGATATTGATTCCACATGTAAGATTGCTTCTAATAAGCGCATTTACATTTGTCATGTTTCTAGAAATCTCGGCATCAAAGACTTGGTCATCCTCGACCAAGTCCTACATATACTTAAAACCACACTTAATCTTGATGGAACCTCGAATCGACCATCTTTGTGATACTTGCAATAAAGCTAAACAAACCAGGGAACCATTTCCTTTAAGTGAACATAAATCAACTAAAATTGGTCAACTTGTTCATCTAGATGTATGGGGACCATATAAAGTCACTAGCGAGATGGTTACAAATATTTTTGACCATTGTTGATGACTATTCTAGGGCGATCGGGTTTATATGCTTAAGGAAAGGATGATGTTTATGTTTCCATTGTTAACTTTACTCATATGCTATCAAATCAATTTGAACACAATGTTAAGATATTGAAGTGATAACGGGACGAATTTGTCAATAACAAACTTCAACACTTCTTTCATGAAAATGGAATTTTACATCAAACCTCTTGTGTTTACACACCTCAACAAAATGGTATTGAGAAAGGAAACATAGGCATCTCCTTAATGTGGCTAGATCCCTTATGTTTTGGGAATTACCTCTATATCTTTGGCTTTGAATGTGTTCTAAGCTGCTGCTTATGTCATAAACAGGTTACCCTCTTTGTGTTGTCGGCAAGTCTCCCTTCTTCCTTGTGTATGGGCATGACCCTTCACTCTCTCTCCTTAGAGTCTTTGGTGCTTATGCTATGCCACCATTCTCAACATCTCGATAAATTTGGTAGTAGGTCCGAAAAAGTGTCTTTATTGGCTATTCAAATGAGAAAAAGGTTACAAACTCTTGAGCTTAGAAACAAAAATATCTTTTATTCGGAGATGTCAAATTTTATGAAACTGTTTTTCCTTCAAAATGAAAATTCTTTGTCAAAACCTTTTGTTGAAACTTATGTGCCTAAAGATTTAAATCACAAAAATTTCTTTGACTCACAAATAAGTCCCAATGATGAAGGAGAGTGACATCCTATGATGATGGCACGGTGGTAAGTCATCCTACTAGGATTGATGAACCGGTTGCAACATCTATAGATGATAATACACACCACGAGGGCACCATATCACATGAATCACATCCTGCGATGCATCTTCGATTCTGGCGATACATCACCGATTCTGTTGAACAAGAAAGAGGCTTGCCACCACTCTTGTTAGAAGGTCAACGAGTTTCTAAGTTGCCCGATAATCTTAATGACTTTATTGTAGAAGGAAAAGTCAAATATGGTGTTGAAAAGGTTGTTAATTACTCTAATCTTAACAAAGAAAATTATTGCTTTGCTTCTAGTCTTAATAAAAGTATTGAACCTACATTATGAAGAAGCTATCCTTGATAGTAATTGGGTTGATGCTATGAACTCGAAATTGAGGCCTTAAATGAAAACCATGCTTGGGATATAAGCGATCTACCTCTAATAGAACTCCTATTGGTTACAAATGGATCTTTAAAATCAAATATAAAGCCAATGGTGAAGTTGATAGATACAAGGCTAGATTAGTTGTTAAAGGCTATAACCAAAGAGAAGGAATAGACTATGATGAAACTTTTTCTCCTGTTGTGAAAATGTCTACTGTTAGATGTCTTATTGCCTTAGCTGTAAAAAACAAATGGCCTCTTTTTCAACTTGATGTTAATAATGCTTTCTTGTATGGAGATCTTGATGAGGATATCTATATGACCATCCCCAAGGGGTTCTGTAATGAGAACAATAAGAATAAAGTTTGTAAACTTGTCAAGTCTCTATATGGCCTAAAACAAGCTCCCAGGAAATGGAATGAAAAACTTGTTAGTGTTTTAAAGGAAAATAACTTTGTTCAATCTGTCAATGATCACTCTTTGTTCACCAAAACAGAGAATAACAAGTTTATTGCTCGCTTGTCTATGTGGATGATATTGTCCTTCTTGAAGCTGTATTGATGAGATAAACCTATTTAAAGAGTTTCTAAAATCAAAATTTCATATCAAAGACTTGGGAAACTTAAAATATTTTCTTGGCATTGAGGTTTTAAAAGCGGGAATGACATATGTCTCACCCAAAGAAAATCTTGTCGGAACTCCTCAAAGAATTTGGCCTTCTTGGGTGCAAACTGTGTCCACTCTATGGAACCCAACTCGTCCTTCCATACATTCCCACTGCGATGATCCCTTACTTATCAACATCATCGGCTATCAAAAGCTTCTTGGGAAACTTATCTATCTTACCCATACAAGACGACATCTCATACTCGGTTCATTGTCGGCACAATATATGCATTCTCCTTAAAATCTCATCTAGAATGTGCCCTCAATGTTCGAGATATCTAAAAGGAGCTCCGGAAAAGGTCTAAGGTACAATTTGACAATTCGAAAATCATCTTGAAGGATATAGTGATCTTGATGGGCTAAATGCAAGAAAACCAGAAATCATCACGAGTTATTGTGTTTTCTTTAATGATTGTTTGATCTCATGGAAAAGTAAAAACAAAACACTCTTTCAAAATCTTCCACGAGCGAGTATAGATCTATGTCTCTCTGCTGCTGTGAAATTATTTGGATTCAAAAATCTTAAAAGATCTAAAAGTTGATATCAATCTTCTGTTAATCTTTTACGTGATAACAAATCGACTCTTCAACTTCTTGTCAATCACATCTTCCATGAAAGATCAAAACACTTTGAAATTGATGTTCACTTCATCAGGGAAAAAATTGCAAGAGGTGTTATAAGTGCAAAAAAGATTTGCTCTTCAAACCAAACTGCAGACATACTTACTAAAAACCTCCCTGTTTATCAGCATAAATTCTTGTGTGAAAAATTGATATTGTTTGATATGTTTGCCAATCAGATTAAGGGGGAATGTTAAATTTTGGGGTATTAATCTGTGGCAAACATGTCATTCTATCAATTGCTAATGGCTTCCAAGTTATGTTCTTTGCAGACTTATTACAGGGGTTAATCATGGACAAAGCATAAATGGTTTAAAGTTCCAAGACGTTCATTTCTGCTGAAGTCTATCTCATTTCTGCTGATGAGTCATTATAGCCGTTAGAGGGGTGCTTTGTGTATCTTAATCTCCTATTTAATAAGTTCCTTAATCTAGGGTTAGATACTGTTGTGAGTGCGATCATTGTCTCACATTCTTTTTTTCTTCGATCATTTCATTGATCTTGTCTTCTCTTTGTATTTGTATGATTATTGTCTCATTGACATTAATCTAATCTTGTAACACTTTGGATACTATTGTTGATTAATCTAAGCCGACTATTGAGGCTTAGGTTTGAATAAAAGATTCTAATTGTTTATCTTGTGTTCTTTATCATTAGATCAATTTAGTTAAGATCAGATCATTTTCCCTTTTCTATTATTATAAAGTAAATTCATGAACCTGATCGCCCATTCGGGGGCGAGCCATGAAGCTGTATTGAGTTTACAACACATACTTTGTTTTTGCGGACCACTTTTTAATTTTTTCTCTTATATTCGATAAACATTTATTCATTTTCATTCTTAATGCTTTTATAGCTTACTTTTCATTAACAGCAATTTTTTCAACAATATTCATAAGGCTCGGCCGCCCATCAAGCGGGCTATGCTACTAGTTGAAAATACAAAGGGATGTAAAAAGAATGGAAGAAAAAATATAAAAAAGAGTAAAGAGCTTTTTCCTAATATCTAAAATTTTGAAAAATGAGATTCTCTTTCTTTCAGAAAAATTGCATACAAATGTGTGACTAAACGGAGGTATTTTTAATTATTTGAAAAAAATGCGACTAAATGGTCTAAGTTTTTCTATTTTCCATAATAATATGATGTTTTTCACTAACTCATTTTTCAACTTCAAGATCATTAATCTTTTATAACTTTTAGTTATTCAATTCTCTTATTTGGTTATTTTAATTTTCTTAATCAGTAACGTTGTAAACTCTTCATGCATGTGTGATTTGACGTACATTATGGAGTTTATATGCTTATATGCTTTTCATCAAATTTAGATTTGTTCAACTAAGAAAATATAAAATTTAGATTTGTTCCATTGTGTCTACCATTTTTGTTGTTTACTATGGATTTTATAAGCGTTTCATCAAATTTAAATATATTGTATTTCACAATTAAATTACTTTGATAGAACAAAAGACATTGGGCCTTCATGTCTGCGGTATAGCAAACGAGTGAAACAATTTTAAGGTGTTCTATGTTGTAAACTAAGTTAATTATCAACTTGTGATTTTATGATAGTGCTTCTATATAACATTATTTGATACTTCTAGTTCAATATTTGTCCTACATAGATAGAACTTGAAAGTAGTGATATCTTTATAATGTTAAACTGGGTAAGGATCTAGTGAAAAGAAAACTTATAATGAGAAGAATGAGAAATAACTATAATCACATATTAGAGATTTATTGACTTGAATTAGATGCATCTCTATACATTTAGATGCATCCCAACTAGTTTTGAAAGTGATTTTGAAGTGAAAACGATGCAAAGTGGTACTAGGAACAAATTTGACCCACAGGGGACGAAAAATACATAGGATTTGTCTAACATGATGAAATGCATCTAATATATGTATATGCATCTAATTTTTTTGCTAGAAAGTATATTAGGATGCATCTAAAAGATTAGAGATGCATCTAATTAAATTCGATGCATTTTTAATGTGTGATTATAGGTATTTCTCATCCTTCTGATTTTAAGTTTTTTTTCTCATTTGATCCTTAGTTATGTTAAACTACTAAACTTTAAAGTAGTGGTCGGATTGACAATATATAAAGGATTTGTTAACATAACATTGTGAAATTCATATATATACTTTGCCTATTTTAAAAGTGAAAATGATTTAATAATTTAATATACAAGATTATTACAAATTTAACCATTTAAAAATATATCTAAAGGAATTTTATTTGCTTATATTATTCTAGTACTTACCAATGGACTAATCCTCACCATCCATTTAGTTTGATCAAATTGTGGGATTAATCTAAGATTTAACATTTTTTTCAACCCCAATATATATACCTTCTTTTTTTTTTTTTTTTTTTCACACACTTTATGTGTATGTTTCTCTTAACTGATTTCCCTCCATAAAGCGGTTATTCCCGCGATTAACCGCCTTCACAATCACGACAACCACCACAACCACCGGACAATCACCGTCACTACTGTCACCTCGTCCACTTCATCGCACCGGTCATAATCGCTTTCTCGTCATTATCTTCATCAATTTCGCAGATGGAAATTTTTGATCTTAATGAACCTCCTGTTTCTGTTGGAGAAGATTCTATTGATAATTCAATTGATTTAACTGTTAGCAATTCTATTTGTGCTTCTAATGTTGATGATAATGCATCATGAGAGTTTTTATTTTAATTGTGCTTTTTTTTTTTTATGATAAGATGTTTATTAATTAAGTTGTTTATTAATTAAGTTGTTCATTAACTAAGCTGTTTAATATTTTGGGCCGTTAGTGTATTTTGCTTTTAATTAAGCTGTTGGTATTTTAATTGCATGTATTTTTTGAGTTTACTCTGTGTAGTATCACCTGTGATAGTCAGTTGTTGTTGCTGTTATTTTTTTGCTTATTAATGAAGCTATTAGTTTGATTTTGCTTTTAAATAAGCTGTTAGTTTGATGGGATGTATTTTTTTCAGTTTACTTTGTGTAGTATCACCAGTGATATTTCAAGTTGATGATAGTCTGATTTAAGCTGTGTAGTCAAAGTAGTGGTAAATCCAGTGTACTTGATTTCTTACCGCGTTGTTCCGATATTTCTATGCGTAGACTATTAGTGTTGCAGTTGTTGCATATTAAGAATTAGAGTGATTGTGTTTGGTAGTGATTGGACTGAAGAAGAGTGATAGTGTTGGTACTGGTAGTGGTACTGTTAGTGTAATTTGCTTTTAATGGAGAGTTTTTGCATTTTTCTGGGAAGCGGTTTGCTGTGTAGTCAAAGTAGTGGTAAATCTAGTGTTTTGGAAGCGCTTGTTGGAGGTGATTTCTTACCGCGTGGTTCCGATATTTCTATGTGTAGATCGTTAGTGTTGCAGTTGTTGCATATTTAATAAGAAGAGTGGTTGTGTTGGTATTGATTGGACTGAAAAAGAGTGATAGTGTTGTTATTGATAGTGGTACTGTTTGTGTAATTTGCTTTTAATGGAGAGTTATTGCATTTGTAGGATATTGGATTTCACTTACATATCATAACATTAACACAATGAGCATATAGATGATTTTAGAGAGAGAGAAAGTGGGATATTCTAGTAAGAGAAACTTGTAGAATATTAGATTACCAAAGAACATCCAACCCTCTACCTTGCAAGGTAGAGGGTATTTATAGGTTACAAACTAAGCGACCTCCTATCGGCACGTGGATCGGGGATACGGTGGGTAAAGACCGTCCTTCCTCCACGGTGTTGCACTAAACTATTTTACGCTCTTGACTAACTAATTAACTACATAAAAGCGTAAATAACGACAAGTCTACGAGCTAACTTATGCTAGATAATAGTTGGGGTGACCGACTCTTTAATCTTGGAATTTTTAATTCCTAACAATCTCCCCAAGGAGGTCACCCCATGTTTTACATTTTAAATCCTAGCATTCTATTCTTGACTTTGTTCTTGAGCTCGTAGACTTTAATACTTCAACCATAATCTTTGTGCATAAGTAGTGCAACTTCAAAGTGCATGGATTTGTACTTTAAAGTGGAGGTCATTAATGATCCATGAGATAATAATTATGAGCCATCTTTTGAGATCATCGACTATGAAAACATCTACGAGATATCCTTTGTTGTGTTGGTATTATGTGATATTGTGACTTTAGGACCGACATGCTCACATACGGATCATGATATCTTCTCATCGAGTAGCGGAAGCTTTAGTTGATTCATGATATTGGCGGCAGTAGCGAAGCATGGAGTGAAAATATCGAGTAATTGATGCACTAATCATGATTTCTTTTGAGATGAATGTGTTAAGTGAGCATGCGGCTATGGATTGACCGCTTCATTACGATCATTAAGCGTCGGGTGTACCTACATACAATGATTAGCAACAAATAGCGAAAGTGTCTTTGATCACTTTCGTTGAATTGAGTACACGCCCACGGTTCCCGTTGACCAATACATGTATCGCATGTGATCGGTATAATTCAAAGAATTTCCTTGTGAGGTTTCGCGTTGCTCTAGTTGTTCTCAAACCGAACATCTCAAAGAAGACAACACGGAGTGAGTGAACCGGTAATTTAAGTCCACCGATTGATGAAAAGAGATTTGAAAAACAATCGTGTATTGCTCAATAGAAATTGTTTTTGCAATACAACGAAGGTTTTATTGAAAATCAATTATCAATCATAAAACACCTTTGATTTGAAGAATGAGTACAGTCGATGTGCTAAAGAAAAGAGTTGTTAAGTACAAAGACCGGTTTTCAAAGGTATCCGTCAATCCATAACTGAACGGGATTGATTCAAGAGATTGAATCGCCCCATTGTTTATGTTCGGTTGTCACATGGTTGATCTATAAAATAGATCTCACATGCCACCTACCGAGAGCTTGTTTGAGGTTGGCTCGAAGGTTTTCCATCTTCACTATGAATATGTTCACATATCACTCGGATGTTCGGGAAAACCACAAGGATAATCGTGGGACTCAAAATATAATCTCTCTTCCACATTGTGTGAAGCAGAGTCTTCATTGAAAGTGTCCTAATGAGATTTATTGATGATCTCGTGGCTCTAGACTCAATTTGTGCATATTTGGATCACGTGGCCGGAGACTAGGGAGAGGTCTCCTTCTTCAATATCAACAATCTCTAAGAGAAAGTCGATAGATAATGTCGGTTCCCGTGAGAATGAAACAAGTCCTTTTAAGAGGAACTTGAGTGGTTTGGAAAGTTGAAGTGCGGTCGTCCTTTGGGTCCATGACGTCTTGTCTTCAATACCGATGTTACCATCGGTAGCATATGAATTGAACCGGTTTACGCCCTAAGGTTGAATAAATGGAGGCTATTTGTTTCACCTTTTCTCATTCAATTCTTTTAATTCTTCAACCCCTTGATTCTTACCGAGACTTCATAGCAAGAACCTTGTTGGGTTTGTTCGATGCTTGCTCTATCTCAGTCCGCACTCTTCCGTATCTCACTTTTCTCCTTTTATCATCATACCTAAGGACTTCTACACTAACTAGTGGATTGTCCACGGTAGATCCCTCCGGTTACGGCGGATCATGGGAACCAATACCTAACCTTATCATCCTTATATCACCGTACATAAAGTAAAGTTGGTCGGTCTATTTAGTATTGTTCATCTGCCATTGGAATCAATTGAAAACCATTTGAAAATCAATTCAGATACTTGTGATATATTATCAAAACATTTTGTACCTGAATTGTTTTTGATAATTTTAGAATAAGTGCTCCCCCTCAACATGTGCATCAAATGTTTGAAATCGTTTTGCACACGGAGGCAAGAGGAAGAATTAACTTCTTTGATTACCATTTTCTAAAAGATATCACCATCACTTCCTTGATCAAATCAAGTAGATAAAGCATTTCAGGGAAGGATGAGGTTTTCATAAGTTTGCTCCCCCTCAATATGTGCCTCGAGATTCGAAAATTATTTAGCACATATTAGAGAAGTATGCACAAAAATTGGTCATCTTATCTTTTAACATCTTTCATATTTATATCACATTTTCTCCCCGATCAAAATCTTAAATCCTTTGAGATTTTGGATCTCAAGTGATTTAAATATGTATGAGATAAAATATTTGTAGGAGAAAATGTGTCCGGTTTTATATGATCGAAGTGGACAACAGATGTTTCCCTTTTACAAGGGAAACCACAGTACAAATCCTAGCACTATTACATGTATTACGATTGTTCACATTAAGTACACCACATATTACACATATTAAAACACAACATAAAGCGCTTCCAAAGATGTCTTCATTCGGTCCTCGAAGAAGTTTGTAGTGACCATCCGAAGCCTTCCACCAACAAAACTTTCAATGCGGAAGATCCTTCGTGTCTTGAGTCTTCGTCGATTGCGACAATGAAGTGTTCACACCTCTTCAAGTCATCATCGGTCCAAAAGTAGTCTTAACCCAAGATTTCATATCAATTTTGACTTCTTTCACTCGGTGTCAAGTTCTTCTCGACCAATTTGAGCGTACCATCACTAAACTTGTAGAGCTCACATAGTCTCATAAGCATGCGAGTCCCATATCTGTCGATAAAATGGCGGCTCTCGGGTGTCGAGGACTTTGTATTCATGATGAAATTCATGCCTGAGGCACTCCATTGAGGACATGTAAGGTTAATCTGGTTTGGTAGCTTTCCATGCCGAGTTGAAGTCCTCAACTCGTTTTCGAATGACTAAGCCTCGAATCCAAAGAGTAACAGCAGCAGATAAGGCCTTCTTCTCACGGACAGGCAAATGCTCAAGGTGTCCTTGAATATTCAGAAGGTAGAGATCTTCGAAATCATTCGGCATAAGATGTTTGAAGTCATTTTCTTCAATAGTATAATCTTTCAAATCTGATCTCTTAAGGACAATCTTCATCAAATACTCATATCCATATATCGGGAAGACCTCTACACGAACCACACTTAAGATACGGAGACTCGGATCTAACATTCTTGCGTCTTTTATCGAGACTATGTCTTTCAATATAGAAGTTTTTCTTTTGTACCACCGGTGTGAAATACCATATGATCTTTGCAATGTCATACTTAAGTTCTTCATTGACCCGAAGCGATCGGGAACCATCTGTTCAAGCCCCGATCGAGTAGTAGGCGACTTTCATCTTGGATATTGATAGTGCGGGTCTTCTTTCAGTGAGTGACCACAAAGATAATCCAAGTCATGGTTGAAGAAGAATTCAGCCTGAATGGTCATCTGACCAGGTTCACCACCAAGAGGAAGAGATTTGTGAACATTGAAGCGGCTAATTTGCTCACTGACTTGGTCATTGAGCATCTTATGGCATTCTTCCATTTGGTATTGAAGTTGATTGGCATCTGAATGGAAGACCTTAACAATTTCATAAGCAGGTCCTTCAAGATCTCTTGGAGTTAAGGATGAGATACTCTTCTGTTTACAAAACCATTTAATGAAGCTTCCCATATCACCAGTAAAGTGAAGAAGAGAGTCTTCAGCAGGTTCTTCATAATAGCTAGTGATAGTAGATACCCAATTGTTGTCGGGTATCATTGAGTCGGACTCGAGGATGGACCATGTAGGTTACGGAGAAGGAGGTCTATCTTCAATGATACAACTTTGAATTGTGTCCTTTGGCGGTGCAACTCGGATGTCTTTGGGCGTTTACACCGCGGTAATCATCAAACCAATCTTCTTCGATGGCTTAGGAATATGCTTAGTTGATGCATCATCTTCATCGATTCGACTCTGTCATGACATGCGACTCTTCGTGAACCATTTGAGCATCGGAAGGAGGTGGGTGTGGATGTGAACCTTGAATCAATAAATCGTCCAAGCGGCAGATTTCTTATGAGTGCCTTGTTTACTTGTAGGATTTGATTGATTGGAAGGTTTTGGCGGTGATGATGGTGGTTGTGGTGGAGGGTGTTGGTTGTCATAGAAGGTTCACTGACTCGAAGTTCCATCGCCCCGTTGGTGGTGGAGGTGGAGGAGGATCTTACGGTCTTTCTTCAATGTTTCCAACACAATAGCTCTCCTCTTCCTTTTAGCTTCCTTTTCCTTGATGTCAATCATATCTGCTCATAATTGTCGAACTTAATGGATTCTTCAAGTGCCTCATAGAGTTTCTTGTGAACCTCATGCTTATCCTCTTGACTTCATACATCTTTTCACAGAGTGCTCTCATATCGGTGATAGGTAGGTCCTTGAATCGTCTAAGAAGTGGAGCCTCCATAGCCCATTCCACGGCATCCTTGACTTCCCTTCAATGGCGGCAAGAACCCTTCATTGAAGTTGAGGTGCTCAATCTATAGACACGATCCACAGGGAATCATGATTTAGGAAGTTGCCTTTCAAGAGCTTCTATCCTTTTACGACTTTGTCCGTGGTTGATCGAGGTAAGGATGCGTGGTGGTGAAGTGGTGGAACATCCACATCGACAATTGTAATAGCGAGTTCGGGGGTTGGTGGCGATGTTGGTGGTGTTTGTCTGATTGATTGAGTGGGTATGGGAGGTGGAAGTGCGGTTGATAGTGAAGATCTCGACATCGGAGGAATGGTTGATGTATCTTCTTGAATGTTGACAGTATACATGGATTGAGCAGTATCTAAGGGTTTGTCATTAATGTATTGATCTCTGAAAGAGAAATCTGTATCGAGATCCTTAAGTGAGGATAGAGAATTAGTCGACAGATTTGGTTCATCCATCTTCAAGGTCTCATCAGATCTTGTCTCAAGGATCTCCTGCGAGCCTTTTTGCAACAGGGCGTCAACATTCAAGCCAGATTGAGTCTCACTAAGTGTAAGAGTTCTTTCAACGTTTCAAGCACCTTCTCCACTCCAAATTGTTCTTTAGCATGAGATGATTCTGATCTTCTCTTCAGCTCAAATTGATTGGTGGTGCTCGATAGAGATGATGAGATCGTTAAAAGCATGTGAGCGGCTTGTTCAGTTTCAACACTAGCAATCCCTTTTCCTTTGTCTTGTGTTATTGGGGTTGTTTGTCGTGGAAGTTGATCAGGTTCTCTTAACACAACTCCACCTACTGGTGCTTTCAAATTTAGACTTTCAAGGCTTTGCTGGATTCCAAGTTGTAGATCAGCATCATCTTCATCGATTAACCTTGTAATATTCCTTGATACCTCGGTATTTTCACCAATTTCCTTTTCCACTTTCTTCCTTTTTACTTTCGCTTCTTGGATGCGGATTATCGAATGTTGTAACCTTTCAAGTCTCTTTTTAGGAAGAGGCATAGGATGCTTGTGAGGTGGCGTGGACTTGGGAGCATTGGGTTGTGGAGGAGAGGGTGAGACATCAGAGGAAGGCTGGTAGCTCTTTTCTTGTATTGTTTGAAGTAGTCCTTCTTCTTGATATCTTACGTGAGAAGACTATCGAATTGGCAATCCAAATATTTCTTTATCCATACCTCTAGGAACATATTTCAGGTTTCCTAAAACAAATTCATCTTCTGCTTTGTGTAAAGTTGATTTAGACCTAGGAGTGAAGTTGTGATTTTGTTGCAAGAACTGGATAACAAGCTTAGAAAATCTGATGCTGGGAATCACAAGCTTGTTCTGTTTCTTTCGGCCTTGAGCTTTGTTCAGGAAATTGGTTCTATCAGATATGAATGTGTGCATAGATAAAGAAAATTCTTCCCAAATTCGATCTGAGACATTCACATCAACCCTATTAACAATTCCCCATAGGATTTGCAAGATAGGAATTCTCACTTTATCGAACCCTGATGTTTTGCCAGATAAGCACAAGTTAAGAATAGTTGTAATAGCTCTCCATGGTTGATACATGTGTCCGGTGATGATGTCGGATGCTCTTGAAATACTGTTCTGATAACCCAACCCAATTAGAAAGACAATCAGATCGTCAGCACCAGGTGGAGATTCAGGACGAAGGTTAGGGTTACATGGGTGATTCCAAAAGCCTTGCTCGAATAGCGAGAATCAATCGTGAATTCTGTCATCCGGTTTGCAAGAGTATTGGTGTGATTTTGTCACATTGAGCGGTGTTCGAATTGTTGAATGTAAATAGTGGGAATCGAGCATTGCTGGTAATAGCACAGAAGAAGTTTGTGTTCTTGAGGATGTCAATAGACACTTTGAGTATCGGATTTTGTTGTAGCTTTTGTAGGTCCACATAATGAGTTACTTTTTCCAATATCGACCCATTGACTCACGGGAAGGATTTCTTCGTCTGAGAGAACTTTGGATGATGCCGGCGAGGTAGCGCTCTTTTCGAGGTTTGAACTTGCCATTGATGATCCGAGTAAACATACAATCAATGATAATGATTGGGAGCGAGTTAGATAATAAATGGTAAGTGAGACAACATTGAGAGCACCCTTATGACATAGACAAATAGTACTAGTAACTCAGACGGAGTCCCCAAAACACATATAGAGAATGATTGAGTGGCACAAGTGATATATTTCAATGAAGTAGAGTCCTTTAGATAAATTATCACTTGACGAGTTGATAAGGGATTAAAAGGTTAAAGAGTGCATT
Source organism: Chrysanthemum lavandulifolium (assembly GCA_022545495.1). Lineage (NCBI taxonomy): Eukaryota > Viridiplantae > Streptophyta > Magnoliopsida > Asterales > Asteraceae > Chrysanthemum > Chrysanthemum lavandulifolium. The sequence goes on from CM040238.1 coordinate 309,858,553, forward strand.
GCAAAGGGATCATGTCATAAGCCAAGATACAAATGTAGAAGTGATATAACAAATATGCATGAGGCAAAAGTAACATTTGGTTGTCGTGAGAGAAACCAAGTACCGTTTGCCTAAGCGAAATGTCATAGCAGATTACATAGAGTATGTTGACTCAACAAGTTGAATCGGGAGATCCTAAGTATTGTGAGAATGAGATCAACTTTAGCAATTAATCTTTAAACATTTTAATAACCCTAGACCAAAAAATCCACCAAACATGTCTAAAGTTATAGATAGACAAGCTGTTAAGAAGGACTGATTCACAACATGAAAGTGAACAATGTTGCTAACTTGTAAAGACAAGTCGCCATCACTAGTACCACAGACAAGTCGCCAATAGTTTAGCTCTTTAAGTCGCTATATATGCTAATTCGCTAACTGGTAAGGACAAGTCGCCATGAACAGTAACAAAACCAAGTCGCTACAAATCTGTTAACTAAGTCGCTAATGTTACTAATTCGCTAACTTGTAAAGACAAGTCGCCATGAACGTTGAAAAACCAAGTCGCTACAAATTTGTTAACTAAGTCGCTAATGTTACTAATTAGCTAACTTGTAAAGACAAGTCGCGACAACTAAGTCGCTACTCAAGTCGCCACAATATAATAAACTAATTAGCCACTGACATCTTAGTCGCTAAGTAGTGTGCTAACTCGCCATGAAGAATATACAAGCTAAGTCGCTACCAAGAACACGATAAGTCGCCATCAAGAACACCCATAATAGAACACAAACAACCCAATCCACTAATCAATCACCACCAGATCATAAAGACCAATTAATAAGCAATCAAGATAAGATATACCAAACAATTTGTACACTTTCAACATCATAATAACAACAAGAACATGATATCATGACAAATCGAACCTAGGTGGGAATCAAACAGTCACAAATCACGAGCTCGAAGGGATCTGGTAAAAAAGACAAGTTAAAACTAGACCCAAACGCATAAGAGAGAACAAATGGGGTGTGATTCAAGACGTACCACTTTAAGTCGCTAGAATGAACAATTTGACGAGAAAAAAAACGAGAGAAAAAGGAAAAAAAAACTTATTTGAGAAAATATGGTAAGTCGCTAGGGGTATAGAAAAGATCTTTGGCAATTTGACACATTCGGTCCTTGTGGTATTAAAATGAAGTGTGGTAAGTCGCTAGTGTAAAAACTATTTTGGCTATTTGACACATTCGATCCCTGTGGTTTAGAGGCAAGAGTGGTAAATTGCAAAACGAGGATTATAGACTAAGACTCTAGCATAGATGATGACAATGATAACCATGAATCAACTAAACATTTAATCAAATAAAAGCATTTAATGCAAGGCACTCAATACATGGGTACACAAGGATAATCACATGAGCAAGATCGACCACAACCTATAGCGAGAGAAACACCATAACCGGATAGTTACAAAAGCATAACCGAGTTAGTCACACAAGCAAGACACAACCACAACTTACAAATGAGCAAACATCATAACCAAAGATGAAGCAAATGGCATATAAAACTAATACAAAATCTCCCCTCAATCAATGTCATCAAAGACCATTGATTGATATTAACCAATCCCATTATAAAACAAGAATATATCATTTGTTCGAACTTCATCTATGATCCCGTGCCATTATTGAATGACATTTCTAGGACCGTAGATGTTATCGATAACAATGAATGTATTCTTTATTAGATTGAGGAAAATGATAAAATTTTGAATTTAAAGAAATGACATATAAATTATTATTATTATTTTTTTTTTAAACTAGATTTATACACAGATATATAAAAAGCGAGTCTGATTCAAGATGAATAGGAGTCAAAGTAAATACATCAACTACGGAAAGCTATAGCTCTGAATGAGTTATGTTCATTTCGAAGGAACCAAGTCATGAAGTTCTGATTGAGTTGATCATTGTACTGAAAAAAGGCGAGAGCACATTGTACTAGAAGCACATGTAGAATTGCACATAGAAGGGTTAGTGACATGTTTAATCTCACATTTGGATGCATCACGGTATAACAGACGTATTATTAATGGGGATCCTATTAGGTTCTACATTCTTGAAGAGTTTTCTGTGGGAATCCACTTGAGGCATGATCTAGGAATGTAAGTTCGTTTAAGTCTGTAAACTTAAAAATCGCGGTGGGAATCCATTTGAAACCACGCTAGTTGAACTAAATGAGTGCACAACCTTGTTTTGACTATTTGTCCTTTTGTGATTAGAGTATTGAACATAAGTCCGAGGTTTGAGATTCATCATATCGAACTAGGCAATGAAGTGGTGGTTTTGACAAAGCAGACATATTATCAACTTGGGAGGTAAGCTTAGATTTCAATGGTTTAACTCTTTCGGACCTAAAGGCATTAGGTTGTTTAATAACTATTCGTTTTGAGTGGTTCTGAACATTTGACTTTCCCAAAGTTGAAGGTTTTGCAAACTTAGTGTTCATCCTATTTCCAACAGACTTCCTAAGCTCATTTTTTAGGGCAACAATATTGAAGCTCTTATCCTGAATTTGTGCTTTGAGGTCATCAATGTCTTTCATCAAGAGGTTAGATTGATTGACTAACTTAGAGTTTGTTTCCTCAAGGTTCTTTCTTAAATGCTCATTTTCTCTTAGTAGGTTGGACACACATAGAGCTAGTTCGAATTTCTAGATTCTAGTGTATCGCATCTCATGCGATCATATTTCCAATCTTACAAAGAAGTACTTTCAGATTGCTAATGGTCGAATCTTTGTCACGAATCTAGGATTTTAAGCGATTAATTTCAAAGAAATCTCGAACTTACGGAAGTTCCGATTAGTACAAGGTTTTTGCATAAAACATTTCATCCTTATGTTGTATTTCAACTTGCGGTGAGATACAATGCTTTTCAAGAATTGAAAACTTGTTTGAAAGCTCATCATATACCCTTTTTCAATCATGTTATTTACATTAGATTCGAGCACAACCAAGATCGATTTTACGATGTTAAGTTCGAGTAAGAGTCGGTACCTTTTCATGAGAATTTATGTGATCGGTTAAGTGTACCTTATCGAAAGAAACCTTTTCGACTACGAGTATTTGAGATCATTCTGTTGTCTTCATCCTTTTCATTACAAGCGAGATTACGCAATCGGTGTCATTCCTTTGGTTCAAGCTGGTTCAAGCTGGAATGTTGCATGACTTGTCACAATTGCTCCATGGTGTCTCTTGGTACTCATTCAATGCATTCGACTTGTTATTCTCTTTTGCGACTTCCTTGATGTATGTTTCCATATTACCCATAAGTTGAATAAATGAGTTTACGAACTCATGAATTTCCATTCCGTATGTTTTTGAATGATATTCCGGTCATGATATCATCAAAATCGAGAATATTCTTCCGGATAAGTGGTGAAATTGATTGAAGATAGTTTGAAGAGCGGCATGAGACTCATCGGTTGAGAACTTTTCTTTGGTGAATCATTAAATGTATGGCATTCGTGAGATGTAAGCATTTTGTTTCACTATTCTATACGATTAATCGTGTCATAGAGATCAAGTACTTTGGTGATTAAAGGATCCGTGATGGTGACATTGTGTTATTATGAATTACTCCCAAGTCTCTAGAGATTTTGAACCAACTCGCTAGCAACTAAATAGCAATAATCCCAAGTCGTTAAATCAACATCCAGTCGCTAAGTACAAGTCGCTAATCCTCTAGTCGCTAACACCTAATTCGCTATACCACCAAGTCGCTAAACAATTGCAAGTCGCTAAGTAGTAACTCGCTAAGCATTAAGTCGCTAGCAAAATTTTGGCGACAGATTAAGTTAATCAAGTCGCTAAAGATTCAAGTCGCTAAAGAGCAACTCGCTCTGAGACCAAGTCGCTACCACCAAGTCGCTACACCGTAGTGGAAAGTCCACTACTTGTCTTTGTTAGTCGCTAGATCTAAGTCGCTAGCTCCAAAGGCGTAACTCGCTACAAAATTGCAAAGCAAGTCGCTACGAAGAATGAAGTCCGTGTGTCAAGTCGCTAGCAAGAAAAACCACATAAACATCACTTTTCAATCCAAAACAACCCAACCAAGATGATTCAAGCTTACCAAATGAAAACCTAAACACTTGTGATGATTCTAAACATAAAAGTACTAACAAAATCCAAACTTTAACACAAGAAATCAACCAAATGATGCACAAACCACTAAACTTTTCAAACTCAAAACCACCTAAAACCACTAGAAATCCAAAGATGTGCAAGATATGATCTAACCATGGCTCTCGATACCAATTGTAGGATATTGGATTTCACTTACATATCATAACATTAACACAATGAGCATATAGATGATTTTAGAGAGAGAAAGTGGGATATTCTAGTAAGAGAAACTTGTAGAATATTAGATTACAAAGAACATCCAACCCTCTACCTTGCAAGGTAGAGGGTATTTATAGGTTACAAACTAAGCGACCTCCTATCGGCTCGTGGATCGGGGATACGATGGGTAAAGACCGTCCTTCCTCCACGGTGTTGCACTAAACTATTTTACGCTCTTGACTAACTAATTAACTACATAAAAGCGTAAATAACGACAAGTCTACGAGCTAACTTATGTTAGATAATAGTTGGGGTGACCGACTCTTCAATCTTGGAATTTTCTAATTCCTAACAAACATTGTCTCGGAAGTGGTTTTACGATTTTACGATATTCGTAAAGACATTCAGGTTGTCAATTTATTTACATTACGCTCTAGTGCTTATTTTTACGATATTGGACCGCTTAGTGAGAAATGTGTTACTTAATTCTGAATTATAGATTTCACTAGCAAGGTTACTATAGTTTTTTGTGTTTTTTATGATAGTGATTGTATAGGTATTGAACTGTTATATAAAATATTCACTAAAATTTAAGTAGTTTTTTTTTTGTGTTTTTGTTATGATATTGCTTAAGTATATTAATGTAGATATTATATTGTTTGTTTGATTTTGCTTTTAAATAAGCTGTTAGTTTTGATTTGATGTATTTTATTTCAGTTTACTCTTTTGTAGTATCATTTGTGATATATTTGATGCATAGTATCACCAGTGATATTTCAAGTTATTGTGTTAGTATCACTTGTGATATATTTGATGCATAGTATCACCAGTGATATTTCAAATGATGTATAATATCACTTGTGATATTTTAAGACAATTTTAAAGTTATTGTGTTATGCTTTTGATTGTGTGTTTTATCACCTTCTTTTTACAGCTTCTAGTAGTCTGAAAACTCCTAAATCTTTTATTCATCATGATTTCATTGATACTCCTGGTGGATCGGTTTTTTGGGTTCCTAGAGTTCCTGCTAGTGTGCTACCCGTTTTGTTTAGTGTTTATGATTCTGTTGAGGATTGCATTAGTATGTATATGAGATATGCTTCAGAGGCAGGATTTGGTATTAGAAAGTCTACTCAGAAAAGGTTAAGAGATGGTTTTATAAAAGAGAAGTATTTAGTTTGCAATATGGAAGGATCCCCAAAGAAAATTCATGTGAATACCTTAGCTCCGAAGAAAGGTGACAAACAAGTAAGGACTTCGAACTTTAGAATCACCGGTTGCAAAGCACGTGCAATTTTACATATGATTCATGGTACTAGAAAATATAAGCTTACTACATTCGATGTGGAACATAATCATGAACTAGATCATGTTGAGTATAAGCATTTATCCAAAAGTGATAGGAAGCTAACATACACCGAGCAACTCTTTATAATCAAATCTTCGAATTATAATTTTGGTGCAACTAAAGCTCATAATTTGTATACTGGGTTGAAAGGGTCGTCAACACTTGTTCATGGTACAGAGATTGAGTTTAGGAATCTAGTTCGTGGTATAAACTGTTTCATAGGAGATAGTGATGCACAGATGCTTATTAACCGTATGTAAGATCGGAAGAAGTATACGTCAGACTTCTCTTTTGATTATTTTGTTGAGAATGTTGAGCTTAATGGACTCTTTTGGGCTTATCAAGTTGCTAAATTGAATTACAAAGAGTTTGGCGATATCGTCTCATTTGATGCCACATACAAAACTAACAAGTATGTTTTTGAACCTTTTTTAATATCTCTTGTGATATTTTCATTTGCTTTTCTTCATTATGTATATATTATCACTTGAGATACTTCTTTTTTCAGATACCAGATGGTTTTTCGTGCCTTTTACTGCAATAGATAATCACATGAGATGTGTGACTGTTGGTTCCGGGCTTCTTAAAAATGAAACTACTAAATCTTACGTATGGTTATTGCAAGCATTCAAGAAAACATTTGTTCGTTCTCCAAATATCATTGTTATTGATCAAGATGGTGCAATACGAAAGGCCATAGCTGAAGTTCTTCCCGATTCAAAGCACAGGCTTTGTATGTGACATATCATGCAAAAGCTTCCATCTAAGGTATCTCTTGTGATATTTTGCATTTTTAATTAGACTTGTGTGAATATTTAGAATTTTATTTATCTCTTGTGATATTGCATTGGACTATACTTTTTGTATCACTTGTGACACTTTATTGTTTTTTGCATTGTATCACTTGTGATACATTTGTTGTTTTTTGCATTTGTTCTGTATAATGATTCTCTTTTTTATCACTTGTGATACTTTATTGTTTTCAGATAGTATCGAGAATTTATGATGATACCGATTTCAAGAATAAACTTCACAACATTGTTTGGAGCTGTATATTGGCCCTGAGGGGTTTGAGATCACATGTAACGAGTTAATGGTTGAATTTGGTCTTGTAAATCATAAGTGGTTGAATAAGATGTATAGGATTAGGTCATCATGGATTCCCGCTTTTCTTGTTGATTCTCCTCTACGTGGATTGATGAGGACTACATCTAGGTCTGAGAGCGAGAACTCTTTTTTTCACATTTCACGTCTCCTACTTATACACTTGTTAAATTTATGGTTTGTTATGAGTCTGCAATGGAGAAACAGAGATACATACAAGTAAGATTAGATCATCAGTTGATTGACTCATTTCCAGCTTTGTTGACGCCATTAGCAATTGAACTTCATGCATCAAGGGTTTACACTCGTAAGTTGTTTGTTCTTGTTCAAAAGGAGATAATTGCTGGCTCATGGTTATGTTCAATCAAGTCTAAAAGTTGTGATGAGGGTTGCGATATTTTTGAGGAAAAACCGGATGCTGATATTGTTCCAAAATTGGTTGATGATGAAAGTACTTCATAGAATACTGAGGAAGAGCTTAACTTGTATCAAAAAAACACTAGAGAGTACAAGTTACATGTCTTTTTTCTTTTTTCTGTTTTTTTTACAAGATTTTTCCTTTAAGTATCACAAATGATATTATTCATTACTTTCTTGGTTAAAAAGTCTATATGAGGTATCACCTGTGATATATGCAAGTAAAGTTCATAAAACTTGATATTGTTTTTAATATTACTTATGATATTGTGTATTTAATGTTTTTTATTAATGATTTTATTTTTATGTTTTTAATATCACATGTGATATTATGTGCTTTTAATGTTTGATATGAGGTATCACCTATGATATATGCAAGTAAAGTTCATAAAAGTTGATTTTTTTTATGAAGGTGGCGTATAACAAACTAGATGGTCCAGTTGCTTGTTGTTGTCAGCTTTTTGTTCGATGTGGTATTTTGTGTCGTTACATCTTTTGTGTGTTCAAGAATTGCAAGGTTTTTTTCTATCCCTGATCAGTATACACTTAGGCGTTGGATAAGGGATTTGATTCCAGCTGATTTGAGGAGGAAAAAAGCGCGTTATTGTCAGAACAATGAAGAAATAGAGAGACTTTGTCATTTTTTTGGTTGTTTTTTGTGGTGAGGGTTGATATGTGCTAAAACACATACCAGTTCTTTGTCAAAATAAACCCAAAATAACAAGAAAAGAGCCGTTTATTGCTAATATCTATTGGTTTCTTGAGTTTATGCATGTGCAGGTACGGATATGTCAAAACACTCAAAAGAAAGCCAAATCAGACAAAAACCCGAGCACGAGAGATAAAGAGTGCTAAAGCTGAGCCGGAAGGTCAGAATTGAGCATTTGTGAAGATTTTTATGCTGAGAGGATGATTTATGAAAGATTTGATCAAGTTTAAAGAATTGGCAAAATCAGTCCTTCAAGTTTCAGCATTTGGCAAAAATCACCCATGAGATTCAGAAATGGCAAAAGTGGTCTTTGGATTATTGAAGATTGTCAAGATTAGCCCTTGGATTACATTTTCTAAAATTACAAGTTTGGTCCCTGTATTTTTAGATTTGACACTAATGGTCCCTAAGATATTACATGGATTACAAACTAAGTCCTAAATCCAAGTCCAATACACCTAAGGCCCAAAATAAATCACAAGCCCACTACACCTAAGGCCTGGTCAAAGTCCAATCTCAAAACGGTCAACTAATACATTTCATTTGAACCCTTTCACATGATCTGAATCCAGTCACAAACACATTTGAACCCCCCCCCCCCAATTAACCGGTCAACCCAGTCAAAAATATTATTTTATTACAATTTACCCTTTGCGCCAAACAATTACCCCCAAATCCAATTTACCCAGATTCACCCAAGAACCCTAATTTACCCCTTCATCCATTAAGTACAATTGCTTCAATTGAAGGGTACATTAGTACTTTCTGACACCAATCTGACACACGAAATGCCAGCTTGGCAATCCGTGTGTCATTCCCTTCAAATCCTTGATTCCTATTGGTTAGTGGTGTATGGCAAATGTGATCCAAGGGTCATAGATGATTGATAGACGTGGATGATTGATCCAAGGGTTGAAAGACAACGAGAGAAAGCACAAATGCAACCTTCTAGATCCTTCCCAAGCTGAAGAGATTAGCTATAAATACCCCTCTTGTTCACAGATGTATTCATGTATTTTCAGAGTAGGATTTAGTAGTTATTAAGTATTTTTAAGCTTTTAGTTAAATTTCAGCATTTGTAATCTTACTTTGTATGGAATCTCTTTTTAATAAAAATCATTTTAGTTAATCATAATCTCTGTTTTAATTTATGTTATTATTTCTTACAATCAATCTCATCTCAGTTATATAGTTAGTTTATTTACAAGTTTAATTCAGCTTTTGAGTTTTGCTAAACAAAAATCTAAAAAAAATTGAAGAATCTTAAAAAAAAAAAAAAAAAAAAAAAAAAAAAAAAAGTGAAACTGTGTTTAGTTTAATTTCAGTATTTGATTTTGCTTCCGTAAGCTCTTATAAGCTTCCTAATAGCTTTATAAGTACTTGCTACTTCATCTACTCAGAATTTACTTAAATCTCAACTTAGTCAACAATAGTCAAATTGCAGCCATTAAGTTCTAGAGTTGAGATCAATATAGAACCCATATTTGCCATAGAACAAATGAACCAATCATAGCCCTCCATCTTTTATCTAAATTAATAAAAAATCATTTTTCACCTTTTCTTTTAAAACAACATATCTTACAAACGGTAAATTTTTAAAATATAAAAAACACACCATCGCGACGAGAATTAAATTATCTTTCTATAGATATGCACTTTTATATATTTTCGACAAACATTTTTTCAAAATTCCGTCCAGAAAAAATCATATATGATTTTTACGAATCATATCTGATTTTCAAAAATCATGTATGATTCGATTTTATGAATCATATATGATTTTACGAATCATATATGATTCTCAAAAATCATATATGATTAGTAAAAATCGAATCATATATGATTTTCATAAATCATATATGATTTTGTTGACGAAATTCGAAAAAAAAAATGGTTAAAAATATATAGTAGTGCATATCTATAGAAAGATAATTTAATTCTCGTCGCGATAGTATAATTTTTATCGCGTAACGATTAACGGTTTGCGAGATATTTAATTTTTTAAAAAAGGGTGAAAGTTTATCATAATAAAAAAAATGAATGGCTATTATTGGTTAATTGGATCTATGGTAAATTTTGGATCTATATTGAACTTTTGCCTTAAGTTCTATTTGATCTGAATTGCTGAATGGATGGTGAAACTGGGTTGATATTGAGTTGGATGTGGGTTGATAATAAGTTCTAAGTTGTGATTATTTGATTGTTTGGCAAGCCATTGTGGCTCGACTACTGTGAGTACCATTTCCTTTTTTAAATCTGTTGCAGCTCATATTACTTGTTAGATTAGTTAATACTAGTTTAGTTTAGCTTTATCTAATTGTTGCTATCTTCCTATATCATTGTTGTCTTAGTATTGTAGATTCTGCATAAATTCTAGTTTTGCATTAAATAGATCATATTAGATTTAGTATAGTGTAGTCGTTAAAAACAATTTAATTAATGGTAACATTGCATATAGAATCTAGATAATTCAGTATTGTGGATCAGTTCATTGAATTTGAGTGTTAAGTTTCAAATCTGTGGTTAGAACTAGTGGTTGGTTCTGTGGTTAAATTGAGCATAAGGCTTGGTTTGTGCTCAAGATCAGTTAACATAGTCTCATTTAGGATTATTAGACTTAATTCAGTTGTTAGATTGCATCCTAGAACACTAGTCAAAATTGCATTGAAACAGATTTAATTTCTATACCTGTTAGATTCAACTTCTCAAATCTTGCATATAGGTTTAGGAATAGTAGAGATAGCTTGCATTAGGTTTATTTCATCATTAAACATCACTTTTATTAAAAATCAATGGCTCAATTCTCATATAAGTCAATTTTACAAATCTATCATTAAAGTCAAAAGTGCTAAACTGGTTTTTGAATAGATCATTGTTGATTTTTAATGAACTCATTTTTGATCTAAAGAAGTTGAGATTTTGGGATATTAAACTTCAACAGGTTGTGTTTTCAAATATAATTTTAGTGGAATTTTTGGAATTTTGCAAAAGCTCTTTTCGACTTGTGAATTAGGCACTTAATGCCACATCTGCACACTCGATCAATCTTGAGTGTGTATGGTGTTGCTGCTGAAGCTCTACAAGCTTCAACTTAGCTTGTCGATGGCTCAAAATTGGTTTGTAAGTTCTCTGGTTGGTTGTTTAAAACTTCCAACTTCTGTTTTTCAAATCAGCTTCTTAGACAAGCTTGTGCATAAGCTTAAAGTAGAAGGTTTAGGCATGTTTTGCACTTGAGGTTTAATCACACCAGATCCTTGTAGCTTGCATTCCATAGGTTTAGATTAGCTGATTTAGGTTGATTTAAAGTAGATTTGTCATAAATTAGGTTCTGTCATCTTTTGGTGCACTGTTTTAGCCTTTAGCTTATTTTAGAGTGCTTAATAATAAGCAGTTTCTAAGCAGATCATAGTTCCAGCACACTAGCATAGAATTTGTCATTTTTCCTAAGTTTCTAATAATATTTTAGAATTTTCCTAATGTTTTCATATTTTTCCAACACTGTTTGCTATTTTTCTCATTTAAAATTAGTTTTTAATACTTTTTAATTAATGTTTAATACAAATAACTTAGAAAAGGTTCCAAAAAATATATTTTCATTTTTGTTGTTATAAATGTAGAACTTCCACCCACGTGACAGTCTTTGGAGCTATCCTCCGATGAGGAGAAATACCGCTATCGAAGGATTACCAATTCTTGGTGTATTAAGGTATTTCGGGTTCATTATATTTGCTCTCTTATGTCAATAGATTATCAGTATTTTTTATATTTATCGATATGTATATGCAGGCAAGTAGGGCATAAAGAGAGCTATAATGGGTCAAATTCTAAAAAGTTTGTTAAGAGGGTGCTTGGGATTTCTTATTTAAGTGCTTTTCTGCTTGCTTATCGTTACAGTTTTACATGTTTTGCAACCACTACATTGTGAATGTTACCAAGGGCTTGGTGTTTATGTGCAGAGATTATATTATCAAAAAAAAACTTTCATAATAATATTTCCAAATATTACAAGGGCTCGGTGTTTAAGAACATATATTTCCAAATAATCTGTTTGCAGCGTTAGAGACTGTGTAAATAGTCTTTCCTACGACGGTGCAGCCAGTAAACCTCCAGCTTTGTAAGCTAAGTTTAACCTCGACCAAAATACAATTTGGTTTTAGCTATCAAAAGACAGGTCCTATTCTTTTAACAGGTAATCTCATAACCAAGAGTCAATATTTTATAATATCGACCTTTTAAACCATGCTTGGCATGACATGTATCCTTACCCATGTGAACAATGATCACTTTCTTGAAGCATCCGTAGTTAGGCATAGTGGGTTCTTGCATCTAATCAAGAGAAACAAAGTACAATAGATGCACTTTCTTAGTTGTACGAGACAACAACTTTTACTATCGAGTAGTTTAATTATTGAACAGTCAAATAATATCTTTCCAGTCAATAGTTTATGCTAAACAAATGGCCAATTAAGTCAATTACTTATGTGGTTAGCAGGACACAATTTAGAAAAAAGAAGAAAAAATTACTAGGTTATCTTTTTATTGCATGTAGGAGCATGAATATGATCTTCATCGTTATTTTAATTTTGTATTCATGTACTGACCAATTTATACAATTGATGTTGCATGGTTCCTGTAGGTGTATAGGTAATCTTAATATATGTTCTTCGAGTAATGTTTGCTATATTATGTTTATTAGTTTGGACAAAGAGTGTATCGTTATTTTTTGGTCTATGAATTGATTGTTGCTTTGTTCTTTGTATAGGTTTGGGAGAGATTGGGATCTGGTATTAGTTCCTGGATCAGAGAAGCAAATCAGCTAATACTTTTTAAATGCTGTAAGACCACTTTTTTTCCCCTTCCTATATTTATACTACATGTCTATAAATATTTTTTTGTTGGCATATTTCACAAATATGCAGTTTGAGAAGTGGTTATCTTTTGATAGTAATCTATTATATGCTATTCAAGTAATTAAATAAATTCCTAGCCATCCTATGGTAATTAACTAAATATATCTAACTTTTTTTTTATTTAATTGTCAATCTGTTGTAATTTGAAGGAGATGCGCTCACAAAGTCAGTAGAGAACATGAAAGTAAGTTTGATGCAATTAAGGCTGCCAAACGGCCAAATCGTCTTACTCACAAGAGAGGTAAAGAAATACATTTGTATAGCATATTAGCTACATATATCAAAAAGGAAACCGACCATCTTACCCTTTTTCTCAAGGCAGCTGATTTTCCCTTGGATGTTTGATGAAATTCTTATAATATATTCTATTATGTTGTCTAACTGAAGTTATAAATGTTGTAGTAACGGGTCAAAGTCAAGCGCTTCAATGAAATGCGTCGGTTGACAAGGTTATAAAATGAAGGTGTCAATCAGACATCTTAGCCCATCTATGATTTACCAAATGCAACATTCATGTAAATAAGTTTGTAAACACGAAGGTTGTCAAGCTTTATATTTTCTCTCATATACGATAAACGTATATTTCTTTTCATTCTTTATCTTGCTATTCGTATGTACGACCCTTTCTTTCAACATGTACACTTTCCTACGATTTTTTACCACCTTCTTTCGCTATAGTAAAATATGCCAACAATAAGTATAATTCAATATTTTACATTTTACTTTTTAGACATGTTATATAATTTTATAGAAAAACTTCTTACGATTACCCTCCTTCTTTTGCTATATCAAATTATGTCAACGATAATTATAAGACATGCCCGCCCATTGGTGGCCGACTCACTAGTGTATATATATATATATATATATATATATATATATATATATATATATATATATATATATATATATATATATATATATATATATATATATATATATATATATATATATATATATATATATATATATATATATATATATATATATATATATATATATATATATATATATATATATATATATATATATATATATATATATATATATATATATATATATATATATATATATATATATATATATATATATATATATATATATATAACATTAAAAATACAAAAAGATTTTTTCTTTTGTTTTGAGCTAAAAGAATACATCAATTATATAACATCTCTCAACTTGAGGTGTTATCATTAGTAAGTTCCCGAACTAAAGATCAAAAACTTGCCTTTGTGTCGCTTGTGAGTCGATTTATTTCTATCGGATAAACAAATTATGTGAGGGGTATGAGGACGGCCTGACATTAAATTGCGGCTGAAAAGAGGCTGGTTTTAATAAGCTTCGCGCTGACCTAATAGCTTCTCCGCTCCTTTGTGCGTTTGTCTTATAGAAGTGATCAATTCACTTGGGATTATTGGTTTAAGTTCAGTGTTGTTTTAAAATACCGTTCATTTTAATTGCCTTGGTTTTTAAAGTGCATGCGCATTCGTTCTAATAACTATAGACCGATACGTGAAACCGCTACAATTCCGAGAAGGCGAAATAGACGTGCTCAATTAGTCGAACCCGAGATTCGAACTAATCCGACTCCGCCCATCATCGAAATGGCGGAAGATAACCGATCTATGCTAGAGCAACTCAAAGCACCCACCGAGGGTTACGGAGAAGCTATCGTCGTCCCGGTAATCGTTGCCAATAACTTTGAGCTTAAACACGGATTGATCAAATTGGTATCGTCGAGCCAATTTTATGGATTTGAGAGGGACGATCATCACTCTCATATCCGACGATTCAACAAGCTCACGTCCACGATCAAATACCGTAACGTACCGGAAGAAGCTATCAAGCTACTACTCTTCCCATTTTCACTCGAGGAGGCCGCCCGGTTGGCTCGAAAAACAACCCTCGATCGATCACCACATGGGAGAATTTAGTTTCAAAATGTAAGTAGCGAATTCTTCCACCGTCTAAAACAACAAACTTGAAAATGAAATAACAAATTTTACCCAAAGATTTGATGAATCATTTAGTGAGGCATGGGACCGTTTAAGGATTTACTTAGACAATGTCCCCATCATGGTTTTTCTGAGTTGCACCAACTTGATACGTTTTATAACGGTTTGAATGAAAATGATCAAGACTCTCTCAATGCCGCCGCGGGTGGTAATTTGTTGACCCGATCAATGAGAGATGCCTTGTCAATTATTGAGAACAAATCCAAAGTTCGTACCTCACGTAGCAAATCGGTTGCTGCCCGAGTGAGTGCTTCACCTTCGTCCTCGTCTTTCGAAAATACGTCTAGCACCGATGCTAGGATTGATAAGCTTACGGATATGATTCAAGCTTTGGTTAAGATTAAGGCTGCTAAGATTAATTCTCCTCCACCCGCTCAAGTCAAAGCGGTGGAATCGACTTGTACTACTTGTGGTGGGCCGCATGCTTACTACAATTGTACCGCTACCGATGCTAATCCTTTCGAAGCTAATGCCGTAACCGGAGGTACCCAATACCCTCCTCAAGTTGAAACGAATCCTCGTGTTAGTAATCAAATGGGACCTCCGGGATTTTCTCAATCGAACAATCAAACTCGTTTTAATCAAAATCAAGTTCGAGGACCAAATGTTCAAAACCAATTCAAAGCCCCACCAAATCAATACCCGACCCAAGGGGTCAATTACAATCAAGGATATCAAGCTTCAAGCTATCAAGCTCCGCCATTGCCTTCTAATGAATTCACGAATTACGTTCAGCACAATAATGCTACCATCCAAACCATGCAAACCCAGATTTCAAATTTGAGAAACGAGTTTCAATCTTCGTTGACTAGACAAAGCAATGAGTTTAGGAATGAGATTCGACTTCAGAACAACAAGATGGATGCTTCGGAGAATAAACTTGAGAACATGTTGAACGCTGTTTTGTGTAAGATAAGTCAACCCTCGGGTTCGGGATCTCTTCCAAGTGACACCGTTCCCAACCCGAAGGGTGAGTTGAAAGCTATAACCACACGGAGTGGTAAGGCTTATGACGGACCCTCGTTTCCTACTCCGCTAGTGAGGGAGGTGGAACGAGAAACTGAGGTTTTTAATGACAATGTGCAACCCGCACCGGTCCCACCTTCGGTCATTCAGATTCCAATTTCGGAACCCGATGTTCCGAAGACAACGTTTAAGCCTTCACTTCCTTATCCTTCCAGACTTAATGATCAAAAGCTTCATGACAAAACCGAAAACCAAATGGAGAAATTTGTTGAAATCGTTCAATCCTTGAATTTTAACATCAGTTTCACAGACGCTTTACTCCTCATGCCGAAATTTGCTACTATGATCAAAAGTTTAGTGAGTAATAAGGAAAAGTTGACCGAGATAGCAAAAACACCGTTGAATGAGAATTGCTCGGCGGTGCTCCTCAAGAAACTTCCCGAAAGTTTAGGAGACCCCGGAAATTTCTTATACCTTGTGAGTTTCTGGGAATAGTGAAATGTTCCGCCTTAGCCGATCTTGGCGCGAGCATTAACTTGATGCCTCTTTCGATTTATAACAAGCTTTCTCTCCCGGATCTCACTCCTACTAAGATGACTCTTGAACTCGCGGACCGCTCAACCTCTATTCCAAAAGGAATCATCGAGGACATGTATGTGAAAGTAGGACCACTTCATTTTCCCACCGACTTCGTTGTCATTGACTTTGATGCTGACCCCCGAGTGCCTCTTATTCTCGAGAGACCATTTTTAAGAACGGGTTGTGCGATGATTGATGTTTATGAAGGAGAAATCACTCTACGATCTCATAAGGAAACCGTCTCGTTTAACATTAACCATCCTTCGAGATACTCCAACAACTATGATGATGCTTCTATCAATCGAATCGACATTCTCAATATTGCTACGGAGGAGTATGCTCTAAAGCTTCTTGATTTTACGGGTGGAAATCCCACCGTTCCTTCTGAAAATATTGAACCGTCTTCTGAACCAATAATTGCAGACTCTTCCCCCTCTCTCACTCCGTTCGAGGGAGGTGACTTCTTTTTGGAAGAGATCGATGAGTTTCTTGCTAGTGATGAATCGATTCCACCGAGAATTGATGATGGTGTTTATGATTCGGAGGGAGATATCCTTTATCTTGAACAATTGTTGAATGAAGATCCATCACCGTCACTCCCTCCGAAAGAGATCACAATTGAAGAAATCAAAGAAGTACAAACGTCTAATGAAAAACCTCCGAAGCCCGAACTCAAAGATTTACCTCCTCATCTTGAATACGCTTTTCTTGAAAAATCGAACAAGTTTCCCGTCATCATTGCTAAAAACTTAAAAGATGAGTAGAAAACCACACTTTTGGATGTCCTTCGAAAACATAAGAGTGCCATCGCTTGGCAAATTTCTGACATCAAAGGCATAAACCCTCGTTTCTGTACTCACAAAATTTTAATGGAAGATGATTGCAAACCCGTCATTCAACAACAACGTAGGGTTAACCCGAAGATCAATGAAGTTATCAAAAAGGAAGTTCTTAAACTCTTTGACGCCGGAATTATTTATCCAATCTCCGATAGCTCATGGGTTACCCCTGTTCATTGTGTCCCAAAAAAGGGAGGGATAACCGTCGTTGCTAATGAAGATAATGAATTGATTTCCACATGCCTCATCATCGGATGGAGGGTGTGCATTGATTACCGAAAGTTTAATGATGCTACACGGAAGGACCATTTCCCGCTACCTTTTTTGGATCAAATGCTTGAACGTCTAGAGGGGAATGAGTTCTATTGCTTTCTCGATGGTTTTTCCGGTTACTTCCAAATTCTAATCGACCCGCATGATCAAGAGAAAACGACTTTCACGTGCCCTTATGGAACGTTTGCTTACCGACGAATGCCATTTGGCTTATGCAACGCTCCCGGGACATTCCAAAGGTGCATGATGGCTATTTTTCACGACATGATTGAGAAGACAATGGAAGTTTTTATGGATGATTTCTTGGTTTATGGAGATTCTTTCACTTCTTGCCTCTCTCATCTAGACCACATGCTTAAAAGGTGTGAAGACACCAACTTGGTCTTGAATTGGGAGAAGTGCCATTTCATGGTTCGAGAGTCCTCGGCCATAAGATTTCGAAGTCTGGGATTGAGGTCTACCGAGCTAAAGTCGACGTTATAGCTAAACTCCCTCATCCCACTACCGTCAAAGGTATTCGGAGTTTTTTGGGTCATGACGGTTTCTATCGCCGTTTCATTCAAGATTTCTCTAAGATAGCCCGCCCTCTGACCCATCTCCTTGAAAAGGATGCTCCGTTTATCTTCACCGATGAATTTGTTGAAGCTTTTAATATTCTTAAAAAGAAATTAACTGAGGCACCGATCTTAGTTGCCCCCGACTGGGATTTTCCCTTCGAGCTTATGTGTGATGCAGTGATTACGCAATTGGGGCAGTCTTGGGGCAACGTAAATCAAAACATTTTCAACCTATACACTATGCAAGTAAGACATTGTGCGAGGCCCAACACAATTACACGACTCTTGAAAAGGAATTATTGGTCATTGTTTATGCTTTAGAAATTTAGACCTACCTTGTCTTATCGAAGACCATAGTGTATACTGACCATTTCGCCTCAAGTATCTTTTGGCAAAGCAAGATGCTAAGCCACGATTACTTGGTGGGTTCTCCTCCTTCAAGAATTTGATGTTACTATTCTTGACAAAAAGGAGCAGAGAACCTGTTGCCGATCACCTTTCTAGACTTGAGAATCCCCATCAAAGTGTGCTCGAGAAAAAGGAGATCACAGAAACATTTCCTCTCGAGACACTTGGGATGATTGCTAAGAAAGACTCTAATAGCCCATGGTTTTCCGACTTTGCAAATTACCATGCGGGGAACTTCATCGTGAAAGGGATGTCGTCCCAACAAAAGAAAAAGTTTTTCAAAGATGTTAAGCATTATTTCTGGGACGACCCCTACTTGTTTAAGATTTGTGCGAATCAAGTAATCCGGCGGTGTGTTCATGCCCAAAAGACCCTTGCTATTCTTAATGCTTGCCATAACGGACCCACCGGAGGCCATCATGGTGCAAGCTACACCGCTAAGAAGGTTTTTGATTCCGGGTTTTATTGGCCAACCATATATCGAGACTCCCATGATTTGGTTAAGTCATGTAACTCATGCCAACGTCAAGGAAAGATTTCGCAAAACAACGAAATGCCGCAAAATGCTATTCAAGTCTGCGAGATTTTCGACGTTTGGGGCATCGATTTTATGAGGCCATTTCCATCATCTAAGGGTAATAAGTATTTCCTCGTATCCGTCGACTACTTGTCCAAATGGGTTGAAGCGAAGGCGCTCACCACCAATGACGCCCGAGTGGTTGTTAAGTTTTTGAAAAACTTGTTTTCCCGATTCGGAGCACCTCGTGCTATCATCAGTGATCGCGGTACCTATTTTTGTAATGAACAATTTGCAAAAGTTATGGAAAATTTGGGGTTACACACAGTCTTTCTACCGCCTATCACCCGCAAACGAGTGGAAAAGTTGAGGTCTCCAATTGTGGTTTAAAAAGGATTTTAGAGAGAACCGTAGGAGAAAATCTAACTTCATAGGCCGATAAGTCAGATGATGCATTATGGGCTTTTCGCACCGCGTACAAGACACCCATCGGGTGCACCCCGTTTAAGTTGGTGTATGGAAAAGCTTGTCACTTGCCCATTGAGCTCAAGCATAAGGCATAATGGGCCTTGAAACATGTTAACTTTGACCTTAAGACCATGGGTGATCACCAGAAAGTTCAATTGAATGAATTAAATGAACTTAGGGATCAGGCCTACGAGAATTCTTTGATTTACAAAGAGAAGACTAAGAGGATTCATGATGCTAAAATCAAAAACCGTGTGTTCAACGTTGGTGATCAAGTCCTTCTCTTTAATTCTCGATTGAAGATATTCTCGGGCAAACTCAAAACCCGTTGGTCCGGACCATTCACCGTTGCTCAGGTTTTCCCGTATGGAACTGTAGAGCTTTCTCAGCCTGATGGCCCAAATTTCAAGGTGAATGGCCATCGTGTGAAACATTATTTTGGAGGGGACATCGCGTCTATGGTTTTCCCGGATCTCCAAAATTTCCCCATGGACAAGCGAATTGGGATCGAGTCAAGCTAGCGACGGTAACCAAAAAGCATGGCGCTTCGTGGGAGGCACCCATTCTTATCTTTTCTTCTTTCTATTTTCTAATAAGTGACGTGAAGGGGTTAGCCTCTTCGATTTCTCGTGTGTAGTTGTTTGTGATGTATTATCTAGGATTTTCCCGATATGAAGACTCTCGTGCTTGAAGTTTGTCTTTTCTCCACTCGAGTTTCATGATCTATGCTGCAGGAAATCCGATATCTGAAATCTTATCGACTAACGTTTATCTTTAAGCATTCTTAATAAACGGCTTTTAGATTCTCGTTGATTCCCTTGCCTTTAAACATTGAGGACAATGTTTCGTTTTAGTCTGGGGTGGGTAATCTTCGATTTGATTTAACCGCACTTGCTTATTCTCTGCCGTATTTCTCTCGCAACCCCGTTTTTCCTTAGAAAATGAAAAAATTGTGCAAAAAATGAGAAAATTTAAAAAAATTTCATAAGCTTTTGCTTGTTTATGATCAAAAAGTTCTAGCTAGTCTCTTAGAAGTTTCTTTAAATATGCGTTTTCTTGAAATAGCCTTTGCTAATTGCTTAGACAAGAGGCTATAAAATACGATTCTAGCTCACAAGGCCAAGAATTTGCAAGTCTCCCTAAGTGATTTTAAATATGCGAAGCTTAAACAAGGATTTTCTAGTTTTTAATATGTGACTTTAAAAATGTGAGACTTGAGATTATTTGACGAAGTATTAGCTAAGTTAATATATGTTTTGACACCTTGTTGACTTTCTGCTGGTGAGAGTAGGTATAGAATTTTGACTTGACCGGGCGTGTTGAGCCCTAGCTTGTTCCCTTAACCATAGATAATCTAAAATTATCGGCTAAGCATCCGCGGATCTCATTATTTGGGATTTTAAATTTGCGGAGATCGAGGAATGATATAGTTACTTTAGATGCTAAGCGTGGAGTAGTTGGTTCTCTTTAGAGCTCATCGAAGGTACTTATGGCTTTTTGCTCCCACAAAATTGTTTCACCCCATATCTGTGAATAAATAATTAGAGATGTTGAGTTTTTGACGATAGTTAGTTTTTTATCTTCTTAAAAGAATCTTTGTTTTAAAAATAGGGTACACATCAAGGACTCATAATAAATAAAGTAGTAAGTAATAAATAAAGTTATAAGCTGCGGTTCGATATCGTACCCTTGGATCCTTATTTCGAAAGTAAGCGTTTAGGTCTTGGCTACCCTCTTACGCCGGCCCTTGGACCTTTAGCCGGAATTGGGTGAGGTCTTGGTCTAACACATTGGGATCCTCATTTCATGAACGCCTAGAGTCTTGGAATTCTCCGTCGTAACGGCCCTTGGATCCTTTATTCTGAAACGTGTAAGGTCTTGGAATTACTCATTGAAGCTCCGTATTTCATAGCTCATATAAGTAAAAGTATAAGTGAAAAAAAAATGAAGAAAAAAAATGGAAAAGTCAAAAAAGTGAATAAAAAATCCTTGAGGTGGACCTCATTTTTAAGACAATGTGTAACACCCCAACCCGACAAGGGTAGAAGTGTCACATTCTGGTGTCATATCAGAACATACAAATGAAATCTTTACAAACGAAAACCTTAAAAATGAGGTATCAAAACATATACACAATTGACTGACAAGGAAAATACAATATCCAAAATGAAATAAAATCCCAATACAAAAGTTATTCAAAATAAGTCCCAAAGTAATAAGGGACTAGGGTTGGTCCACTCAGATACTCTAACTCTCAGCCCATCGAAGCCCATTTTCAAACCTAAAACCTGCCGCAGGAAAATAAATGCGGCTGAGCTTAAAAAGCACAGTGAATAGATATAATAACACGAAAGCTAAATAAAATCAGAAATGCGAAGTGAAATGAGGAAACTAATAACGAAGTCACGACGAAAGGGAACCAATGAGTCAAGGAGGATCATGCAGAACACAATTATACAGATATCCAAAAAGAACAGATAACAAGGAGAATGAAGCAAAGCAAGGCATCGACGACATATATACAATAACATACAAACCAGGCATACAAGTACTGAAACATAAGCAAGCATAGCAGACGCCGTATCCACACAACATATATATGGCATACAATCAATTCACGAAATCAGAAGACATGCAAGTCAAACAGAAATCTAAGGCAAGCGGAAGCAATTAATTAGCAAGTGAGCATGGCAATCTCATAGGTCAAAAACCCTTAGTTGAAAACACAACCAATATCATGACAGCGGAAGTACTAATAGCAGTCAACACATGACAGTCACACGTAATAAGTAGGAATACAGTATAAACGATATAATTAAATGAACTAGGGACATAGCATGGCAACTAAACAAATTAACAAGCCAGACGTCACAAGTTGAACCATTTACCCAATCAAACCGTAGCATAAACAGAAATGCAAACATGGCAGTCAACAACAAGATAAAGATACTATCGATAGTCATAGTCCACAAAATTAAGCGAGCGAAGTATACAAGATAAGCAGACAAAACTATCGATTACACACTAGCATGGTCACCGGACAAATCGAAGGTCACATAATGGTGATATCACATATCATCGATGACAACATGTAAATCAGATAACCGTATATTAATCATATCGTAGCAGGGAAATCAGTAGTCACATAAAACATGAATAGCATAATCAAATCCAGTAAACATATAATAACCCGGTACGTGAATGGATCGATAGTATAAAGTAACGGAATGAGAGTATGATAGATCAAAGCAATGGAATATATATATCTTCGTAGTAGAGTGAGTCATATAAGGGTACTGAGTAATGAACAATTAACACAGAATATGGTGCGTTGGGGAATACAGAAGGTACAATATAGGTATATCAAAAGTGTAAGGGTTGTCAGAAATCTACCTCGAGCCCGAAACATATCATATCATATCATATCATAAGTAACCATTGCATTCGGAGGGGTGACCTCGGAATACCATATATAATAGGAGGGAGACCTCGGTAACCAATGGAGTAGCTAGCTCTCGGCGTGAAGACGCGTGTGCATACGACATCATTCACCATATAAATCATATCATATCATATCATAAACATATCTAGGATGCATCCATATGCCCCCGCGGAAACATAGTGGCCAAACATATACCCTGAGCTCATAATCAGATAACAGAAAGGGGACGGTGTGTAACATCACTCGTACACAATGGAGTCATGCCATTGGTGCATCAATGACATGGTCATGGTACCTCCATGACAAGGAAACAAATTTGGCTCGGGTATCAAACTGAAGGGTCAAAGCATAATCATATCATAAGGGTTCATATAAAAGGTTAAGAAGTCAAAGGTTCATATCAGATTTCCATAACATAAGTTCATAATCAGAGGTTCATAATCAGATGGTTCATAATCAGAAGGTTCATAATCATAAGGTTCATAATCATAACAAACGAATATCATAGCAAACAAAATCATATCAAAGGATCACAGTAAAGGGAATCATAGCAAGGGGGTATCATAAGTGAAATAAAGTCAAGGATCGAATAGTCATGAGAAATCCCCACTGAAAAAGGATAGAATATTTGTACCTTAGCTAATGAAATGAGAGCAAATGGAAGGAACGCAAGAGAAACAACGTCACGCCTTCTTCAACGAATCTACACGGATTACGGTTCATAAAATACTTATTAGCTCATTTAAGTCATAACGGGTTTATTGGTTATATGAATCGTATTAATATTTTTAGAGTTATTAACCATATTCTCATCTTTAGTAACGGACCGAATCATAATACTTTAGGGTAAAAATAATTAATTAGCCAAACTTAAGGGTTACAAATGATAAATGGTGAAATTAAATGTTTAATATGACAAATATCCTATTTTAAAGCTTTATTAGATAATACTTCAAAATATAGGGTTCACATGGTAATTATCTCAAAGTTTGAGGTTTACATGGTCATTATTTCAAAGTATAGGGTTTATAATGTAATTAGATTAAATGTATTATCTTGTTAAAATTTTCCATGCACATTTAGTATGAAAAGAAAGAACCATGCTTCAACATATGATCGACCATCTTTAAGCTAGCTCGCGGTCCATATGATTAACACTTATGACCAAGTAAACACGTAGTACTACTAACCCTCAACTCATCTTCCCAACCCCCTCTCAAAAATACAAACCGACTTACCCATTTGCCCCGCGATCGCCCTTAAACTCACCCCATAAGACCAAACATGCACTTTCTTTGAAAAAGCCTTACCGATTCCTTTCTCACGTTGGTTGCCAACTGACATAATACGTTCTTTTTTTCTATACTTATTTATTTCAGGAATAAAGAAATTAAAGGAACAAGTATTCTAAGACCACCATGGCTTCTAAATCTTGTAGTAAACCATGACAACTTTCTTCATTCTTTTTCATACGTAATACATAATATTACCGAAAACGGATTCGATCTCTTCATTATTTGTTTTTAGATCACAGTTTTAATGGAGAACCCTTATAGTAAAATGTGAGCATATACAAAGGTTTATGATTTTATGAACCATTATAACGAAACATGTTTGTGACGTGAATGTTGTCGAAAGGTTCTTAGCAGATTACTTATGGGTTGACAAGTTCACACATGGCTATGGTTCGAGGCAAGATTCAATCAGAAATCATATGTGAGTCGAATTATGAGACCATTCCATTCGATATATATAAGTAGCAAGATCATGATTTCATGTGACATTATAGTTATCCTTTTTATTTGCTTTGTTATATTACATGCGTATGGAGGATATGATACGTGACCATATTCAAGAAAACCATAAGGAAGAGAAGTGAGGCAAAAATAAAGATATGAGAGGTTACCCTTGAAGCGTCCCAGGAAAAGAAACGAGTTCCAAAGATCACAAAACCACGTCAAGCTGCAAGCCAAAAACTACGACAACCCAAGCAACCTTTAGAACCAAAACCCAAGATTACAGCAGCCTCACGAACCTCCTCCTTGAACCTTCTTTGTTGTCGACAGAATATGGAAGCAATGAAGCCGTCACTTTTGTTTTATGGTCTAGGGTTTATGTGTTGTTTTGAATGAGTGATTGATAGGTAAATAAATGAGAGTGAATGGGAGGTTACAAATGAGATAAATGGGAGTTATGGGGAGATATGTTCTGCTGAATCAATGGAAGTCAAAACAGAAATTGAATATGGACTTTATAATGTAGGTTAAATAAAATCAGAAAATGGGATATAGGGGGAGTTAATGGTTGCCGAGTATAGGGGAAAAACAAAATAGAAAAATATACTTTCTAAATAAAAAAATGGCTATAGATTGTTATGCAAATTTTCGGTCCATGCAAACTCTAAGTCGTGTGATTTGTTATTAGACATAAGGTGTAAGTCGATTTTATTTTTTTTGTATCATTTGGTCATTTATGAGTTAAGTTTTAAACGTATTTAACGAGCTTGACATATTTTTCGCATTTCATAAATATTACACTTGAGGGGAGGGGGGGCAAAATAGTCGTTTCACACGTTTTAGATTTTTAGGGTTTTACAAAATAGTCTTAGCTTTGTATCTTTATTAGAATAAAAATTATCGAAATGAGAAATTTGAAGAAATTCATTTCTCACAAAAATAAAATAAATAGAGGAAAAATAGGAAAATAGAAGCAAACGGTAATTACACAAGTAACTTCCATGGGTAGTGTTAGCATCTAGAGTCATATTTAACAATGATTTTGATTTTACGCTTAGTTTGGGGACTTGTGAAAAATCAGGGACGATGTATTATATCCGTATGGTCACTTCACGCTGTGTTGTGTTTCCTACTCCGTGATCCTAAAATGTCGTTTGAAAAATGTTGGAGTTATTGATCGACATGAATGTTCAACAAACCGTCACTCATAATAAATAAGTGCTTAATCGTAATATCTATATGTGAAATAAAAGGTAAACGGGGACGTTTCTAGAATTAAGGGTCTCTTAATCTCTTTTGATGAATCTTTGCTACTTCTCATAGGTTTAGTAGAAAGAGATTGAAATCCTTGATTTTAGAAGCGTGAGTTGATTGCATTGCGTGAGGACACGACAATCGTCTAGTCTGGGGTATTTTGATATGTGCTAAAACACATACCATTTCTTTGTCAAAATAAACCCAAAATAACAAGAAAAAGAGCCGTTTATTGTTAATATCTATTGGTTTCTTGAGTTTATGCATGTACAGGTACGGATATGTCAAAACACGCAAAAGAAAGCCAAATCAGACAAAAACCCGAGCACGAGAGATAAAGAGTGCTAATTATGAGCCGGAAGGTCAGAATTGAGAATTTGTGAAGATTTTTATGCTAAGAGGATGATTTATGAAAAATTTGATCAAGTTTAAAGAATTGGCAAAATCAGTCCCTCAATTTTTAGCATTTGGCAAAAATCACCCTTGAGATTCAGAAATGGCAAAAGTAGTCTTTGGATTATTGAAGATTGTCAATATTAGCCCTTGGATTACATTTTCTAAAATTACAAGTTTGATCCCTGGATTTTCAGATTTGACACTAATGGTCCCTAAGATATTACACGGATTACAAACTAAGTACTAAATCCAAGTCCAATACACCTAAGGCCCAAAATAAATCACAAGCCCACTACACCTAAGACCTGGTCAAAGTCCAATCTCAAAACGGTCAACTAATACATTTTATTTGAACCCTTTCACATGATCTGAACCCAGTCACAAACTCATTTGAAACCCGCCCCCCCAAATTAACCGGTCAACCCAGTCAAACGTATTATTTTATTACAATTTACCCTTCGCACCAAACAATTACCCCCAAATCCAATTTACCCAGATTCACCCAAGAACCCTAATTTACCCCTTCATCCATTAAGTACAATTGCTTCAATTGAAGGGTATATTAGTACTTTCTGACACACGGAATGCCAGCTTGGCAATCCGTGTGTCATTCCTTTCAAATCCTTGATTCCTATTGGTCAGTGGTGCGTGGCAAATGTGATCCAAGGGTGATAGATGATTGATAGACGTGGATGATTGATCCAAGGGTTGAAAGACAACGAAAGAAAGCACAAATGCAACCTTTTGGATCCTTCCCAAGCTGAAGAGATTAGCTATAAATACCCCCTCTTGTTCACAGATGTATTCATGTATTTTCTGAGTAGGATTTAGTAGTTATTAAGTATTTTTAAGCTTTTAGTTAAATTTCAGCATTTGTAATCTTACTTTGTATTGAATCTCTTTTTAATAAAAATCATTTTAGTTAATCATAATCTCTGTTTTAATTTCTGTTATTATTTCTTACAATCAATCTCATCTCAGTTATATTGTTAGTTTATTTACAAGTTTAATTCAGCTTTTGAGTTTTGCTAAACAAAAATCTAAAAGAAAAAGAGAAAAATCTTTTAAAAAATAAAGTGAAACTGTGTTTAGTTTAATTTCAGTATTTGATTTTGCTTCCATAAGCTCTTATAAGCTTCCTAATAGCTTTATAAGTGCTTGCTACTTCATCTACTCAGAATTTACTTAAATCTCAACTTAGTCAACAATAGTCAAATTGCAGCCATTAAGTTCTATTTGATCTTTAGCTGAATGGATGGTGAAACTGGGTTGATATTGAGTTGGATGTGGGTTGATAATAAGTTCTAAGTTGTGATTATTTGATTGTTTGGCAAGCCATTGTGGCTGGACTACTGTGAGTACCATTTCCTTTTTAAAATATGTTGTAGCTCATATTACTTGTTAGATTAGTAAATACTAGTTTAGTTTAGCTTTATCTAATTGTTGCTATCTTCTTATATCATTGCTATCTTAGTATTATAGATTCTGCATAAATTCTAGTTTTGCATTAAATAGATCATATTAGATTTAGTATAGTGTAGTTGTTAAAAACAGTTTAATTAATGGTAATATTGCATATAGAATCTAGATAATTCAGTATTGTCGATCAGTTCATTGAATTTGAGTGTTAAGTTTCAAATCTGTGGGTAGAACTAGTGTTTGGTTATGTTGTTAAATTGAGCATAAGGCTTGGTTTGTGCTCAAGATCAGTTAACTTAGTCTCATTTAGGATTATTAGACTTAATTAGTTGTTAGATGGCATCCTAGAACACTCTAAGTCAAAATTGCATTGAAACAGATTTAATTTCTATACCTGTTAGATTCAGCTTCTCAAATCTTGCATATAGGTTTAGGAATAGTATAGATCGCTTGCATTAGGTTTATTTCATCATTAAACATCACTTTTATTAAAAATCAATGGCTCAAATCTCATATAAGTCAATTTTACAAATCTGTCATTAAAGTCAAAAGTGCTAAAGTGGTTTTTGAATAGATCTTTGTTGATTTTTAATGAACTCATTTTTGATCTAAAGAAGTTGAGATTTTAGGATATTAAACTTCAACAGTTTGCTTTTTCAAATATAATTTTAGTGGAATTTTTAGAATTTTGCAAAAGCTCTTTTTTAGCTTGTGAATTAGGCACTTAATGCCATGTGCACACCGATAACGCTACATGCGTCTTTCGGGGTCAAAGGAACTTCCTTTTCATCGAGCAATTATTTCAACACCCTAGGCAGTGAACCTAATCGTTGTAGTGTAGTATTAGGGTAAGCCACGGGTACTGATATCGTTCTCTAGGGGAATAGGAATGCTAGTGAGAAGTTACTACGCTAAGGTTGGGGTTGAGGAAGATTATTTTTATCTTTTATATTTTTAAGGAAAGGAAAGGTACGAATCTCGGGGTATGGATTTGGGGGTTGGTATTTCTACCGATTACTCTACTTATCTAATTATCTAATCTAAGGTGTATGTAGTCTATGTCTAATTATTGTGTGCTCGTATGATAGTTTAAAGATGTGTTTACTTAGGTTTTACTACTCCTTAATTATCTCCTATTGGTGGTTGAATTGTCACGCCCTTATTCTTAGTTGCGTTGTGTGTCTAAGGTTGTAGGGTATGCGTTTCTCCCTAACTCTTTGAATTTACCAAAGGATCTCGTCTACAAAACCCACTAGGGATAATAAACTTTTACTCTAAGGCTCTCTTTGGATGGTTTAGCTTACAACTACTCAAGGAGTTATATTCTAAGGTTCACAAAGATTTAATCAAGCATTAAGTACACAACGAATGACCTATCGCATTACTAGATCATTAATCAACTAAGATAAGAGACAACCAATCAATATTTAATAATTAAGTTTCATATTCCCTAAGCAAACACACAAGTAAATTAGCCGGACATTGAGAACATGCAAGCATACACACAAATAATCAAAGACATAATTGTATTAATGAAGTAAAACACTTATCTTGGTGTAAGATAGGGTTTGAACCCTAAAAGACTGCATAAGATGCCTTGGTTCGGTTTAGGTTTTACTCCAAAAGACTACACACAAATCTTGAAAATTCGGATTCTATATATAAGATTACATCTCGCGACGGCGTCACCTTTTGTTTTGTGATGCCGCCGTGTCGCCATCATTAGGGTTTCGTCTTGGCCACGTTAGACTTGCGACGGCGTCACCTTATGCTTGTGGAGTCTCTTCTTCGATTCTCGACGCCGTCTGGATTGCATCTAGGCCGTCGATTTGCGACGGCCTACTCTTTTATAACTTGACGTCGTCAATTGAAAATAGGAGTTTTGGCTTCGTCCGTCACAAAATCCTCCGACGGCGTCACAGATAAGCCGTGGCCGTCGCACCTTATGTTTTCGAGCTTTGAGTGTCTCGATTCTAACTGTGGCCATTTTCTTCGATATTCGCCTTTTCGTCCAAATAAGGGCCATTCCAGCATTTTGTCTTCAAAAGATCTAAAAGTGAAAAGGAACGATATTAAGCAATAACGGATACAAAAGTGATCAAATAAGGGCTTAAACGACCCTCAAAAGGTACCTTTAAAACCTTATCAAATATCCCTACACTTGGTATTTGCTTGTCCTCAAGCAAATGTGCTTTTAGCCAATTAATTTATAAGTTAGGGGTCATGAAGCATTGGTTTAAAACAGTCCACAACACATATAAGCCCCAAGAAAGTCATAACAAGCACGGAATTACATACTAGCACCTCACATGGGGTGTTTGGATACTCACATCTCTCGGTGTATATGAAATATAACAAATTGGAAATGGAAGATAAACACTCATTAACCGGTCCTAGTACATAGATTACCATAGGCTTGAGAATAGATCAAACCTCCATCGCTTTGGCGTAAGCACCTAGGAATGACTATCAAAGAGGTCTTTAAAGGGTTGTAATGTTAGGCTTACGGTAGGGAAACAAAGGGTTTGGTGGGATAGGCTATTTAGTGGTGGCAAGTCAAAATCTCTATGTTACAAGCATACGAAGAATGGCGTTGCTAAGCCAAGACTCGACACTCTAGACTCTAGCTAACCGAAATAAACAATCATAAATTTAAAGGATAGATGTAGGATGGTAGCCGTATTTTTTTTTTCACTCTATTTTTTCTTTTCTCTTTTCTCTTTTTTTCGATTTTTTTTCATACACTTTTACTCTACCATCCTCTACGGTAACATCAAAATGATAGGGATTTATAGGCACATCCCTACACTTAAGTTTTTATTACTCTAACACTAATTTGACCCGAATTGAAAAGATCAAAACACTTAGGGTACATTATTACGCAAACAAAGGGAATTTGAATTTAACGTTCCCTTCCCGTCATTTCATAAACTTTAACTTTTCCATGAATCCCAATCGTCCCAAAACTATATACAAAGGATATGACTCGACTTAGCAACTCATGCAAGCAACCGATAATTGAACTACGGGTTTAGGGTGATAACAATAATGCACTAAAAGTGAGTGCATACAAATGTAGGCTAAGGCGATTTGGGTGTATATTTGGGGTGGGGTGTAAACAATGCTCTTCATTGATATTCCGAAAAACCAAACATCACGAGAACCGCGAAAGGATAGGCTCGAGGGTTAACTAGGGTATCGTGTACTAAAGATGAGTACAACGCAAAGGGTGTGGGGAATTACTCAACCGATGTGGAAGAAGTAATTATATTACGGGTATCAAACAAGGGTTATCCTAGTGCCTCTTATCATTTAGTTATTCCTAACTATACAAGTGTAGTCTTACTAGCGATCTCGGGATGCATCACAAAACAAGTTCTAGAATCTATTATACTACGGTTCACACTCTAAGCATTAAAGATGAATGCTTCAATTCCTACTAATCTAAGGGCGATCCTCACATTTTGGGTGGAATTTAGGTGGTAAAGGGTTTTTGTGCTAGTCATGCAACTTCCTATCCGTGAGACGCTTTTGTTAAGACTAATGGCCCACTCCTATATGTCATGAAAAATTTAAATTTGGTGCCAAAATTACCCTAACCGACATTTTCTCATGGTTTATTACACAAATGCAATTGGACAAAGCAAATATTCAAGGATAAGCATAGTTTCAAAGTTCCCGCTTTATTTTCCCTCCTTACACTTAAACCGAACATTGTCTCCAATGTTCCCGAAAGTATCAAAGTTATGATAATGGAAGGTAATTAAAACGAAAGAAACTAGTACTCCCGATTAGCTCGGTAGGATCCGTGTGAAGTAGTGGTTAAATCCTTTCCAAGAAGAATTTATCGTGAAAAGCTCCTTCCAATCTTATGTTTCTTCTTCTTGATAAATTAAACCGCACACTTGAAGAAAACAAACGAAACCTTCACGTAAAATCGGAGGTAATAATATATATAAGACTCGATTTAAAGCGGGATATAATGCTTGTGGAATGGATGTTTCTGAATTTACGGAAAATTAAGACCTAGAAAATTCCAAAATTTTTAAGTAGCTCGAAACGAGAAAAAGTAATATGTTGTTTTACTCCTTCCCGACGCCGTCGGTTGCGATCATGACGTCAGTTATCCCGACAAAAAGCGGTCTGCGATTTTACGGAAAAAATTCGGAAAATTTACATCTTTAAAATACGGAAAAATTTATGCAAAACACCCATTATGACTCGATACAAGCATTTGACTCGAACAAACACACATATATATCTTTTAATTAATTGTTATTCTCATGTTTACGTTTCTTTTGAAAACGTGTGTAATCCTCCTACACTTATCCCTTATGTAAAATACCTTTATATGCAATTAAGACGAGGTTAAAAAAAATAAAGCATTTTACAAATTTAAACATGAGAATAAACAATCAATAAAAGACATATGACACTAACAAGCAAACAATTAAGCATGGGTTGCCTCCCACAAGCGCTTTTCTTTATTTAAGAGTCTTGTAGCTAGACTCGTGAGTCGTGCTCCTCGTTGCCTCGCAAGACGCCACGTGCTCATACTTAAGCCATTCCAACGCTCTTTCATTCTTTTTGTAATCATCTCCTAATTCAAGGCATTTTTGTAATACCGCTTAGTTTTCTCATATGGGTACCTAAGCCCACTTTGCTTATCCCTTTCACTAAGCAATGGAATAGGGTCATTTTATTACAAGCCTCAATGTCCTTATGTTTAAACCTAGGATGGGCGTGGCATTTGGTAGATAAAATCTTCAACTTCATCGAGAATGTAATTAGACCATCAATCATCCGCTCATTCAACCTAGTCAATTTTTGAAAGGTTTTCCAAAATTACTTGAGTGAGGTCCTTATTAATAAATTCTCCTAAGTCTTCTAAGACCATGAACTCTACCAAATAAGCAAAACTTCCAACAAACACGTGCAAATGAGTGATCGCTTCAACAACATTGTTCCCTTGATAAGTTAACTCATTGATCTTGATTTTATTGTATAGGTCCCCGAGATTAAGTTCAAAGGTAAGAATGAATTCAAATAAGCATCGACCCTTCTAGTCCTATTTTGCAAGGGAATTGCATGTTAAAGGGCCATCTTTCTCAATCCTACACCTAGGGTCAAAACATTGGGAGGGTCTTCCTCAATTTCAAAACTAACTCCATTAATGACCTCCCGCTATCAAGTGCTTCACCATAATCAAGTTCATCATCGAATCTGAGTCATAGAAAGGACTTTGTTGTTGCCAATTTATCTCATTATGCCCTAGGTGATTTCCAAAATGGTGAATGGGTGAAGGGTTTTGTGGGATTGCGTTCTCAATTTCGGGATTGGGAACGGGTAGAGTGAAGAATCTTCGGTGGAAGATACGTATCATGGTGAGTGATGGTTTTTACGAACAAAAGTCACGAAGAAGGGGGATAGACTACGAGAAAGCTAAAAATGAGAAAAGTGTTTACTTGATAGGAATCAGTAAAAACCTAAGCGAGGTGGACTACTAACTAGCTATTCTATTCCCCGGCGCCAAAACTTGATAACGCTTACACGCGTCGTCGGGGTCAAAGGAACTTCCTTTTCGTCGAGCAAGTTTTCAACACCCTAGGCGGTGAACCTAATCGTTGTAGTGTAGTATTAGGGTAAGCCACGGTGCGATATCGTTCTCTGGGGAATAGGAATGCTAGTGAGAAGTTACTACGCTAAGGTTGGGGTTGAGGAAGATTATTTTTTATCTTTTATATTTTTTAAGGAAAGGAAATGTACGAATCTCGGGGTATGGATTTGGGAGGTTGGTATTTCTATCGATTACTCTACTTATCTAATTATCTAATCTAAGGTGTATGTAGTCTATGTCTAATTATTGTGTGCTCGTATGATAGTTTAAAGATGTGCTTACTTAGGTTTTACTACTCCTTAATTATCTCTTATTGGTGGTTGAATTGTCACGTCCTTATTCTTAGTTGCGTTGTGTGTCTAAGGTTGTAGGGTATGCGTTTCTCCTTAACTCTTTGAATTTACCATAGGGTCTCATCTACAAAACCCACTAGGGATAATAAACTCTTACTCTAAGGCTCTTTTTGGATGGTTTAGCTTACAACTACTCAAGGAGTTATATTCTAAGGTTCACAAAGATTTAATCAAGCATTAAGTACACAACGAATGACCTATCACATTACTAGATCATTAATCAACTAAGATAAGAAACAACCAATCAATATTTAATAATTAAGTTTCGTATTCCCTAAGCAAACACACAAGTAAATTAGCCGGACATGGAGAACATGCAAGAATACACACAAATAATCAAAGACATAATTGTATTAATGAAGTAAAACACTTATCTTGGTGTAAGATAGGGTTTGGAACCCTAAAATCTTGTACAAGACTGCCTTGGTTCGGTTTAGGTTTTACTCCAAATGACTACACACAAATCTTGAAAATTCGGATTCTATATATAAGATTACATCCGCGACGGCGTCACCTTTTGTTTTGTGATGCGTCGTGTCGCCGTCATTAGGGTTTCGTCTTGGCCACGTTAGACTTGCGACGGCGCCACCTTATGCTTGTGACGCCGTCCTCTTCACTTTTTGACGCCGTCTCGGATTGCATCTAGGCCGTCCGAGTTGCGACGGCCTACTCTTTTATAACTTGACGTCGTCACTTGAAAATAGGAGTTTTGGCTTCGTCCGTCACAAAATCCTCCGACGGCGTCAGCAGATAAGTCTGTGACGCCATCACCTTATGTTTTCGCAGACTTTGAGTGTCTCGATTCTAACTTTGGCCATTTTTTCAGATATTCGCCTTTTCGTCCAAATAAGTGCCATTCCAGCATTTTGTCTTCAAGAGACCTAAAAAGTGAAAAGGAACGATATTAAGCAATAACGGATATAAAAGTGATCAAATAAAGGCTTAAACGACCCCTCAAAAAGGTACCATTTAAAACCTTATCACACACTCTCAGTCAATATTGAGTGTGTATAGGTTGCTTGCAGAAGCTCTACAAGCTTCAACTTAGCTTGTCAATGGCTCAAAATTGGTTTGTAAGTTCTCTGGTTGGTTGTTTAAAAGTTCCAACTTCTGTTTTTCAAATCAGCTTCTTAGACAAGCTTGTGCATAAGCTTAAAGTAGAAGGTTTAGGCCTGTTTTACACTTTAGGTTTAATCACACCAGATCCTTGCAGCTTGCATTCCATAGGTTTAGATTAGTTGCTTTTGGTTGATTTTAAGTAGATTTATCATAAATTAGGTTCTGTCATCTTTTGGTGCACTGTTTTAGCCTTTAGCTTATTTTAGAGTGCTTAATAATAAGCAGTTTCTGGGCAGATCATAGTTCCAACACACTAGCATAGAACTTGTCATTTTTCATAAGTTTCTAATAATATTTTAGAATTTTCCTGATTTTTTCATATTTTTCCAACAATATTTGCTATTTTTCTCATTTAAAATTAGTTTTTAATACTTTTTAATTAGTGTTTAATACAAATAACTCAGAAAAGGTTCCAAAAAATATATTTTCATTTTTCATAGATTAAGAAAAATATAAAAAGCCAAAAAAATATTTTTCCTATAATTTTTCTAGTCCAAATAGTATTTTTTTTAGCAGTTTAATTAGTTTTAATTAGTTTTTAAATCATAGAAATTAGAAAATAATTCAGAAAAATACAAATTAAATTTTCAAAAGTCTTTTTAGTTATTTTATATTTTTAAAAAATAGTTTCATAATTTTCCCATTTGTTTTCATAATTTTTAGTTAATTAGATTTACTTTTAAAATAAGAAATTAGTTTTTAGTTCAAATAAATTCAAGAAAAATCATAAAAATTAGTTTTAAATCTTAATTAAATTTTAAATTGAATTTTTAGTTAGAAAGTAATTTTAGATCATTTTTAGGACTTAGTTAGAATTAGTTGCATTTAATTTGCGTTTCATTTATATCGTTTTAGTTTAATTTGCGTAATTAGGTTTCCCGTATATTTTATTCCCTTTTATGCTTCTCATTTTCCGTATTGTAGATAAAATCAAATCAAAATCCAAAACATCGATCATTTTAATAACAAACCTAAAGTGACGTTGTCCATTCACACCTCGTTGGGACACGACCCGGATTTCCTAATCCGGTATCACATATCACACTCACGGGATTCGATTGATTAACCCTTTTCCTAAGAGGTTTTCAATTCAATTCTTGTGTTTATTTTTTATATTGATATTATATATTTTCTCCATACACACCACCCTAAACCTACACGAATCAAGGGTGTTGATGTTTCCACTCATGTTTGTGTTGTTGTTGGTGGTGAAAGTGTTGATGTGTTGAGGGTAGTTGTATCTGGTTTTTTTTTTTTCCCGATAAGCTCTTTCGAGTTTTTGTTTCAGAAGCTTGTTTCTTACTTCTTTTTTGTTTTATTTGATTTAGTCTCATATCCAAACCTGCACAAAACAAATCCCAAGTAAGTTTATGAATATCATATATGATAAATAAACTCTGAATGTGTATGCGTCATACAGTTTCATAACATTCTACTACAAGTATGTCATATCAAATTTGTATTATACAGGCATTAGCTAAATGTCAAAATAAGTACGCCGCATATATATTGGGTTTTATCACAGTTCATATTTCTAAAGGAGACATGCTTATATGTTACAATGTATCTTTTCATTTATGAATCTCTGGAGATAGTCTCAAAATTTTGCTTGACGAAAAAACTGCATTTACAAATTTTTTTTAGAAACAAACATAATGTCTGCAATTTTTACGTGTAAAGATTTATTAGCAGACATAAAATGACCGTTTAAAGCTTGTATTGTCTCTAGATGCTTGTAAATATCATCTTCTACATTTTTTTCAAAAGCAAAATTTAATGTCTCGTGTAAAATAAAACAAAAATACACTAAATTTCACATCAGATGTATTTGCAATATAGTTGTTATAACTACAAATGCTTATTATCACAGTTGTTATACTAACAAAAATCGAAGAAAACCACTATATTTTATTATCACTGGTTATATACCACCAAAGATCGAAGTAAAAAACCACATGGGGTGACCCAATGGTTTAGATTTGGTCTCATAAGTGGTTAAAGTCCCTGGAGGTCCCAGGTTCAAACTTTGGGGAGAAAATTAATCCCCATGTGGCCACGGAGGTTCACCTACGATGACTCCGAGCTATCCAAAAAGGTAGTCGCCCTGGGGTTAGTCGGCTCAAAATGTCGAGTCAGATGCCAGGTAAAAAAAAAGATCAAAGTAAACCGCTGCTACTCTTCATCATCACAAGTAATATACTACCAAAAATCAAAACAAAACCACTACCACTATTCATCATCACAGATGTTATTCTAACAAAACAAATTGAAGAAAATCACTACCACAACTATTTTATCATAGTTGATATATTACCAAAAATTGAAGAAAATCACAAAATTCATCACATTATTATAACAATCTCTCAATAAACATCTAAAATCAACAAAAACTGAAAAATCTTAATAAATATTTTTTTCTATGACAGTATGACAGCAAAATCTCAAATAACTACATAATCATCAATTGCATGACAGTATGACAGCAAAAATCAACAAAAATACACAAAAATCTTCATAAATAGCAATAACATTCATAAATAAGTATAAAATCACTAGAGATACATAAATAAAAACTAAATAAATAGTTGGAAGCATCGTACCTTCACTTGCAGATTCAGTAGGTTCATTTTGAACCCTTTTTTTTGCTTATGCTTGTGCAGTTGAAGATTGTTCCATTTTTTTTATGTTATTTAATTTTTTAATTTTAACAGTTAATTTTTGTTGATTTTGATTGTTTAGGTTAGGGTTTGATTTTTGTTAAAGAGAGAAAGTGAGTGAACTTTTTGTGATTGTGATTGTGAATTGAATCAGCGGTTTGTATGTGTATGTGGTAGGGAAGTTTGAAGAATTGACATGAATGGTCCCTC
This sequence comes from Chrysanthemum lavandulifolium, assembly GCA_022545495.1. Taxonomy (NCBI): domain Eukaryota; kingdom Viridiplantae; phylum Streptophyta; class Magnoliopsida; order Asterales; family Asteraceae; genus Chrysanthemum; species Chrysanthemum lavandulifolium. The sequence continues at coordinate 309,896,190 of CM040238.1, forward strand.
CGTATTTTTTATTCTTAAAATATGTTTTTTTGATCCAACGGCCCAAATGCATCCATTGGTATGTTGCGGATTGTTAGTATCCAAAATAAAGCGACTCATCTTTACTACTTATAAAGAGTGTATATGTTTTGTTGAATATTGAAACTTGAAACTTAAATTAATATAGTTTGCCTAAATTAAACCTAAGTACTCTTTAAACTTGACAACTTTTTAAAATTTTGACAACTTAAATTATGTATTTTCTTGATCAATTATAAACCCTCGACAACTTTTCAAAAACACACACTATATTAATTTTAAAAAACACATGCTTTGTATTTCAAAAAACAGACGTTCTGTATCAAAGGTCGAATCAAACGCACGATTCCTAAGTATTATTATTCGTCGCTATATACGGTCACCTTAAGCGGATATTTGTCTAATTAAAACTAAACTATAAAAATTAAAAAAGAAAGAAATAAAATAAATTTTGAAAATTGTGGTGGTTGTTATCTCCGGACAAGAAACAAACCCTTTTTTTTATGTGAAGAGAGAGCCTATTTCGATGGTGGATAATAGTGCCATGTGGCAGCTAATAACACGGCCATGCACATAAGTCTAGAATTATATATAAGATGGAGGAAGTTTCATTCGCTTACTATTATTTTAGTGTTTATCAATGAACCAATCTCCATCATTTATTTAGTTTGATCTAATAGTGAGATTTAACCTAAGATTTAATAGATAAACCTAAGTTTATATTTTTTCTTGTCTTTTTATTTTTTTTTTCAATTTTTTTAATTCACGTTTTAATAATTCACTTTTTTTTTTTTTTTTTTTAATTTCGTTTTTTCTTCGCTTTCATATTTCGCCATTTTATCCGCTTTCACGTCGTCCGGTTTCACGCTGCTCTATTATTCATCGTTCGCCGTCCGTTTTCACACGCTTTTACGCTTTCATACGCCGTCCGTTTTCATACATAGACCGTTTTAACGCTTTTGTCCGTTTCATACATTTCGTCCATTTTAAATGTTTTCACCGCCAGACGCTTCGAATATCACAAGTAATATTTTGTGATATTCAGAATATCACTTGTAATATTCTGAATATCACAAGTGATTTTCAACTAATGTTTTGTAACTTGAAATCACAAGTGATATTCAGAATATCACAAAGTGATATCTAGAAAATCACAAATGATACTCATGATATCACAAAGTGAACACATAATATCACAAATTGATATTCAGAATATCACAAAGTGATATTCAGAAAATCACAAGTGATATTCAGAATATAACAAAGTGATATTCAGAAATCACAAGTGATATTCAGAAAATCACCAAGATATTCTGAATATCACAAAGTGATATTCTGAATATCACAAAATATCACTTGTGATAGTCACTAACGTCTGAAAACGTAAGAAAACATACCAAAACGAACCAAAACGTAAGAAAACTGACGAATACGTATGAAAACATATGAAAGCGTAAAAACACGTCTAAAAACGGACGAAAACGTATGAACAATAGACGAAAACGAAAGAAAACTGATGAAAACGGACGAAAATATATGAAAACGAATGAAAATGGACGAAAACGTATGATGACAAATGAAAACATATGAAAACGGACGAAAACGTATGAAAAATGACGAAAACGTATGAGTTGCGAAGAAAAAAACACGAATAAAAAACGTGAATTTAAAATATATAAAAAAAACTAATTTAAAAAAACGTGAATTTTTTAAAGAAAAAGACAAAAAAAATATAAATAAAAAAGAAAGACAAAAAGACAAGAAAAAAAACATTAACTTAGGTTTATATATTGAATTTTAAGTTAATCCACACCGTTAGATCAAACTAGATGAGTGATGAAAATTTGTACCTTGATAAGCATTTGTGGGTAAGTAAAATAAAATGACTCGTATAAGATGTTAAACTACGGAGAATATTGTACACTTATGCGAGACTCATGCTTTGAGTGTCTCCCATATAATTATAATAAAGATCCACTACTCGCCTTGTCGATGATAAACTCAATACTATGTGGGATGTTAAAACATTGGAGAATATTGTATCACTATATTGGATTAATCAATTGGCCGACTATTTTTGTTGACTTTATGAAAAGTACCAAAAATCGTTACCTAAAAATTAAAAACCAAGTTCATTTTAGAATTTTTTTTATAACTGACACTATTTTACGTTACGCAAGAAAAATCCAAAGGGTTCCCGTGCGCCCCGGGAACCTCACTCGGTCCACTCCTGATGTTAAAAATTGTACACTATACTCATTTTCTTGACCTAGCACAGTCATAAGGATAAATAATGCTATTACAACAACAAAGATACAATATTACAGATAAGATAATGAAGTTGCCTAGATTTTGTGTACACTATAACCTTCATCAGCTGATGTCAAGTTTGGACTCCAGTTTTCATATTCAGATCCACCAAAAACCATCTGCTTGATTCCAACATGACTGTAAACACAACAATGCAAAAAGAATACGTTAACAACTTGTTAAGAAAACGCGATGATGTTATTTATTTCATAAGATGGAAATGTCACTTATTACTTATACAATGACGGCGAATTTAAGGCGGAATATTGGAACTTACTCGGAACTTATCTGTGTCATTGCATTTATTAATATGTCCAACAACAAAGGCTCGCTGGTACCAATATCTACCCTGAAAGTATTAACCAACATCATTCGTCGTCGAGATATGAACCATAGAAGTAGAAGTGACAAATATAAGTTTCTAACTCATTTAACCAGCACACGCAAATGGGTGAAATGAAATTACTTGGCAAAAAAGACATGTCAAGCATGTCAAAATTTGCTCAATCTATAGTTTCAAATTCAGTCAGAAGACACACTAATGGTTCATACAAAATTTAACTTTTTGGATAAAACGTGTTTTGGGTCTACCCAAACTGACTCGTATTGACGAGTCAACCTAAACCCATTTTGACGTTTTACCCAACACATCCATATTGACAAATCCCTATGGACACAACTCAATGAAACATACACAAGCCCATAAAACATCGCTAACTGAATTATGAAAAACAAATAACTATAAATCAATAAAGCAGGAAAAAAAATCGTGTATAGGTTTTTGCGTATAGATTTACCATATCCGTGCTACATTGTCTTGAATTTCAAGATCACTGATGTTATAAAAAGTCGTAGGTTCAATGTTAGCTCCTAGAATATCATCGTAGCTTGGTCTCTTATCCGTAGTAGATTGTGATAACTGCAAAAATCACATACATTTTTTATGTAATGTGATTAGACATTTTAAAGATCAAAATGAAAAAATATGTAAAGTTTTTAGAAACTTACTTGCATATTCATAGAATTGCATCCACCAAGACGTCCAACAATATGCCACGAACGAATTGTCTGCAAATAGAACACGTTAAATACACTTTAACAGTAATCATCTGAATTTTCATGTAGATAGAAACTTACATCGCAAACCATCTTGATGTCTTTGTCCAATGGAGCATGATAGAACTCAATCCAAATGAACGAGCTGTTGAACTCAAATCTGAAACAGTATACGTGAAGCTATTAGTTACCATAAGGGAAAATTATATATTTTACGGTATTAAAGTACTTGAAATGGTAAGATTTGGTAAATATGATTTGCCAAGGGTCAAGTTTAGTACATAAAAAGTTTTGATGCTAATATCTGGTAATTATGCTTGTAATTCTACTGCAATCGGCCACCGGAGATTATCGATTATCCAAAATAGCTCAAGTTACCAACTTTTAGCTTATTTATTGTTTTCAAGTTTTAAGTTGACAAGTAGAATGGTTACGAAATGGTCAATTATTCTATTCGGTCAATAATCTAAAAGGAGAATCCGAAAATTAGTTATGCTTACTTGTTAAAAATGACTTGCATGGGTGCTGCTGAACCGGTTTTACTCTGTATAATCTTGTCCCTTTTTTTCCTCATCCTTTCTTCTATCTGTCATTTCAACAAACTAATGAGTTGACTTTTCTGGTCAAATATATCATTTCTAAACTAACAAGGCAGCATCAGATTTATACAACAATGGCTTAACAATCTCACTAAAATGCCGAGCATTAGCAGCTGAGCTGTATACTTCAGTGTCCTATCATTTCTTATTTGGTCACTGACCTACTGATTCGTTACTAAAGTCTAATACTCTAATACTACCAACCAATCTTAAAAACCACCACCGCCAACAATGCCCAATCCCGCTGTGGGGCATTCAATCTTAAAACTGTTACGCAAAAATGTCATAAAAAAACATCCATCTATAAATATCAGCGAACAACAAACTTCATTAGCATGTATTGGGTCATTTTCACCATGACTACAACTAATCGCTCATAAAGCCGGCTACTTTCACACTTTTACTAATCATATACTTTTAAGATTACTCATAATACCAGCCTTACTTTCAATTCCCATAGCTTTTTACCCACCAACCAATATATAGATACGCTAAAAAAACTAAGCTTATTGGTTTCTTTATTTTTTGCATAAGCCAATATGCCCATCAATTAAGCTAACCCAAACACCCCCTAAATGGCCTTTCCTTTTTTTAAATATAGATGATTGTATCTAGCAATGTGAAAAACTAATAAGCCCATCAAATAGACTAATCGCTCAAAAGCAACTTCATCAACACGTATGGGGTCATTCTCATCAAAATTAGAACTAATCGCTCGAAACAGCCAGCTACTTTCACACTTTTACTAACCAGCTTCTTTCAAGATTACTCAAACTACCAATATAACTTTTGACGCATCAACCAAAAACATTTATTGGGTACTGTTTTTAACCAATCATAACAGCATACTCTTAAATTCAAATTTTCAAACTTTTTACACTACTTTTTAAGTTTTTCACACTGTTACACATAGTAACCAATTTTTTCTAAAAAATTTGAAGGGCGTTTGGGGGTGTTTGAAATTAGCTTATTTGATGGGCTAATTGGCTTATCCAAAAGATAAAAAAGGCAATAAACTCATTTTATATGGCTTATGACCTCATCAGCTTGAGCTTAGCTTAAGTTTATAAGCTTAATAAGCCATAACACTAAGCTTATTGGTTTCTTTACTTTTTGAAAAGCTATTAAGCTCATCAATGAAGCTAATTCAAACACCCCCTATCAGTGTGAAAAACTAAGAAGAACTTGCAAAAGTTATACTAGTTGAAAATAGGAACTCGTAAAATGTTTTATAACTGATTGATAGTTATAACTATAAGCCAATAAGCTAATCCATACACACCCCTTATATAAACTCAAACATAACCATCTATAAACAAATATACACAATAATTAATATGTTTTTAAAAGTAAAAGGACACTTAGGGGGTGTTTGGATTAGCTGATTTGATGGACTTATTCGAAAAATAAAAGGCCAATAAGCTCATTTGTTATAGCTTACTAGCTCAATAACTCGAGCTTGTGGCCTGCAATGCATAAGCTCAAGTACATCACCCGATAAGCCATATAAACAAGCCTATCAGTTTCGTTAATTTCTTGAAAAAACCAATAAGCTCATCAAATACACTAATCCAAAATCCCCTTTAGGGGGTGTTTGAGCTAGCTTATTTAGCCAGCTTACGGGCTTATTTGTTTTTGGAAAAGTCACTAAGCACACTTTGCAGAGCTTATCATCTTGAACTTATCGCGCAGCGATAAGTCCAAGCCGACACACTCATAACCTCTGCAAAGTGCGCTTATCGCCTTTTCCAAACTCAAACAAGCCCGTAAGCCGGCTAAATAAGCTAACTCAAACACCCCCTAAATCTTAAAACAACAACAAGCCCATAATCTTACTTTAGACCTAGCTTTAGCAGGATCATCAACAGAAGTCCCCAAAATATCAGCAAACTCAGGGTCCTTATCATACTCCATTTGCTCCTCTCTAGTTTTCTTAACACCAAATTCATCTTCAACTTTATCCCAATCAATATCAACTAAGTCATTATCATCATGATCCTCATCTTCTTCTTCAGCTTCAAGCTCCTTTATTTGTGTCACTAAATCTGTTGACTTTGGTACTCTGTTTTCACTGCTGACTTTTGTTGAAAATTTGGATTTGTGGGAGTGGAACTTGATGGAAGTGAAAGGGTTTAATGGGTTGTGTTTGGTTGGTTGGGTTATTGTTTTTGGGGTTAAGGATTTGGGTGGGTGGGTTGTTGTTAACTGGAGTATGTTCATTGTAGAATTGAGGTTTAGGGTTTATCAGTAGTGAAAGTACAAATGTTTTCTTAAGTGGTCTTGTGGATAAAAGTGTAATAAAATGTTTTTTTAGAAAAATGATTAAAGAATGATTCTATGGAGCAAAAGATTGGGTCAAAATGGCTAGTGGCTAATAATCTTGTAAAATGGTCAAGTTGTATTGTATTGATGGGCATGGGTTCGGGTTTTGTACTTTATGTTATTTCTTCTTGTTCTCTTCCTTTCTGGAATTAGAATTAGGTGCACAAGTGTATATCATGTGTCTCAAACTTGTATGTTTCGGAGATGAATTGGTAAACACACAATTAATCTTTGGGTAATTCTAAAAGAGAAAAAGCCCATTGAGGCCATTTTGAGATCTACAAAATAAACCTCTTCTCAAAATGGTCATGTCATGAATGTACGATTTCATTAGATGACACGTATTCACTTATTTATTATTAAAGATAGTGGTGGGTGGGATTTTTCCCAAATATTCTTTTGTCTTATTATTACTAATGTAAAAGGTAAAAATACCCTCTTTTTATATGTATTTTCTCTACCTACCTTATCTTTTCACTTCCATATTTATAACCACCCATTCCCTTCATCATCTACAATATCTAGCCACTACCATATCCGGCCACCACCATCAAACCCCGATCACTATTTTTATTTTTTCATTCAAACTTGTGGATGCTCACAAACCCATTAAAAAATACCCCTCTTTTTTATATTAATTCAATATAAATGGAGGATGAAGAAATCTGGTACCCCAAACTACAAAGAAATAATAGATATGTCAAAACCTACAAAGAAACTACAAGAAACCCAACTGGTATGATTATTCTTTACAAAGAAACTAAAAAAAACCCAACTGGCACGATTACAAAGAAAAAATAGTTACTACTTTTATACAAGCAACAATGATTAGCATATCTACTTTTATACTTAGAAAAAGAAGATGAATTCCAAGATGTCAAATGTGATGATTAGCAGATTCCAGTTCTGTCGTGGTGGGTGGAGCAACCGGATGGTGTCGGATCTGTTGGTGAGGCGTGGTAGGTGGAGCAACGGGGTGGCGGGTGGAGCAGATCTGGAGGCGATTTAGCAAAAATGTTAGTCCGAGAGTTCAAAAAGGTGAGATCCAAGAAGGGGAAGATGAAACTAGAGGTGGCAATTTAAGACCCAATGGTTAAGTTTGGGTCTAGTTGGGTAAATTTTTTTAATGAGATGAGTAAATAGGTTTAGTCTATTTTAATAGATGGGTCTAGTTGGGATAGTTTATTTTAATTAATTAATATTGATGAGTCTATTTGGGTCAATAATATACCCATATGGGTCTAGTACAATATTTATACTGGTTTAAGTTGATTGTTAACTAAAATTATAAAAATCACTCACAATCTAATTTTATTATTTTCGTCCGCTTTTATACGTTTTGTCCGTTTTTAACGGTTTTACGCTTTTGTCCGCTTTTACACGTTTTCTGCTTTTTTACGTTTTGTCCGCTTTACACGCCATTCTGCTTTTTACGTTTTGTCCCTTTTTCGTCTGCTTTTTAAGTTTTGGCTGTTTTTCACGTTTCGTCTCGCTTTTTTTACGATTTTGTCCGCTTTTACACGATTTCGTCTGCTTTTTTTACGTTTTGTCCGCTTATTGGCACTTTTTTACTTTTGCACGCCACGGTTTTTACGTTTATAGGTTTTCGTCCGATTTTTACGCCGTTAGTTTTTACGTTTCGTCCCTTTTTACGCTTTGTCCGCTTTTACACGTCGTCCGCTTTTTCGTTTTTCTGCTTTTTACGTCACCGTTTTTCACGTTTCGCTCATTTCTTAATGATTTTGTCCGTTTTACACGCCGTCGTGTTTTTACGTTTTGTCCGCTTTACACGCCGCCTTGCTTTTTACGCTGTCGGCTTACACTTCTTCGTCGGTTTTTACGCCATCCGCTTTTACACGTTTAAATCGCTTTTTATGTTTTTGTCCGCTTTTACATGTTTTCATCCGCTTTGTTACGTTTTATCCTGTTTTCGTCCGTTTTTACGCTTTTGTCCGCTTTACACGTTTTCGTCGTTTTTACGTTTTGTCCGTTTTACGCATTCTGCTTTTTACTTTTTATATATTTTGTCCGTTTTTACACGTTTTCGTCCATTTTTTTACATTTTAGTCTGTTTTGTTACGTTTTTGCCCGTTTTCACACGTTTTCGTTCGTTTTTTTACGTTTCGCTTGTTTTTTCTTGTTTTCGTCCGCTTTGTTACGTTTTTGTCCGTTTTACACGTTTTTGTCTGTTTTTTTTACGTTTTTATCCGTTTTACACGTATTCGTCCAGTTTTTTTATGTTTTTATCCGTTTTTACACGTTTCGTCCGCTTTTTAATATATTTTTGTCCGTTTTACACGTTTCCGTCCATTGTTTTACGCTTGTCACACCCCAAATTACATGTTTTGCGTGGAATGGAATACCTTGGGAGGATGTCATAGCATCAAAGTTAGCTTATATCGAACGACCTAAAGTGTCGTTTGAAAACACATCATTTGATTTAATAAAACAATCGAGTTTACAAACATGTAGGTCCCAAATTAAGTCAATATGTACGGAAATAAATTTGATACAAGCCAAACGATGTTTTTAAAGTTCATAAACCAAGTGAGACGCGTGTCATCGCGACTCTATGATATGTCCACATGCATGCCATGTAAGTGAATGCCTTAGATACCGAGATAAAACATGCTAAAAGTGTCAACACAAAGGTTGAGTAAGTTCATAGAGTTTGTGTTGAAATGTAAAGCCTTTCAAAATCGTTTATGCAAAGAAAGGCATTGTAAATCCACTCGCCCAAGTTCCGCCCATACAAACCTTGCAACACGTGTGTTTACAACCCATTGCCAAAATATGGAATTGTCAATCTTGTTTGTAAGTAGGACATATGTGCATACGATATATACAAGTACTTAATGCAAAGAATCACACCAACCGAACCTCTTGACAAGTCTACATTATTTGTTGTGTCTCATTGAATAACGGATTATATTCACCCTGTGTCAAGTCATCGTGACACAACGGTGGGGTGTCACCGATAGTACTATCAAATTATCAATACCTCTCCGCCGGCCCCGCAGAGTTAACCATTGCTAAAGTATGTATGTTGATGCATAATTGAAAACAAGTTTAGCACATTAAGGCACATATCGCAATAAACCACACATAATGTCCAAAGAGTATAAGTATAGTGTAACACAATTGTATAAATGGTTTGAGTATTCGCAAGAGTAAAACAAGTATTTAAGCATGTATCTCCCCAAAGAGTTTGTAAGAATTTAAACGAGTAAAAGCGGGTATGAACTCACGGTGAATCAAGAAAGTTTAGAGTACTTATAAGAGTAAATGAAAATAATTTGAGCATGTATCGCCCCCAAAAGTAATTGAAAATGTATAAAAGTAGGGGCTATGAAACTCACTGTTGCAATGATTATGATGACAAAAGTGGATAACACTGAAATGAGGCGCAACCTCTAACCGTGACCTATTATGAATGATATGTTCTATAATAAGTTATGATGTAATGTTATGCATGCAATTCGTATGATATCTATACCACTTGTGAATTTTTGAAAATAATACTTATGGTCGAAAAATAATCTCATAACGTCTTGACACTTATACATTACTTTACAAGTATTTACGTTGAAATGATATCCTACGATATTCATTTTGTGATTTATTATGAAATCATAACTTTTCGTCGTAAAATAATGTCGTTTGACAATTTCATGAAAGTGACTAAACGGCCTTGAAAAACTAGTCGTAAAATGGTGCACATCGAGTGTTAGGAAACAAACACAATGGTTTTGGAAAACTTGTATTATTATCTCAAAGTTTTAACTTTTAAGTTTTTATCATAGAGGTCTCGATCATGGAGAAAAACATAGGTAAAGTAGGGTACTTGTACCAAAAATATTGTTTAAGGTGGTTTTTAAAGCAAAGTTTAAGTAACAGATTTTACTCGTTACAACCCGTTCGATTTAACGGTTGGATGTTTTGGAAAATAGGCAAGGCGAATTTACTTTTACTAGAAGACATCGTTTCATAAAAAGTACTCCATCAATGTTAAAAACAATCCTCAACATGGTCATTTATGGCCGATATGTTTGCTCGTTAGAAAATATATTAGTTATGCTTATATAAAATAGTTACGGCAACTTGTTTAAAATGTGAATAACTTAGTCGTTATAAGTCCGTTTTCACGTTTTATATATCCTCGGAATCGTGATAATATATACTAATATATTTTGATAAGTCGACACATTTAATAACGCCAAGATTCATTTTGACTCGTAAAAGTTGAGAATACATGTCAATTTTTCAAACAAATAGTTTTCGTCGTTAAACTTAAAATAGCATAACTTCTTCGTTATAACTCCGCTTTTAACCCGCTCAAGCGCCACGTTTTCTTTTAAAGTATATTTTCCAAATATCTAGCCCAAAATTTTTTATCTACTGTCGAAAATTCCAGATTTCAAAAATATGGACAGACCCTTAAGTAAACTTGTCGAAATGAGTTTTTATCGCGCCAAACCTATTCTAACCAATTCAAAACAACTCCGAAGCTATTCTAATCCTACCATACACCTTCTTAGGGTGTCATGGGTTCCTAGACATCACCAAAAGTGATATGTTTCAAGGAGTAATTATAGGATGACAAATATAAATCAATAGTGCTTATAAACAATTTAAGTGGTATAGACATCATATAACTTGTATGTTTTACCCAAGCATGATAAAATGAATATAACATGAATATGAAAGATGAAAATGAGTGTGAAATGCTTACTAGTGAAGTGATGAGGTTTATAAAACAAGGTTTTTCCTAATTACCCTAGGTTTTTATTTCAAAACCTTAAAAGAGAGTAAACTAGTGTTAATAATATTGCTTGATCTTGAAAATATTTTTGATTCTTGCTTGGTTCTTGAGATGGCCGAACACAAGGAGAATATGGAGAGGATTTTGATCCTTTACACCTTTACAAAAAGTGATCTATGTGTTTGTAGTATAATATTATAACGTGTAAATATTATAGTAGATAGATATTTTGTACTAAATTGTTGTGTGTCATCCTTTGTGTCGACATACACAAAGTAAATATAAAGGTAATGCTTCTTGTATAATGTAGTGTAGTTTGTGTAAGTAAAAGTGTAATTGTTTAAGTAGTTGGTAACTTGTGTATTTATTTAAGTATTTAGGGTAGCGTTAGCTAAAATAAAATTTTTAACGGATCAAAATAAAATATATTGAAGTCATAAAAATTATAAAAATACTTTTCTTGCAAAAATTGAGTGAAATAATAATTATCGTGTCGTTTTTACGAAAACCGTCGTAATTATATAAATATAACAATTTATATACCAAATAAATTTAAAACACTGGGTAAACTCATAATATTATTTTTATAATCTTAATATGAGTATAAAAATATATCGGGATAATTTTTGGAAGTATCGGATCAATTGTTCAAATAATGTTTATGCGATAGCGTTTATTTAATAAGAAAATAAACGTTTAATGAAATATAAATTTGAAAAATGACCGGAAATTGAGAATTGTGACAACGTTTTTGTCTGTTTTTACAAGGTTTCATCCACTTTTTACGTTTCGTCCGTTTTAATACGTTTCTGTCGGTTTTTTAAGTTTTCATCCGCTTTTATACGCTGCGTCTATTTTTAAGTTTTCAAGACAAAACGTAAAACGGATAAAACAAAAAACGTAAAACGGTCAAAACGTAAAAATGGGAAGAAACATGCAAAATGTATAAGAACGTTAAAAACGGACTAAACGTAAAAATGTATTTAAAACGTAAAACATAAAAAGCGGATAAACGATAAAACCGATTAAAACGTAAAATATGGTCGGAAACGTAAAACGAACAAAACGGACGAAAACGTAAAACGGATAAAAAAAGCAGACAAAAGCAGGTAAAACGGATAAAACGTGAAAAACCGACGAAAACGCAAAACAGATAAAAACGTAAAAAAATCGTTAAAAACGAACAAAAACGTAAAAAAAGACGAAAACATGTAAAACCGGACAAAAACGTAAAAAGACGGACGAAAACGTGAAAAACGGGCGAAAGCGTAAAAAAACGGACGAAAGCGTATAAAAACTGACGAAAACGTAATAAAACGTTAAAAATGGACGGAAATGAGTAAAAATGGACAAAAACGTAAAATAACTAACGAAAACGTGTAAAAACGGATAAAACATAAAAAAAAAACGGACGAAAACGTGCAAAAAGGGACAAAAACGTAAAAAAAACATTAATAACGGACGAAAACGAAAAAAAAGAGACGAAACGTAAAAGCGACAAAACGTAAAAGGCGACAAAACGTGAAAAAGCGGGCGAAAACGTAAAAACGGACAAAACGCAGGAAACGGGCAAAACGTAGAAAAACGGACGAAAACGTAAACAAGCGAACGAAAACGTGAAAACGAGCGAAACGTAAAAACGGACGAAAACGTATAAAACCGATTTAAACGTAAAAATTGATATTGAATAATTTTATCTTTGTTTACAATAATTAATTATTATGTTTATGATGAAACGAAAAACTAAAGAAACCCAAAACCCGACCCGACCCGACTCTTACCCATTTATACCCATACCCATCTGTACCCATCTTTCCAAGCCGACCATCTGTACTCCATACTCACGTAAGACCCAAGACCCAACCCAACCCAATCCAACCATTTTGCCACATCTAGATGAAACTGATATTGATGTAGATGATACGAATGAGAGAAGATTGTCGTGGCATTCGGATATGAATAATGGTCTATAGGTAGCTACAAACTGTTACTAGTAAACAGTCTTGAAGTTAGTAGTAGTTTTGTTTATTCATCTTTATGGAAAATAATGTACAAACATCTCTTACGGGCTTTGAAGCGCTCTTGGTTGCAAGTGTATCATTTACGTGATTTTCTTTTTTGGCCGGAATTTTTGAGAGAGAGATGGCCGGAATTTTTGTGAGAGAGAGAGAGGTGGTGATGAGTGTGTTTGGTGAGAATTTATTTTTATAAATGAGAAATGATAAAATTAAAGTGAGGTTAGTAGAAGATATTAGACTTTAATACTCAATAATAAAGACAAAATTCACCTACCACTGCATCTTTAATAATAAATAAAGACACACGTCAAGACATCTAATTGGAAATGACATCTCATTCATACACCATTTCGGTAATAGGTTTATTTTCAGACTTCAAAGTGACCTCAATGGAGTTTTTGTCCCCTTTTGAGAATTATAACTTTTTTTTTTTTTTTTTTTTTTTTTTTTTTTAACATTTTGCAAAATAATAGTTTTATCATTAAACCGCTTAATTTATAACTTATTTAAATTTTTAATAATAACCTCAAGTCGAGTCGTATATGAAAGGTGTGCTATCGCACAGGGTCTCCAAATTCTATGGGCCTCAAATTTTTTATATGATATGTATATATATTCTATAAATATTACTACATGTATTTGATTTAAAGTGTTGCATTGAAAAATGTTAGTTGGAGTACTTTGAAAACGATTATTTCTCATTTTATCTTTTAAGAAAATTAATTACTTTATATTTTAGGCTAAATTTTACACAGGGCATCTGTAAACTCAGAGACGGCACCGCCTCAAGTGAGGTTAATATGGTAAACTTGATCTATATTTTCTATCTATTTTTAGAAATAGACAATTAATTTAGAGCAACAAAAAAAATGCGAACAACAAATATGAGATAGAGAGAGTATTAAAAAACTTTTTTAAATAGATTGATAAAAATGTGTTATGACAAAATATGAGAAAAAAGAAATTAAATGACACATAATTCATCTTTATCAAAACGAACGTCGCATAATTTGTTTACCAAAATGAACTTACCTCTTAGGCAACATCCTTGGCGGCTAAAGCACAAGATAGGCAACCCTTAGGCGAATTGGAGGACTTGGAGTCGACTTTGTAGTTGTAGGCGACTTGGTAGTAGCATTTAGACGACTAATGTAGGGCGAATTTGATGGGGCGACCAATTAAGAGACTTTTTCTTAGAACCTAGCCATGTTGTTTTGCATCCAAGATGGTTCGGTTGTTTGGCATCCGAAACTTGGTCTTAATAGGAGATCTGGAAATGGGTCCTCAGGTGTTATGAGTGATACGCAAGGTGACGCGAATGAACAATGTGTAAATGGTGTTGATGGCGGTTTGGTGTGAATGAACAATGTGGAAATGGTGTTGATGGAGGTTTGATTTGGGGGTTCAAATTTGCAACATAAGGGTAGTAATAATTGGGGTTAGTGTGTAAAATGTATTTTTGGTTCACATTGTACTCCGCGTGACCAATTGGGCTTATATGTGTTATATGTACTTTTGGTTCATTTTAGTAAAACAAATAAATATAATATGTTCTTGTAAAGAGAGTGTGAATATGGTTCACTTTAGTAATTGGGTAACAAAATAATACAAAATATATTTTAACCAAACTCAAGGAATGGATAATATTTTGACACTAGAAAGGGGCTATAGTGAGCACGAAGTAAAAATGGGTAAAAAAACAAATATTTATGTACGCATCATAATTGATATTTTCGCAACATTTAGTAAAACTAAGAGCCCGTTTGGTTTGCTTAAATGAATCACTATGGATATGGTTTGAGGAAATTTGGAATGGAATGACCTTAAATAAAAATAATAATTAAAAGTATAATTGAGAGATAGTGGTGGGCCTTAACTTTTTTTTTTCTTTTTTTTTTGTGATAGAAAAGACATGGGTATCCTCAAACCACAAAAAATAGCCACCTATCTAGATACCCTTGTTTGAAGTGTTTTCTCATACCCATATTATCAAGCAAACACATTTTATCATTCTCACACCCATACCACCATTCCCATACACCCTTACCAAACGGGCAGTAAGTCTTACCACTATTTCACCTTAGAGAAGAGATGATAATAGCAAAGCACAATATACAAAGAACTATAGGGTTTGTCCATTTATCCTTCATGTATTTTTTTTAGTCTTATTATGCAGTCTGTACCAATAAAAAAACTCATTATGTATAACCTCTAAACTCATTACGCATAAAATTCTTTCATGTATACTCATTTTGCATAACTAGAAATTTAAAATATTATGCATAATAAATTAAAAGTTTAAGTAAGTTATGTATAATAATTTTTTATCAGTACAAATTACATAATGAGACGGGATAAAAAGTACACTAATTAATTTAACCAAAAATACAAACTCTAGGCTGGGCAATAGGGGTGTTCATGGGTTGGGTAATATCCGAATAAACCGAAAACCGAACCGAAAATAACCAAACCGAATTTGCCAAAACCGAACTGAATTTGCCAAAACCGAACCGAACCGAAATAAAAGTTCGGTTTTCGGTTCGATTATGATTTTAGCAATCCAAATCGAAAACCAAACCGAAAACCGAATTTAATAAATATATATATTTTTATATATTTATATAAAAATATATATTAAAACTCTTTAAAATATATATATAATATTTTTTTAATTTGAATTTTTATTTCAAAAATATATATAAATAAATGAATAAATTATTAAATTTAGATAATTCGAGTTATTCGGTTTAGTTAAATTTGAATTCAGTTCGGTTCGGTTACCGGTTATACTCGATTAAAAATTAACCGAACAAACCGATAACCGAACCGATGAACCCCCTTGCAATAGCAAAAACATGCGGGCCTAAATGACCCAATCAGCCAACAAACAATAAGCCCAAAAAAGCCCATAATCAAACACCTATACAAACACCAACACAAACCCTAATCACACACAACCATCGTCTCTGCTGCTGCCGCCGCTTCTGCATTTTCATCTTTTCAACAAAGCAAAACAACTTCAAATCCAATATGGGTATTTTCAATCACAACAAACCCATCATTTTTTTTATATAAATTTTCAATGTTTTTGTACTCATAGATTTGTTTTTGTAAAAATAAACAGGAAAGGTGCACGGATCATTGGCACGTGCGGGAAAGGTGAGAGGACAGACACCAAAGGTTGCTAAACAGGATAAGAAGAAACAGCCACGTGGACGTGCTCACAAACGTATTCAGTACAACCGCCGTTTTGTTACTGCTGGTAAATATCTTTTTACTTTTTTAGTGTTTTATTTTTTTAACTTTGTATTGTGTTTATATGGTTATTTAAGGATAAGGTTTTAAAGGGTGTTTTTTAAGTTGAAAATGGACACTAATTGTATATTGTGATGTTTGAGGATTTATATGTTGATATAGATTATTTTTTGTAGATTTTGAATATTTAAGGATAAGGGTCTTTAGGGATAAAACTGCTTAGCAAGAAGGGGGTGTTTTTCGAAGGGTTACTTGATGGGTTTACTAGCTTATCGAAAGCTTGATAAGCTCTTTTTTTGGCTTACGAGCTTATTGAAAGTTTGATGAGCTATTTTTTTAGCTTATGAGTTTATTGAAAATATTTGTTAAGCTATTTTTTTGGGCTTATGAGCTTATCCAGTTGAGTTTTTGAGATTATAAAGTTCAAGTGATTAAGTTTGTAAGTCCAAAAAAATTGAGCTTAGGGTTGATAGGCTTTTTTTTTGGGGGCTTATGAGCTTATCCAGTTGAGCTTATGAGCTTTTAAATTTCATAAGTTCAAGTGTATAAGCTAATAAGCTCAAAATTTCAAGCTTATGAGCTTGAGAATTTCATAAGTTGAAGTGTATAAGCTTATAAGCTCAAAAAATTAAGCTTATGAGCTTATTAATTTTTAGTAAGCTCATAAGCCCATCAAATAAGCTTAGACAAACACCCCCTAAGAGTTCAATAAAGTGATACGCAGCTTTTTTTGCCAAACACTTGAAACTGTTGGTCTTTTTTAAACGCTTACCAATAAGTGCTTGAATATGCAAAATATATTCAGCACAGCTGCTGTTTTGTTACTGACGGTAGATGTTGAATATGTTTGATGGAGTTGTTTCACGGATTATATGTTTGATTCTGCCATAGGTTAGACAGTAATCTAATTGTTTTTAACTAATGATTAAAATGGTAATCGACTCTTATGTATGATTTGAAATTTCAAGGATTTGATTAGGGTTTGAAGGGTGTTTTCGGATTGCTTATATTATTTGAAAATGGTTAGAAATAAGCTGGTTTTTAACACTTGAAATCGTTAAGCAGATAGATACTTTGATAAGCAATCCCAAACACCCTTGTATGTGTAACATGACTTAAATGAATCAGATGATGTGTTTTTTAATCTTCCGATTATGGGTTATATGCTGTTTGATCCCTTCATACAAAGAGTATAAGCTTATTTTTTGTGGTTCCTGTTAATGAAACTGTGTTAAATGACCTTAAGTATCCCTTCATACAAAGAGAATAAAGCTTATTTTTTGTGGTTCCTGTTAATGAAACTGTGTTAAATGACCTTAAGTAAGTTAATAATGTGAGTGATAAATTGTGATTATCTAGGATTTATATGCGTATTGATTTCATCGCCTAATCTTATATAAACTGATTATTAGTTTGTTGAAAATGTAGCAATCGGATGATTACTTCAAAAAGGCAATGTTAAACATCCTGTTCTTTGTTGCTATTGTAATTGATATGATCGTTAAATGAAAACTTGTGCCCTATCGTTACTGTAATATCTTAGTGATGTTAGAATCAGTTTAAAGACCATGTACCGTTTAATGGAATTTAAAACAAATTTTGTTTGATTTTGCAGTTGTTGGCTTTGGAAAGAAGAGGGGACCTAACTCATCAGAGAAGTAAGCTTGAGCCGAGGAATCATGTAGTTTTGTAATGCTAGTTTAATGGAATCGTTTTGACTTCATATCTTCATGTTTTGACAATGTTTATTTTGCCGGTCACTTTTACTATAACCTGAAGTTTCGTTCAAGTGTTTTGAGATTTATGTTTGGTATTATAGTTCCGGAATCTCTTATGTTCTTGCATGTTTTGTTTGTTCGCCTATTGAGTTTTGGTTCTGAATGATGGTAACATAAAAGCGTTACGGTTTCTGAACATAACCGTTAAGAGATGTGCATCATTGGTCTTATATGATATACCCCGTACATGAGAGTGACTTTGTCTGAGGCTAAATCCCTTATTCGTTGCATGTGTGTTTGCAAACGATGGAAATCATTCATATCAACGCGGGAGTTGCCAAATGAATCTCCACCATGTAAGAAGTAACCAAACTTTAATCCTCCTGCAAACTTATTGAAATTGAATGGCCATCGCAAACCTTTAGTACACGTATTGTGAATATCTCATTTCTCAACAACCATGATTTAACTACGACCCGCATTATAGCATTTGAAACTGCTAGTTATGAAATGTGCAGCTTTATCGAGAGCGTGAATTGGTGTTTTGGAATCCATTGACGCCTTAGATGGGTGCCTGCAAGAAGTTGTGTAAGTCAAATGATCCTTGTTTATTCAAGCAATCTCACAATGCTCTTGGTTTCTATTTTGACTCCTCAAGCATTGATTACAAGCTTCTACATGTAGTTTCAAACGGTACATCGATCGGGTGCTTATATCTATTCCCAAAGGTTCAAATCATGGAAAAAGATTCAGTTTTTAGAAGACCATCAATGTGTTCAGTGGCGGATCTAGGATTTCAACATAGGGCGTCTACTACACATTATTTCATATAAAAAAATTTGTAGCTCAAATTTTCTTTATCTCGGCTCGTTTTTATCGGGTCACATTTTCAAAACAGTTTTCTTATTTTATATTCAACCAACAACTCAAATTATAAGCTAATAAAGTAATTCGATAACATTGAAAGAATCAAATTTACACAAAATGTGAAGTTAATGTTAGAAACCCAAAACCACAGTTACACAAACTGTAAAGTTACTGTTTGTGACACAAAGCATACACCAAAACTAAAACTACAAGTAGCCTCGTCGAGAATGCAAACATTGAAAGCGGCTCATAATAGCATCATCACTAACTTCGGAAAATATGTCTTTTTCTACATAAGTAACCAAACAATCATTTAGAAATTGATCACCATTGCTATTACGTAACTTGTTCTCACAAAAGTCATAGCCGAAAATGTTCATTCCACACTAGCCGTTGCAATCGTAAAGATCAACACCAACTTGATGAGTCTCCAACTCCATTTGGTCACACATGACTTTTTTGGACCAAAGTCTTTATTTTATGGTTAGAAGTAATTTCAACGTTACTAACATTTGTCAAAGTTGGCTTACCACCCATTATAAACCTAACGACTCACTCTCTTTTAAGAGTTTAGTGGTTATCAAAGGATAATGGTCATAGGAACTAATCAACGAGATTTCTGACTTTTTGGCTGATTAATCAACGAGATTTGAAACAATCTCCTAGAGTAAGTTATGTCACATATATCGATTTTTCCAAAATGAACATAGTTCTTAGTTTTTGGGTTATGTTTTTCGGTACATTTCATAAATGAACTTGATGACCCTTGGTTTTGGGTCCGCCATTGCATATGTATCTTTGTGTTTAGACTTTAGAGTCTTATATATGTAACGACATTAGCAATACATGTAACGGCGGGATGTATATATTTAAATTTTTGGGAATGTGATGTATGGTGTGAAATGATGTAAACCACATGGATGTATTAACCGAGGGATGTATATGTCTAGTTGTCTTTGGACCTCGGTGGTCCAAAGACAAGACGAATATTTAGCAGCGTTTCATCAACAAGAAAATAAACATAATTTGAATCGCTAATGACGCTGATTATGATTTTATTGTCTACGGAGATAATTTCAAGAGGCGCATGAGGGTGTGTGATCCAGATCTGTTCCGACATAGGGTAAGCATTTCAATGTCACAAGGAAAAAAATCCCGTTAAACCCGTTTCAATGATGCAACGGGTTGCGAGTTTGATTTCATCTTCTGTAAGATGTATGAAGATAATTTTCAAGTTCACAGATGGTGTACATGTGTTCCAAACTTTGACCAATTCCCTTATGTCATTGCTTCGTGGTTAGTTTTGATAATCACTGTATGTAGACTAGGTGAGTTTTAACCAAGTTATGGGATTATTTGAGGAAAAAAAAAAAAAGAAAAAAAAAATAAATAAATAAATAAAGGGTTATGGGATTATTACCAAATAAGTTACATTCCAAACGTACATTTTAAACCAGTGGCAAAATGTTCGTATTCATGTGATCACGAACACATACATGATGTTAGATTTTGCGTGTGTGTGAGTGTTAATAATCTTGAAAATACATCAAAAGTTGTTATGTTTCGGTTAAAACGGTTGGCGGGAAGGGAAAAATAGGTAATACCCGAATCCCAAAAATTGTTTAGGTTTTGGGGTGCTGCCCCAAATCCCGTGAGGGAGGCTTCCCCTCGACCTCAGCAAGGGGTTCTGCCCCTTGACCACGCAAGGGGGCACAACCCCCTTGACCCCGCTCTTGTTTGTGACGGTATCAAGCTAGCTGGTACGAGTGTGCATTTCGCATCTCCTAACTCGACCGTAAACTAAACTAAATTAAGCCCGTGATATCAAGTAAATCACAATCAAATAAAATATAAGTACCAACAAATGACATAGAGATCATCATCACTAAGATTGTAAACATTACAAGAGAAACAACAAGTTGCATGGACTATTTTATAAGTTACACTAATCTCTATACCTTGCAATGTAGCCATCATGACCGTCTTTAATAATGATGAAACCAAGCTAGTGATCAAGCAGAAGTAGTGTTTTCATGTCGTAGGAGCTAGCTTATAGATAACAAACTATTGTTACAGGGAATATTGATGTGAAGTTGAATATCATTGACACGTTGAAGCAGGGATCAAAAACTTGAAGTATGGGATCAGCATCGTCATCATTTGCATATCTTGTTTCGATTATAGCTTCGTCATTCCTAAGCTCTAATACATCATCATACTTCGGAAAAATCAACTTTTTGTTGAGCAGCTTAGTATAAGAAGGACCACGAATATGCTTCAGCATCCATGCATCCGAGTAATTCAATAAATGGCCGTAAATGTCGCAGTATTCAAACACGACAAGATGCTCATTCCACTTGGATAACATTAAGCATTCTGAGCGTTTTAAGCTATCCTGATAAGGATGATCTTTTCCAAATGTATCATCACTCAAATCAAACGAAACGATAGAATTAGACCCGTATCTATATTCACGTGCAAGCCAGTAAATAAACTGTCCAACACACACCCCCACTTGATACCTTAAGCCATATGGTATATATTGCATATATGGTTCAAAGTATACTTTTTTCCAAGCTTGTGTGCTTAATGTGTAAACCTGAACTTCTGGGCCGCCCTTAACATTATCAATCTTAACAAGTTTAGGATCACGAGTCTTAGGACAAACCCCAAAACCAACCCAACTAGTTCCAAGTCCTAATGGAGGTTCCAACGAAACCGACACAGATTTTCTGATGGAAGGAGTCCAAAAAACAACCATCTCTGAAGCTATGTTGGGGTAATCTTTGTGATAACCGTGAAAACATATTATTCCGTACGAGGAACCTAGTATTCTGACGCCCGAAAGTGCCTTAACAGACAAGGGGACAGTTATGAGAGACATGCGTTGAGGACAAATGTTGTTATTAATAATGGAAACGTCCTCATCGACCATCGAAAGGTTGTCATCTTTATCAGCAATGTATTGGACATTGTATATTACTAGTAGATGACGATCATTCATCGCTTTGTAAATCTTGACGGGTTCCAAGCTGTCGATTAGAGACTTCCATAGTTTCGAAACACGCCGAAATTGAATCAATGAATTGGCTGGAAGCTTTTTGATGATTATTGTTTGGATATCAAAAGGAACATAGCACATTACCTCGCGAGATCTACTCCTGCTTCGCTGTGTTCTCTCCATTATTGTCTGTGTATTTAAAACGAATGTGGGCACGCCCCTTTTTATAAGATATTCTCCCCTTCACTTTGTTCTCCAACAGGCGTTGTGGGACAAACAAATATACTTTTTTTCCCTCTAACCGTTAATGTTATAAAATAGCAACGTAGTTTACAGAACTTTTTATTTTGGTAATTAAACTACTTTTTCAAAATTTTCGACCAGTAATTGTGATAACACGTTTCGAAATGTCTAACACGGCATGTGTATATTCAAATACTAGTTTTAAGACATGTGCACGCACAAGGCTTTTACATAAGCTTCTTATTGTATCTGATTCTTATAGTGTAGAAAGTCCTTAAATTCATTATATTTTTCAGATATTATAAATTACTAGACGAGTACCCGTGCATAGCAACGGGATTTTATAGCGATAAATGGTTTATTGATAACAAAAAAGTTTATAGGTTATAAACCAAAAAAAATAAAAGTTTGAAGATTTGAGGATTAAACATAATGTTTTGAAACCCGGTTCGACCCGGGTGGTTCAACCGGTAGAACCGTTCCGGTCGAAAAACGGGTCGATTTAAACCGGGTCAACTTGCCGGGTTGGGTCGGAAATGGGTCAAATTAAACCTGGTCAAACCGTCGGGTTTGAAGCGTCCCGGGTCAACCCGGTTTTCGATTTGTATTTATAGTTTTATTTTGAAAATATATGTTTTCAACATTTCCTTTTTTAGTTTCAACTTTTCATTTTTTAGTTTTTCATTAGGGTACCCTGTGACGATTAACCGGAGAAATAGATATCGATGAGGCCTGATTAACCAGTTTGTATCGGTTTTAACGGGTCCTCTCTGGTTCATTTTCGGATGCTTTTATTAGTTAGCCGAACCGGTGGCTGCACCGGTTCCCGGTTGAACCCGTTGGTCCCGTTCGTTTTTAAAAACTATATGTATCATCAATTTGTTAGGTTGTATGGAGCTTTGTGTGTTTTATTAATTTGTATAATGTGTATAATAACGGGTCTTCTCTGCTTCATTTTCGGAAGGCTTTTATTGGTTAGCCGGACCGGTGGCGACGCCGGTTCCCGGTTGAACCCGTTGGTCTCGCCCGGTTTTTAAAACTATATGTGCCATCAACTTGTTAGATTGTATGAAGCTTTGAGTGTTTTATTAATTTGTATAATATGTATAATAACATGTATTTTTCATTTTAGGATGTTTTAAAAATAAAATTAATTAGTGTGTTTACTTATTTTATATGGATTATGTTGTAGGTTGTTCAAATTATATATTATGAAAATTTTATTGTACTTTTTAGTAAGTGGTGTTTTAATTGGTTTTATTTAATTTGGTAGATATGTTTTTAATTAGTTGTATAATATGAATAAATCATTGTACTTTTAAGTAATATGATGTTTTAATAAGAGTATTAATTACACTATATACTTCTCTCACCTATGACCACTTTCAACTTTCAACATTCGATCCCGCTACACCTCACAGGTCAAATATTCCCCCCACAACACTCGGCCCAAATATTCAGCCCACCACACCTCTCGGCTTAAATAACCGACCCACAATACCGATTACAACTCACGACCATGTGTAAGGCTTTAGGGTATTGGTTTAGTTAACGACCATGTGTTAACTTTTTATTTGCACATTCAACTGTACAAGTAGTTAATGCAAAATATTAATACGATATAAGTCTGACATGCATAAATTAGAGTGTCTCAATCAATTTATAATGTGCGCAAATCAATTCCCTTTAATTAACGGGCCTTTTTAGTTTAAAGTAAGCAATTGAGCAGATTTTATAAACACTTGAAATTGCTTAGCAGATAAGCACTTTAATAAGCAATCTCAAACACTCTTTTATGTATAAACTGACTTTAATGAATTTGATATAGTGATTAATTCAAAATAATTAGCACTTTAATGGATGTAGTAGCTTTGTTTATCTTTTTACTTATTTACCGAACACTTGAATAAGAAATAAGCAGATAAGCACTTTAATAAGCAATTCCAAACAAATGTTGTTTTCAGAAATTAAAAAAAAAAATTGGTTTATTTTGCAGTTGTTGGCTTTGGAAAGAAGAGGGGACCTAACTCATCAGAGAAGTAAGCTTGAGCTGAGGAATCATGTAGTTTTATAATGTTAGTTTAATGGAGTCGCTGCGACATTGATGGGTCGTGGTGATTTTGTCGAAGGTTGCATCCTATGGTCAGGGACGGAGTCATGAACAAGTATGATCGGGTGCACAAATTTTTTTTAACCGTAATATAACAGAATTTAAGACGCTAACTAAATAAGATTAAAACACATTTCGATGGACCGGGGTCATTTAAGTTGCATTTGAGAAAAATCGATGTTTTTTCTTAAAATTAACATTACACCGAAAAATCTATAGGTACCGCGAGCACCCACGAGACCTTCTGGCTACATCCCTGCATATGGTGCAAAGCCTTAATTTGTGTTTGTGTGCAAGAAATTTGAAGGATATTGTTATTGAGAACTAAATTTGTGATGAAAATTATATGTTATATTAATGGCGCCAACAAGAATTATATTTTCCGTAAATGTTTATGTCTCAATTGGAAACTTTTTACAAGTATCATCTATGCTATTTTATAATGCATTTGGGACCTTCTCAAAATAGAAGACTTACAATTTTAAGCAACACACTTACTAATAATAGAAAATAAAGTTACATTTGAAAAGTAAGTGTTCTTAAATTTTGTAGACTTTTAACAGTCCTTCAATAAATACCTAATAAATGTTATTTTTTAAAACACCTTTACAATGAAAAATACATGTTATTATACATATTATACAAACTAATAAAAAGCGCACAAAGCTTCATACAATTTATATAAAAACAAGTTGATGATACATATGGTTTTAAAACTGGACCGGACCAACGGGTTCAACCGGTTGGGCTAGCCAATAAAAGCCTTTCGAAAACGAACCTGAGAGGACTATCCGAACCGGTAAAATGGATTAATGGGCGGACCGGGATCATTTTTCTTGCTCGTCATTGTTATTTTGTTGGTGTCGTACTTTAATCACAGGGTATCCTGGCCGCAAGAACGTATGGGTACCTGCTAGTTCTCTATATATATATATATATATATATATATATATATATATATATATATATATATATATATATATATATATCATATATATATATATATATATATATATATATATATAGCCATTGGGCGGACCGGATCATTTTTTTCTTGCTCGTCATTGTTATTTTGTTGGTGTCTCGTACTTTAATCACATGGTATCCATTAGCGCAGCATGCGGGTACTCTATAGTTCTATATATATATATATATATATATATATATATATATATATATATATATATATATATATATATATATATATATATATATATATATATATATATATATATATATATATACGCATGTATGTGTGCTTATGAATATATGTAGACATTTATATGTACCAGACGGATATTTGTGCATAGCAACGAGATTTTAAAAAGGCAGATAGTTTTAGTGATAAATTTTTTTTTGGCTTTTACATATATATCCTTGAAAATTTCAAAAATTACATATGTATCCTTTTGATGCATTAAAAGCATTGTATTTTATGCATAAAAAACTAGTACAAAGGATATACATGTAATTATTCATCCAGGGAATGATATATATGAAAAATAAACGAAAAATAATAAAAGTTTGAGGGTTTGAGGATTAACATAATGTTTTAAAACCCGGTTCGACCCGGGTGGTTCAACCGTTCTGGTCGAAAAACATGTCAATTTAAACCAGGTCAACCCGACGGGTTGGATAAAAAAACGGGCCAAATTAAACCGGGTTAACCCGCCGGATTTGAAGCGTCCTGGGTCAGCCCGGTTTTCAATATGTATTAATAGTTTATTTTTTGAAACATATGTTTTCAACATTTCCTTTTTTTAGTTTCAACTTTTCACTTTTTAATTTTTCCTTTATATATAGTATAGATATAAATATATTTAGCGATATAGAACTCTATTAATCTATATTTTATTGAGTGTTACGAATTAGTGTTAAACATTTAACATGTGTAACATATATGTACCGGGCGGAACGAGGGGGTTCCGGGGGTGCATAAGAACTCGATGGATTTTTCTTACGTATTGTAAGTTATGTCACATATATCGATTTTTCAAAATTGAACTTAGTTCTTAGTTTTTGGGTTATGCTTTTTGGTACATTTCGTAAATGAACTTGATGACCCTTGGTTTTGGGTCCGCCACTGCATATGTATGTGTGTGTTTAGACTTTAGAGTCTTATACATGTAATGTCATTAGCAATACATTAAATAACCTAGCAAACTTGAACCAAACACACATGATTCAGTTATTTGCCAACCAGTAATTAGCTATGTTAACAGTAGTGCATTCTTATCCATGTACATGAGCATATTATACTAGTTATATAATCCACGAGATGAATGTGCTAATTGATGTAAGTGAGAACTTTGAGTTGTCGCTTATGAGTATATATTCTTTGTCGACAAGAATCAATATTTAGCCTAATTTTAACCTTATATTTAGTTGCCTCATGAAGTTAGTGATAAAAATATATTTTTCTGGTTATGAATTGTCAAGAATCAGCACCAAATATGATTCAGAACCGAAAATAGTATTTCAAGCTTTAACATAAATATTGAGAGACATTTTAAACGAGAGTAATTAATCGAGAATTCTCAAAGAGAGCTATCCTTTCATAAAAGCAAGGTTACGAGTAATTGTCGATTATGCTACTTATATTCATAGATTGTAAACTTATTCGAAAATTAATCAATACACACATTCGGTCTTTCATAATGGTGCAGTAAACATTAACAGAGGGTCTAACGGAATAATTTGCACTGTTAGTCCTGAAATCAACGAAGGGATGTATGATGGTTAACTTTGATTAACGGAGGGATGTATTTATTTTTAAAATTTTGGGAATGTGATGTATGGTGTGAAATGGTGTAAACCACAAGGATGTATTAACGGATGGATGTATATGTCTAGTTGTCTTTGGACCTCGGTGGTCCAAAGACAAGACGAATATATAGCAGCGTTTCATCAACAAGGAAATAAACATCATTTGAATCGCTTATGATGCTGATTATGATTTTGTTGTCTACGGAGATAATTTCAAGAGGCGCATGAGGGTGTGTGATCGAGATCTGTTCCGACACAGGGTAAGCATTTCAATGTCACAAGGAAAAATCCCGTTAAACCCGTTCCAATGATGCAACGGGTTGCGAGTTTGATTTCATCTTCTGTGATCCAAACTTTGACCAATTCCCTTAAGTCATTGCTTCGTGGTTAGTTTTGATAATCATTGTATGTAGACCAGGTGAGTTTTGACCAAGTTATGGAATTATTTGAAATGAAAAAGAAAAAAAGAAAAGTCGTTTATAACTTTATTATTTTAATATATATTCATTATAATCTATTTTATTAGTGATCATTTTATAAGTCGTTTATAACTTTGTATGATTATAGCTATGAAGTTGCTAAGATAGATAACATCGAGTTTGAAAGCATTTGACTTTCATTTTGAGATCTTTCTTTAAGTATTCACCCCTGCAAACACAACGATGGCAATTCAATTAATCTGGAAATGGACTAGTTCGAAGAGTTTCAGTTTCGATAGTTATATACAACTGACATATCATATCTACATGCAAGTATGCAACTAGTTAACAAAGCTTTGAAATAGCCCAATTCTATAATAGTTGTACCCTAATTAGATATAGAAATTCCATTGTTTAGATAGTATTTGTTCAGGTGCAAGCTTTATATGTTAGTGACTAGTTACAAATATATATTAGTCTAGTTACCTAAAAAAAAGACGTGTAATATTTTGACTATTCAAAAGTTAAGAAGTCGTAAGAAATTTTCAGCAATCTATGAAGCGCTTGTTAAATCAAACTAGACCTTCACCGGATTGGTGAAAACTGATAGTATTCAGAACACATATGGTATAGTACATTCTGATATATTAAGTTAACATACTTTCCTTTATTATCTGATGTGGGACAAAAACTCATGCATTAGTACAGTATTTTTAATCAACACCATACAAGGTATGTTCTCAATAAATTCAGTTTATATATAAGTCTTCTAGGATAATTGGATTCAAAGATTCTTCATAAAGTACTTCATCAATCATCACTTGCAACACACCACTATAGAGGTGAGCATACGACCCGAACAGACCGGACCGACCGAGACCGGACTGGACCGGACCGGACCGACCACATTCGGTCCGGTCCGCGGTCTCGGCTTTTGAACTAATTCGGTCTTCGGTCTTCGGTCCGGACCAAAACCGGCTAATTTGACCTTGTTGGACCGGACCGACCGAAAGACCGACCGGACCGACCCGGACCGACCACATTCGGTCCGGTCTCGGTCTAAGCTTTTTGCCGAAATCGGGTCTCGGTCCGGTCCGGTCTTGGCCGGTCCGGTCAGGTTTTTGGACCGTGCACACCCTTACATAAATAGTGTAATAATGAGGATGCGGGAGTGTATTCAACCCTTTATTTCATCCCGCATTGAAGATGCTCTAAGTAACCAAGCAATCATTTAGAAATTGATCATGAGTGCTATTACGTAACTTGTTCTTCATGAAAGTCATAGCCGAAATTGTTCTTTTCACACTAGCTGCAGCAACTGGAAGGATCAACACCAACTTGATGAGTCTCCAACTCCATTTGGTCACACACGACTTTTTTGGACCAAAGTCTTTATTTTATGGTTAGAAGTAATTTCAACGTTACTAACATTTGTCAAAGTTGGATTACCACCCATTATAAACCTAACGGCTCACTCTATTTTAAGAGTTTAGTGGTTATCAAAGGAACTAATCAAATCGCATTAGCAACCTAAATTCATTTATTTTTTATTTTCGGGTAGTCACATGGTTTCTAACTTTTTGGCTGATTAATCAACGAGATTTGAAACAATATCATACATACTCAAACCGGGTAAGACTCTTCCTTTTTAAGAGGTTTGTGTTATGGCAGGTGCTGAAATGTGAAGTTTTATATATTGATAATCATGGTGGCTTTTGTTTATACAGCCAATAG
Source organism: Chrysanthemum lavandulifolium (assembly GCA_022545495.1). NCBI lineage: Eukaryota > Viridiplantae > Streptophyta > Magnoliopsida > Asterales > Asteraceae > Chrysanthemum > Chrysanthemum lavandulifolium. Next base: position 309,925,388 of record CM040238.1, read on the forward strand.
TTACACAGAATTATAGATGTTTGTTACAACTAATGTGGCTAAATCCTAGGATAAGTTACAACTAATTACAAGATAATATAGAATAATGTATTGACAAAGTCTAAGCTTTATTAATATCCTTAATAGTTTGTGGTCACTTCAAGATTATATTGTTTGCAGTTAACATGAATTAAACTAGTACCTGTGTTAGTCATTCAAGTTCTTAATAGCTTGACTGTAGTTAGCAAGGATCGCTTGATCGAAAAGGTACATAACGTACTAATTAGTAAGAAAACGCCAATACCATTATATCGAACTAAGCTTCTTGATATCTTGCCCAAATCTTTGAGCAATCAAGTATAAGGCTACACATATTTGAATCCCAAATAGTGATACATGTACAACAAATAATCAATAAGTATCGAGGAATTGAACGTGAGTCGTCCGATCCATTGTTCTAGGATGCAAATTGGCCTAATTCTTTGTTCATTTACATGAAACATTCTAGTTTATACATAATATAAGATGAAACATCTAAATAAGGTCTACTTCACACATTGATATAGTGATGATAGTATCTAAATCATATCGATCGATTCAATTCTAAGTTTCAAATCCTTTAAAAATAAGGTCTACTTCACCTAATTGGTCTCGGAACAAACCAAAGTTAGCGGATAGATACAAATCAAACAGAAAAACATATATCTCATAAAATGAACTGATTCACACCAAACAAGAAATCGTATTTGTAACAGAAAATCAAGAAACCGATGGAGATTAAATGAAACACAATCGAAATGGATTAAATGTGTGTTTAATGGATGTGCATGTATAGTTGCGTACATACTAATGTGTGTGTTAATTGTGTACATATTCAAATACATATGTTTTGTTCTTGTACATGAATTACTTCAAACAACAACAACACCCAATCCTGCAGGGGCGAGGTATGAGGAGGTGAGATCATGTAGACAGGTCACACCTTACCCGAGGGTGATTCCATATATATGAAATAATCAAACATATATACGACAATAAACAAAATAAAAATCCTTAATTATATTATCACTAAAATGGTTATCATAACTTCAAAAAACAAGAGAAAACAAGGAAGACATCAATTAATAGGTGAATTTTTACAATAAACAATAGCAGATTTAAGCGTCTCTTCGCGTTCTTCTGGATTCATATCAGTGTAATAATTCGGTGAATGCATCACGTTACCGCTAAAACTACTCACTGCAACGACTTTATCTTTCTTGTATTCCGGCTTCGTCTTCATCTCCATATCCATATCTTTTGGCTTGAAGCATAACATACACCCTAATAATTTTCTTGTGAAACAACTCAAGACCTTATTATGGTTGCATTTTACTATATCAACAACTTCCGGTGATGGTGTTTGTGGCGCTGAAATGGCGAATGGTGGTGTTCGTGGCGGTGTGATAGCGGGTCGGGGTGATTTTGGCAAAGGTTCCATCATATGGTGCAAAGCCTTAATCTCTTTGTATTTGTGTGTAAGAAATATGAAGGATATTGGGTTTGAGAACTAAATTTGTGATGAAATGATATGTCATATTGATGGCGCCAACAAGAATTATATTTTCCATAAATGTCTATGTCTCAATTGTTGGAAACCTTTTACAAGTATCATTCCCATATATATACATGCATCATCATGTATATATATGTATGTGACTTGATTTGTTTGTTATTGATACTTTACATACTAAAGTTAAACATGCAAATTCATAAATGCATGTATGTATATAGTATGTATGCTTATGAATACGTTTAGACATTTATATGTATGTGTTTGGTGATACTTGGCGAATTGAACCGGTGCATAACGACGAGACAATGGAAAACAATTGTACTTGTGATATTTTTGTTAGGTATTTTGTGTAACGTATGATAATTCAATTAAAAAAATATTTTTTAAAATGTATCAAAAAACGTATAAAAACATTTAATGAAATTGAAAATGAAAGCAACTATAACATAAGTCAAGCAACATATAACAACTTTTTTAAAACATAAGTCAATTACTTTTTGTAAGATATTAAACAAAAATTTAAAATTTAAAACCATTAAAATATAACACATACAAATTAAAAGAGGTATTTTGGTCATTATACATTACTCAATTTTAAGATTAAAGAAAAACATTTTCTCTTTATACATAGTTATGATAAGACTCGATTAACCTGTATTTTATTGAGTGTTACGAATTAGTATTAAACATTAAACATGTAACATATATGTATGTTTGTACTTAGAGTCTTATACATGTAATGTCATTAACTATAAATAGACTCATCTCTCTATTAGAAAGAAAATAATAGTGTAGCTAAAAATATGGGTTTGATATAACCTAGCAAACTTTAACCAAATACACATGATTCGGTTATTTGCCAACCAGTAAGCTATGTTAATATTATGGGAAAATAATCCCGGCTGCAAACAACATGGATTCTTCTTTGCTGCTAAGTGTAAATTAGGGATTTATGTACATCAGGGATGTTATCAAAGACCATTGTGTACAATCAGGGACCATTTTTGCATTGCAGCAGCAGATAACTCCCTGCTGTTTGCAGCAGGGATGTTATCCCCTTAATTGTTCGTAGCACAACTTATAATTTTTATAGGTGTTAAGATTTGATATATTTCTATTTTCTTTTAAACAAAGTGCATTATTATCTATGTATATGATTATATCTTTGTAGTTACAGTAAATCCACGAGATGAATGTGCTAATTGATGTAAGTGAGAGCTTTGAGTTGTCACTTATCAGTATAGTATTCTTTGTCGACAAGATATAGCAAGGTATAATTTTAACCTCATATTTAGTTGCCTCATGAAGTTAGTGATAAAATTACATTATTTTGGTTATGAATTGTCATAAATCAGGACGACATATTATGATTCAGTGCCGAAAATAGTTTATCAAGCTAGCTTTAATATAAATTTTGAGAAACTTTTTAAACGATTGTAGAGAGCTATACCTTTCATTAAAACAAGAAATGTGATTCTTTTGTATCAAGCTAACTGTAATATAAATCTCTATCGAATGTCGCCATAATACATTTTTACGGGGAGAGATCCTCTCAAGTAACTTGTCTCAAATTAGAAGATACTCAATTATGTATTGAATTATAATCAAAGGTTAAGATGATGTTGTTTGACTTTTAATCTTAACCTTTGATATTAATCTAATAGTTTTTTTTTTTTTTAAAGGTGAATTTCTCATAAGGTGCTTCGTGTCGCGGTTCGACAACGGGAGGTCTAGACTACGTTGTCTAAACCGGGTCCGCGCTAGAGAGCTCCCTCGAAGCGAAATGCCTATTTCAAATACCGATGGGGAAAACCCCTACTAATCCGCCTCAAGGCACGACAATTAATAGGGTAAACCTCGCCTTTTCCAAGATTCGAACACGGGGTTACCAAACCCAAACCCCTTCATTAAAGGACTACCTTGAAGGAAAATCCCTCATTCAAACCACTTGCAAGATTTGAACTCAAGACCTCCCTAAGGACTCTAAGGTGGCCAACTGAGCTAAGCCAGTTGGTTAAGATATCTCACCAACTTGCCATTAATTTCGGGAGATGATTTGCACACTCTCCAAATTGATTGGGACACTCTAAAATAGAGTGTTTGAACATTTATACCCTCATATCACTTTTACATAATTTCACTCTGTAAGGGTATATATGTCCAAACACTCTTGTGGAAACGTAGAGGGGGGTGAATACGTTACCGTTTAAAAACTTTAGATCTTTAGTATCAAATCGCTTATGAAGCTTGTTATAATATGAAAGTACCAATTATTGTTTGTGACTAATATAAAGCATGGTAAACCAAGTTGTCACACAATCATGAACATCAAACCACATCATAAACAATAGTATAGTGCAAGTATAAAAGTAAAGAGATAAAGAAAGGAAAGTGCAAACCGAACACGAGGATTTATAGTGGTTCGGTCACGGATCTCCTTTCCGCCTACTCCACTCCCCGAGTACCCAACTCGAGAGTTACTTCACTAAATCAACAAGCTCCTTCTCATGGAGAAAACCTTACAATCGTCGCTACACTTTTTCGGTACAAAGCTAAATACCGAGTTCTAGTTCGAGGTAGAACCAACCTAACGTCGCTTATACAATATTTCCGACACTAAGCTAGATGTCGAAGTTCTTTACAAGGGTACAACCACTCCCAATATGTTTTATGGCCCAACATAATAAACCTTGTGTTTTATGGCACAAACACATAAACCATCTAATCTAGTTTGGTGAAAGTGTTGTTATGATGCAATGATGTTTACACTAATGATTCATGACACAAATGTCTAATGGATATGAATGACTACTTCTAAATGAACTTCCATTGATAGGAAGCCTTCATGATGAAGATCACAAGTTCCCTAAACTTCTTGTGATAGATCTTCAACTTGTGGTGAGCGGGATGGCTAGATCTCCAAGATTTCCTTGGTTGATCAAAGAGTATGCTTACAACAAAGATGAATGTTAGAAGCATTATGATCATGATCATTAGGGTGTTTAATGTGTTACTACATTGTTAATGATTGATCTAAATGTATGCAAGAAGGTGGAGAAGATGTGCTTTTAAGTGGTAAAGAAATGGGAAAACAATGGGCTTTATTTATAGCCAAAGTGGACAGAGCGTCCACGGACCAAGGAGCCCTTTAAAGGGTTCCGTCCTTTATAAAAAGGGTCAGGAGGGCGACATGAAATCTAAAAATCTTTGTTCAAATCTTTTCAAGATATTGCTATATCTTACAAGATCACATTTGATATATTGAGTATCAATCTAACCAAAATATTCAAGTGATCTTCCAAGGATTTCAAAGATGATGCATAACATGATGTAACATGTATTTTCATTTTTAGATTAAAAGGTTTATCAAGGTAAACTTTGTAAAATGTATTATGTAACTAGTTAATAAAATGTCTAGTTACCTTTTGAAATACTTGTGAATGCAAAATGTAAAATGAGGTTCGAAATAGAATGGTTAACCTATTTAAAATACTTAGTGACTCTAAATGTATTTTAAACATTCTAAATGATTTGTTAATGGGTTTGATCATAATGCCACATAACAAACATGTACGAACCTGTGTTGTAACATACGAGGACTTGAGACATCAAGAGGTGTTGAATGTATGTTGAGACAAAGTGTGATTACAAGTAACTTGTACATTTTACGTTATGTATTACAAGCTACATGTTTGTCATCAATCAAAACAAACGAGACCGTATAGATTAAATATCGTAATATTTGCACTAACAATCTCCCCTTTGATGATGACAAATATGTAAACGTAATAGAAAGTAAAATGTAAAGGTTACTTGTATCCTTACTACCTTTACATTACCTTCTCCGTTTACACTCTTCTCCCCTTTTGTCGAAACAAAAGGCGTGTCCTGAGTTTAACTTTATTTCTCCAAAAGGCGAGCTTGCATCATCCCTAGTGAAGTTAAACCGTCCACTTCAATCCGTCCCTTGTTTGGTAGCGGATCCATGGATCAAATAAAGAGGCTTAACCTACATCAAGGTTAGTTTTATGCAACAAAAATTATGAGAAATTTATAAAAAAGAAAAATGCATAGTAATGTTAGCCTATTTTCTCAACTTTTTATCGAAGCACAAATGCTTGTTGAAAAGTGAGAATGATGCTAAATGCGTGCATGCTCCCCCTTGACGGTTGCTCCCCCTTGTTTGAGGCGTCAGGGTATGATTTAAAACCTACAAAACTAAAATTAGTGCAAAGCTATATTCGTCATTGACGAGTAAGTGTTATACAACAAAGTGTGTATAAGATGCATTCATAAATTTTGACTGAAGCTCCCTTGCTCTAGGCGCCAAGATGAACCTTCAAAATAAATATTAGTATAATAGAAGCTTTGTCTTTAGACAAATATGTCATATACAACCAAGTGTATAGAGCGATGCAATATGAGTGCTTAAAGGATATTCCTCCTTGTTCTAGGGTGTCAAGAAGCACCTAAAATAAGAAAATAATTGATGCAAACTTCATCCTTAGATGAGTAAGTTATATACAATCGAGTGCATATGATGATGAACCTACAATGAAAAACATTAGTGCAATATATTTCATCTTTTCACAAAGAAAATAAGATGTATATATGTGATAAATGATATAATCAAAGATCTCATGAAGTGTAGTCTCCTAATTACAATCATAAGAAAAGTGAGAATATAATATGATAAAAGCCTACAAAATAGTTCCTAGAAAGAAGATATGAAGTCTTCCACGGGTGTGCCACTAGTGGTGCTAGTGTTGGTGTCGGTTTACTAGTAGGATTCATGTGGTGATGGTAGATGACTCGAAATTTACAAAAGCAAGTTTTCGCTAATCCATGGTGGTGATGATTAGTGAAAGTGGTGATGGAAGGTGGTGGTGATTAGGTAGGAAGCTATTAAGGAGTTAGAAACTCGTATGTATAAAAAATATGGATTCATGCAAACCTTTCGTCATGTCAAGTGACCAAAGCTAAGAGGAAAAAAATTTATGAATGGACATTGCATTTCAATGATGCATAAGGGTTATGATTTGAATGATTTATTGATGCTAACAACCTATTGTTATGAGCAAGTTCTCATATGCTTCAACCCAAGAATAATCAATAATGCGTTCTATCTAAGAATATATAAAAGTGATAACATGAAGATAAATTCGTTCAATGATTGACACGAATTATAAAAATGACCTATTCTAGGTGACAATGGGAAAGGTAGTATTAGCATGGTTTTGACCGACATGGATGATTATCACTTTGAAAAGAAGTGAAGACAATATGGAAAATACTAATAATAATAATGAGTACCTATATGAGGATGAGAATGACATCATATAAGTGAGAGTTGGATGGACCATCATGTTGGAAATGGTCGTTTGATTAATATATCGTTTGCACTGACAATGAGATGCATGATATATGTCAAGCGAGAAAAGGATAAGATCCTATGATGGTGTTCTAGATAGTGAAGTTGTAAGGTGCTAGTTTAAGGAAAATCCTAGATTCGTTGATTGTGGAGATGAAGAAGTTTGTAAAACACATGATGTGTTTTTCACTTGATGAGGTATTGGTGCAAACTTGTGATATAAGGATTAAAAAGGTTGAACTAGTTGTGGTTTCGTGAACCGGTTTTAGCTAAGTGGTGTTTGCCTATGTGTTGGTATTTTAGAGTCTAAGAATAAGGTTAAAAGAGGTTGAACTAGTTGTGGTTTTGTGAACCGGTTTTAGCTAAGTGGTGTTTGCCTATGTGTTGGTATTTTAGAGTCTAAGAATAAGGTTAAAAGAGGTTGAACTAGTTGTGGTTTTGTGAAACGGTTTTAGCTAAGTGGTGTTTGCCTATGTGTTGGTATTTTAGAGTCTAATAGACATAAAATTTGACAAAAGACAATTATGTGAATGGATTTCTCTCCCCCTTAATTGGTGGACATCCAACATAATGTGTATCAAATACGGATTGACAACAAAGTGTTTAGGAGGTTATTCGGTTAACGAAAGAGATGAGCTTAGTGATATTTTTCCGGATGATGGTTAGCATACAATGAACTTCATCCTTAAAGTCACGCACCTCTTCTCGATTAATCTGAGATGATCGTATGATGAGGCATGTGGTTTCCTAATAGGAAGTGAAGAGGATTAGAGTATTGTTAGAACTAAATAATGATGGAGGTGATTTTTGGAAAGCGGAAGCAAAGATAAGATTTGCAAAGAGGTCGGTTAAAATAAAAAATGCAAAGCCAACCCGCTAGAACTTAATTCTATATGCTTTTAAACTATATGCAAGTGTAGGGGTCCCATAAAGAATATTACTAATCTAAGTAGCAATAAAGGGGATTATGCAAAATGAGCATATAAAAGTTAAAACCAAGTGAGATAACAAATAACTTGTTATCAACCTACAAAACAAATTTGTTAGTGATAAAAGATGTTAACATGATAGAAATCAAATGATAACATATCATATAAGCAAAAACAACACATTGCACTTAGTAGACAAGAAATCACCGCACAAGATAGTATCAAAACAATCATATTATGCAAGAATACAACTTTATTCAAGACATTTCATTATGAGATTGTTTTGTCGTTAGACTTAGACACTTAAGCATACTTGGATATACAAATCTATGTGATTAATTTGTAAGATAAAAAGGCTTCTAAAAGTTTGTCATACCAAAAGCACTTTAACAGATTATATGTGCACATGTAGCAAACAAATAGTGTGACAAGAAGAAAAAGGAACAAAATGAAAGATTCATGCAAGCCATGTTTAAGACATAACAATTTGGAGCGTGTATCATTTGGATCGTACTACACATAGATATAATGAATGCCAACTAATAGCTTTCAAACACAAATATATCATATCAAAATTATCACGTATAAAAATGGCATATTATGAGTTCATAAGTAACATGTTAATCATGCTAAAAATAATTCATAGTAAGAATCATGCAAATAAAGTTTACGTTTAAACGCTTAGTAGCATGAAACAAGAATACAAGCATTATGAAGATAAAACCATACCAAGGTTTATACATTATGACTTGTTATCAAACACTAAGATAATGTCAAATCAACTTATCGATTAAACAAGAACATGTAATCAACACATGTAAGTGCAATGCAAGTGGTTTTACTAAGGTTTACACATTTGACTAGTTATCAAACACTAAGATAATGTCAAATCAACTTATCGTATCAAACAAGAACATGTAATCAACACATGTAAGTGCAATGCAAGTGGTTTTGAAAGAAAAGTCATATATACTACTTGTTTGATTAGTATTCCTTAAGCGAGGCAAACTATCAATGTTTTAACACTTACTTTAGGCAAGTATAGGAATACTGATTTTCAAGTTGGAGAATGAATATGAGACTATTACTAGCGGTGCTCAATTAAGGCTAAACACGACCATTTTACGGTGATTCCACATACCCAACTTCTCCAAGAAGCAATTCAACCGTTAGGTCAAATTGAGTTTCTAGTTCAATAGGTTCTCCAATAGTCATTCTCATGTTAGAAAGATGGGAACTCCTACTTTTGCATATTAAAGTGCATAAAGATGATAGTTTACCAATACTTGGCTTAATGTGACTTAACTAATATGCAATATAACTAAGGTGATGAAGATGTCATGTTATACACATGAATTTTAACAATGGTGTGTTTGATAAACAATGTGTTTTAATCTTGTGTTAGAATCTAAAGTTGTTCAAATTACACAGCTAATTGTATGATCTAATGGATGACATCTTGTACTTTAAATGTGAATTGATCATCTAAGACTAGAGAATGGAATATGTTAAACTAAGAACGTTCTCAAGAAAGCTCTTTGGAATATTATTTAACAAGAATCTAAGTGAGGTTACCAACTTCAATAGATCTTGTGTATGCTCTAAAGGTGTGTAGTTTTAACCTTGGATGTGCGATTGGTTTGAGCAAGGTTAGGTTATGATATACGTTTGAAAGGAAATAGATACAAATAGTATCTTTCAACAAATGAGATTATCCCATGGGATAAAGTTATCATGCTTATGAAAACATGAATTGGATATGCTAGTTCACAGAACTTGTAGATGTTTGTTTCAAGATCATTTAGCCAATGAGGTGTAATAAAATCTCTTGTAACATAACCATATATGTCGCAAGGAGAGAATGTTGCATAGGATATACAATATCCTTTTAATAAGATGAATACTTAACGCATGATTTCTTAGGCATAATGTTTTTCAAAACATCATGTTTTCCTAAATGAAGATATGAAGCCAAAGTGTTTGAATTGGATAGTCCTGTCTAAATAAGCTTGGTCTCAAGATTATATTCACTAGATGATGACAAGAGGAATTCACTCGAGTTTCTTATGTATACTCCTCAAGAGTCATTGTTGCTTGGGGTGTATGATGTTGGCTTTGAGATTGCATTTTAACATATGTTGTTAAAATATTGATTTGAGGTTTAACGAAATTTATGCAGAGGTTTAACGACAAAGTATTACTAATACTTTGATAATTTGTGAAGGTATTACTACTTATACCTAGTGGAAATTGACAACAATTACCAAGAGCACCATGCTTATTTGATAGTTGAGGTTCTAGCCATAATGAATTATCTAAGTCCTTATATGTTGGAAATGATGTTTGAGTTTGTTCAAACGTGCATTTGATTCAGTACAAGTGTTGGACACAAGGGCTTTTTGAGCAATACACTCAACGAATTCAAATGATGGTAAGGATGGTGGATTGGTTGATCTAGGTGGTAGGTCTTCTAGTGTCTAAATAAGGATGTGGTGATGTAGGGGTTTGTTGTGCTATGGGATTACTTAGGTTGAATATTTGTCCATAGATGTTGAACACAAAAAAAATGCGGATACTAATTCTTATGGTTCATTGGTTGCTACAACTAGTGGGTGAAGTGCTTGAAGTTTTGGTTATGTTTATGAAGCTTAGGGGCTGAGGTATAGGTTCACCTTGAAAGGCACGTTTGATTTAAAGTATACTCTTGGAAGTTCATGAGCAATACGGTTAATGGTGCCAAAAGATGGAAGAGGATAGTAGGTGTCAAAGAGGATAAGTGGCACCGTGGGTTGTTTGTTTTGGATAAGTGTTTCAACATGTGTTGTTAAAATACTTGGGTGTTGATTTTCGGATATGACTTTTAATGACTACAATCGTAAGTCGCATATACTTGAATATTTCGGATGAAATACTTAAGTTGTCAATCCTAATTTGTTGAGATTATAAAGCTTAGATTGAACTCAAGGATAACAAGACTTGATAATATGTATTTAACATATGTGTGAGTTATGACTCGATGTACATACTTATCGTCTTGAAGGATGACACATTATTTTCATGTTAACCAGGTGAGGCAATACATGTAGATACAAAACAATATCTATAGTCATATGTTAGACTTGTATGATATCTTTGCAAATAATGAGTCCAGTTTATTAGTCTCGTAAGTCATCTAAGTCATCCATAAACGGGTGAGGAGATGTTGGTGGTGTTGCACAAAGTTTGATAGGTACAAGCTTTGGAGACTTTGGTAGTGAAGTTGTTTTGGATGATGGTGGGTGATTTTGGTGGTGGAGTTGGAGTGCTCAAGTTTAGAAAGTTCACATCTTGAATGGGTGATGAGATGTTGAGAGGTAATGAGTCTGAGGATGAAGAGCTCAAGTTAATGAAGCAACAAGATCGAATGCTAATCCTAGTGGTTTTCTTAAGTGGCGTATTTGAGGTTAAGGATTTAGTCATTTTGACTTTGCTTTAAGAAATGCTAAGCTTGAGGAAAAGTAACAGTGAAGGTGTGAAAATGATCATTTTGAATGTGTCGATTTATGTAACTAAGGATTCATGGATTTGATGTTAATCCATACAAAGATGGTAGTTTCTAATGAGATGGAAGTGTCTAAGATCATGTCAAACATCCTAAGTTAATCCATTGAGGATGTGTTGAGTGAGATATGAAAGATATGCATTAACAACTATCCTAGAAACGAAATTTGGTAAATTAGATTACGGGATTTAGTAAAATTCAACAACTTACCTGTAGGATCCACGACACCATTTCTTTACATAGGCGGAACCCTTAATTTGGTGCCTTTGGTCCGCCTGCATGTGAACAGCGGTACCAAAATGCATAAGAGACGGTACCAACTGTTTGGTGCCGTTTAATCCGTGGACACCAGAAAACTTCACAGACCCATTTTTTAGGTGCCGGGGAGTTTTCCGAAACCTGAATTTTTGCTTAAAGCATGTGACATTAATCATTTCTAGTTAGGAAAAGTCAATAACACATATACCAACATAGTGGAGAATAGACTTTGACTAACGGTTAACGATTTTCACATATAAGTGAAAATGGGTAAAATTTGATAACACCGTGTGTTATCCCCCGCATGAACTGGTTAGCATACATCAATGTTTTAAGTTAGTTTATCATCCTACGAAGTGAAAACACATAAATTACATCATACAACATTGTTTTTGTCCTTGTACCAAACACTCTCTTAAAACCTTCATTTTTCAAAGTACTTAACTAATTTAGTTAGTACTCATTGCTAAGCGAGTTATAACATTTCATAAATTATGTGAGATGTTAGTATGACTTATGCAAAGAAAGTGATCTAATTCTACAAGTGATGGTAAAACAATTTTTCAACTTAGTGCATAGAATCTAGCAAATATCCTATTGTGCATACACAAGAAATCTTCAAGCAAGCGAATAGATAACATGGCAAGATTGACACTTATATTATGCAAACAAACAAGTGTAAACAACAATTTGAAAATAAGCAAGCAACATATATGCAAACAACATAAACAAGTGGTCATTTAGCATAGCATAACAAGAAAGACACTTTTCGTCATTTTGCGTTTAAATATGTATACCAAGCTTGATTAGTTTCCTTTACATATATTACCAAATTATTTAGTTTTAAAGGAAGTTGTATCAAAGTTCTAAGAATACCAACTTAAATTGCTTGATTCAAAATTTTGAGTTTTTATGTTAAAGCGAAACTCAATATTTTAGACATACTGTAGTATTTGGTCTATTTCACTTATTTAAATTTAGACTCTGGTCATGAAAGTATTTTTAAGTGAAAGTAGACTCAATTCCCTTTAAAATGATAGGTGGCTCGACTCGTACGGACTTACGGTTAATTAGTTATGATTTTTGAAGTTGCCCAAAATCTGCATCTTGCACACACGGATTCCACGGAACCAAATAAAGGGATCCGCCCTTTATAAGATTTGGTGCCGTGGTCCTCGAGACGATTCACCAAAACTAGTATTTGACATAGAGAAAACGTGTGTGACTTACTAGATTTCATAGTAAACATATAATACACATATTTACTTATGTAACTTATCTTAAACATTTACTTGAGGTGATTTTTCAACTAAATTTATAGTTATCCCAAACACTCCTTTAAAATCATATTTCTTCATAAATTTTCTATAAGCACACAATACAATATTTACTAGTTCTTTCAACAAACTTTTATTTTATTTTTCAAGAAAACCTTCAAGCTTGTATACAAAGTTACATTTAACAACAAAATTTCTAAGTATAACAAGCAAAGCATTTTCATATTATTTTCGCTTCAATGGTAATTTGATACATGGATCGTACTCTATTTTAAAAACCATTTATTTTGAAAATACGAGCTACGTGGCTCTGGTACCAATTGTGGAAACGTAGGGGGGTGAATCGCTACGCTTAAAAACTTTAGATCTTTAGTATCAAATCGCTTATGAAGCTTGTTATAATATGAAAGTACCAATTATTGTTTGTGACTAATATAAAGCATGGTAAACCAAGTTGTCACACAATCATGAACATCAAACCACATCATAAACAATAGTATAGTGCAAGTATAAAAGTAAAGAGATAAAGAAAGGAAAGTGCAAACCGAACACGAGGATTTATAGTGGTTCGGTCACGGATCTCCTTTCCGCCCTACTCCACTCCCCGAGTACCCAACTCGAGAGTTACTTCACTAAATCAACAAGCTCCCTTCTCGCGGGAAAACCTTACAATCGTCGCTACACTTTTTCCAGTACAAAGCTAAATACCGAGTTCTAGTTCGAGGTAGAACCAACCTAACGTCGCTTATACAATATTTCCGACACTAAGCTAGATGTCGAGTTCTTTTACAAGGGTACAACCACTCCCAATATGTTTTATGGCCCAACATAATAAACCTTGTGTTTTATGGCACAAACACATAAACCATCTAATCTAGTTTGGTGAAAGTGTTGTTATGATGCAATGATGTTTACACTAATGATCCATGACACAAATGTCTAATGGATATGAATGACTACTTCTAAATGAACTTCCATTGATAGGAAGCCTTCATGATGAAGATCACAAGTTCCCTAAACTTCCTTTGATAGATCTTCAACTTGTGGTGAGTGGGGATGGCTAGATCTCCAAGATTTCCTTGGTTGATCAAAGAGTATGCTTACAACAAAGATGAATGTTAGAAGCATTATGATCATGATCATTAGGGTGTTTAATGTGTGTTACTACATTGTTAATGATTGATCTAAATGTATGCAAGAAGGTGGAGAAGATGTGCTTTTAAGTGGTAAAGAAATGGAAAACAATGGGCTTCTATTTATAGCCAAAGTGGACGAGGCGTCCACGGACCAAGGAGCCCTTTAAATGGTTCCGTCCTTTATAAAAAGGGGTCCGTGGAGGCGACATGAAATCTAAAAATCTTTGTTCAAATCTTTTCAAGATATTGCTATATTTTACCAAGATCACATTTGATATATCGAGTATCAATCTAACCAAAAATTCAAGTGATCTTCCAAGGATTTCAAAGATGATGCATAACATGATGTAACATGTATTTCCATTTTAGATTAAAAGGTTTATCAAGGTAAACTTTGTAAAATGTATTATGTAACTAGTTAATAAAATGTCTAGTTACCTTTGAAATACTTGTGAATGCAAAATGTAAAATGAGGTTCGAAATAGAATGGTTAACCTATTTAAAATACTTAGTGACTCTAAATGTATTTTAAACATTCTAAATGATTTGTTAATGGGTTTGATCATAATGCCACATAACAAACATGTACGAACTCGTGTTGTAACATACGAGGACTTGAGACATCGAGAGGTGTTGAATGTATGTTGAGACAAAGTGTGATTACAAGTAACTTGTACATTTTACGTTATGTATTACAAGTTACATGTTTGTCATCAATCAAAACAAACGAGACTGTATAGATTAAATATCGTAATATTTGCACTAACAACTCTAATTTAGAGTTGCTCAATCAATTTAAGAGAGTGTGCAAATCATCTCCCGTATTATAGTGTCTGTGTATGAGCAGGGTTGTCTCGTGTTTTTCGGTAGCCCTATGCAATAGCGATAAAGAGGCTTTATTACACTTTTAAACTAAAGAGAAATTGTATATAAACTTGAATTATATGACTCACATATGTTTTATATTATACGTAATTATATGCAAAGTTAATAAAAATGTGACCCTTTCAAAGTGGAGGCTCTGTGTGACGACATCTATTGTACACTCTTCCGAGACCTCTATGTGTATGAGTTACTGTCGACTAAATTTTAAAAAGAACAATGCTATATCAATAAAGAGTTTACAAAATTATACCTACAAAATGACTTGTCATGTGTAATGGTCCAATCATGTTGCAACGTAATCTTTTTTTTTTTACCCTCCTTTGTTGTTAAATCATTGTGTGAAAATCATTTTATTAACCTTTTGTGAATGTAGCATTTTTTTTTAAAAAAATGTTATTCTTTTTTGAAAGACAACTCCAAATGGGATTGTTTCTCAAAAAAGGAGGTTATTTATACCTGTCAAAAGTGACTCTAATACCTCTAACATATTTTATTTCTTTTTTTTTTATACAGTTTTTATAATTTCATTTTTATTATAAAACTCTAAAAAAGAAAATATAAAACATTAAATATAAAATTTGATAAATCAAAAATAGTAAAACACAAAATCATAAAAAAATAAAATAAAATAAAAAATCTTGTCCTGTTAATAAAGTAGGTAAAGCAAAAAGTAAAATACGAAACATAAATTATGAAGTTCAACAACTTAAAAAGTTGTAAAAGACAAAAAAAAAAAAAAAAAACGAAATATAAAACCTTAAAACCTATCTTGTCATTTCAATAAAATTGTTAAAAAGATATAGTAAGACTATAGGAGTTACAAACTTCTCCATCATAACACCCCCTTTTCCAACTCCCATGTTTTCTTTTTTATTTCATTTTCTAGTATGTTGATTTTTATATTTTTAATTTTATATCCTATTGAATTATGAATATTTTTCTAACACCATACAATTTGACAATTTGTTTTCAGTAATATTTTATACTTATCACATGCATATACAATAAACTCTTATCCAAAATAAGAAGAGGATTAAAGTCTCATGAATATTACTGTACTTCCTAAAAAATATACTATTTATAGTAGTCATAATAGTTACTAATATTGCTTTTTTTTTTTTACACGGACTAATATATAAGTAAAAGTATTAATTTTATTTTTAGCATGGAAAAATATCTTGCATGAATAGGGTACCGTACCACCCAAGCAATATTACATGCATCCCATGCACCGCCATTGTTATTATTCTCTATATAATAATAAGGGGTAATTCACGAAAGAGGACAAAATGTCTATATAGTGATCACTTTGAGACAAAAATAAAGTCTCATCTCAAATTGGCCATGCATGAATGTGCATGATTCCACTAAAATGTTGACACTTGTCCGCATAATAAGAACTCTTTCAATTATTACAAATCTGACAGTCACTATCAATGCCTTGTTTGATTTTTTTATACAAATGTGCGAATGGTGAATGGGCGAATTTAACATAACTTTATTGGGAATGAACACATGTAAGGAATAAAATCTAACTTTTAAGGTACAAAATCTTTATTAAAATTTTAAAATCTTTATTTAAATTATAACAATGTTACTCTTGAACAAAGATTGCCAAATGGTTGTCATCTTTTAAGTAGGTACATGCAACATATAATGTCAAGGTTCTGATTTACGTTTTTTTTACAGGTAATTTTTTTTAAAATCAGAAAAAACTTTTTTAATTGCGACGGCGTCACCTTATGTTTAGTGACCGCCGTGTCGCCGCCATTAGGGTTTCGTCTTGGCCACGTTAACCTTGCGACGGCCACCTTATGTCCGTGATGCCGCCTCTTGACTCGACGTCGTCGGATTGCATCTAGGCCGCCCGAGTAGCGACGGCCTACTCTTTACAACCGGACGTCGTCGCTGAAAATACGAGTTTTGGGTTCGCCCGTCACAAAAATCTTGGGACGGCGTCTCCAATAGCACCGACGCCGTCGCCTTCTATTTTCAAATTTGTGAGTGTCTTGATTCGACTTTGGCCATTTCTTCATATATTCCTTTTCGTCCAAATAAGTGCCATTCAGGCATTTTGCCTTCAAGAGACCTAAAAGTGAAAAGGAACGATATTAAGCAATAACGGATACAAAGTGATCAAATAAGGACTAAAACGACCCTCAAATGGTACCTTTAAAACCTTATCACCCCACAAACATACATTGATAATATAATATAACTTGAGCTCATAACAAATAATGAGATAAGGGACGTGGCGTAACTTCACTCTACTTCCCTAGAGTCATGTCGAAGTGCATCATCGACACGGACATGGAACCCCATGACTAGTTAATAATTGGCTCGGGTGTCAAACTATCTTAGGTCAAATCGAATGTCATAAGCGACATAGATCATATTTTATCAAATGTTTAATCATGTTTTCAAAATCAAAGTCTTCATATCATATAGTTCAAAATCAAAGTTTTATGATTCAAAATCAAAGTTCGGATAAACATGACTCAAATAGACACATTAGGTTCATAGCAAAGGCTTAGGAAATACTAATACAAAAGCTAGCAAAAGAAAATGTTATAAGAAACCTTTCTTGAAAAGGTCGAATATCTGCACTTATTCCAAAGCAAATGATCGAAAAGCAGAAACAAGGAAAGCAAAGGATTACTCCTTCTTCACAGAACCTATACACATTAACGGTCGCACATGTTATTTATGATTCCATAATCGTCGAAATGATCTTAATACTTTAGGGTTTTATAATTAAATGAGACTTAAATGTTTTATAAACAATATCGTAGATTAAGGTTCATTATGTCATTTATTAAAGTTTAGGGTTAAATGTGAAAATAGTTTAAACGTCATAACTCACACATAAAATAACGAATTAATGTACTTAGCTTCAAACCCTAATCGACTCTCATTTATGTTCTATGGTTTTCTCATTCTTTAATATCTCATTAATATGCATTTACTTACATGTTACATCTTTTAATGACCCGTTACTTAACCTAACACGTCATAAAACAATCTTTCCTTTTATGTTTCACCATGCACGTTTATGATTTTATGTGACATACAAATTACTTATTACTTGGATTAATTACCCGTTTACACATTTACAAGTTCACTTGACTTATAATTACGCACGCATATGAGACACGATTCACAAACCATTAGGGTTTGGCATACCTTATTCGGTTCACATATCAACTAGGGTTTATGTTTACATGACCTTTACTCGTTTAATACATGTTCAAAAACTCCATATGTGGTTCGGTTCAATCTAGGGTTTCGGCTAATAGGTTATTACGCAAGTCTTAACTCATCTACGTACTTTACATATTTAAGTTATCGAGTTTTACACCTTAGCCGAACATATACATGGTTCGGTTATGAATACATATGGTTCGGTTCTATATAATTCAACTTAACTATGATCCGGTTTAATAATACTTATTACGTAACATACTCTTTAATACTTATCAAGTTCAAATCGTTAGGGTTTGCCTTGTTTGGTTTCACACGGCTCGGCCACAAAAATAAAACGCAAACCTCGACTAAACAAAACATATTACAACATATTAACGCAAGGTACATCAAAGGAAAACGAGAACATGATATACCTTAACTTGGTTGAAGCAAAAACTCGACACCAATGGTTGAAAGTATTCGGCCGAATGGAGCAAAGAAAAGAAAAGAGAGGCAAAACTAAACTAGGGTTTCACTTTTGTGTTTATGAGCTATATTTATAGTAGTAGTAATTTCGGTTTAGGCTTTAGGAGGGGCTTGGGTTTCGGCTTGGCCCAACCGAACACAACCAAACGCACGCCCTTGGGCTCTTGAGTCCACACGACACAAAACAAACACGGCCCAAGTTATTTACGCGAGACGTTAAATCTTCATCGTACCAAAATCGATCACGTAATATATTCGTTAAGTTTTATTTATTCGTAAGTTAGGTTTTAATTTTCGTTAAATGATTATAAATGTGTTTTACGTATTTTATAATTTTGATTCCAAGGGTATTTTAGTCTTTATCTATATTTTAGATTTTCCAGGTTTTACAATTCTTCCCCTCTAAAGAAAAATTTTCGTCCTCGAAAATTGAAATGAAACGAAATGAAAACGAAAACGAAATGAGAACATACCAAACTATTCAAAGAAATGAGGATAACTAGCTCGCATCGATTCCTCGGTTTCCTAAGTAGCCTCACGCTCCGGATGATTTTTCCAAAGAATCTTAACGAACGGAATGACTTTATTTCTCATAACTCTTTCTTGCCTTTCTAGAATAGCTTCGGTTCTTCGATAAGGACGATCGGATTGAATTTGATCAAACGGATAAGAAGCAACGTGTAACGGATGATAGTTGTATCCCTCAGGGTGATACATGGAAAACGCCATGAACATGCGATAACCGAGGCGGAAGTGCTAATCGATCGAAACTTCTCCTATACGTTCTAGAATTTCAAACGGACCGATAAATCGAGGACCGAGCTTGCCTTGATTCCAAACGTTTCACGCCTAAACGGCGAAACTTTCAAAATACACGATCTCCAACCCGAAATTCTAAATCACGACGATGCTTGTCAAGATAACTTTTCCGACGAGACCTAGCTTCCTTCAACTTTTCTCTAGCAATGACTACTTTCTCATTAGTGATCTCGATCATTTCCGGACCTTCAATCAAGCGCCACCTACTTCATCCCAAAAATAGGTGCTCTACATTTCCTTCCATAAAGAAGTTCAAACGGTGCCGCCTTAATGCTAGCATGTCAACTGTTGTTGTATGCAAACTCTACTAAACATAAATATTCGTCCCAACTACCAGTCCATTCTAAAGCACAAGCCCTTAGCATATCCTCTAAGGTCTGAATAGTCCTCTCTGACTGACCATCTGTTTGAGGATGAAATGCCGTACTAAAATTAAGTCGAGTACCCCAAGCTTTTGCAAACCTTTCCGTAAATGAGAAGTAAACGCGGATCTCGCTCGGACACAATAGATGCCGAGTACCATGAAGTCTAACGATCTCTTCTTGAAAAATCTCCGCCAATTTACCAATACCATAATCCTTCCCGACATAAGAATGAGCGATTTGGTTAGTCGATCAACAACTACCCAAATCGCATCATGCTTCTTCCGAGTAAGAGGTAGTCCGGTCACAAAATCCATAGATATCTTATCCCACTTCCATGTTGGAATATCCAATGGTCAGAATAATCCACTAGCCCTTTGATGTTCAATCTTAACGCCGACAAATCATACACTTCGACACAAACGCCGCCACATCTTGCTTCATGCCATTCCACCAAAAGTATCGCTTCAAATCCTATACATCTTGGTAGAACCAGATGGATAGTGAAGGAGAACTATGAGCTTCACCATAACTTTCTCATGGCACCGATCATTGGGAACACAAAGCCTATCTCCATACCATACAATACCGTCATTATCAACCTTAAACTCCGTCTGCGTGCCTTCTTCAACATTTTGCGCCACGGCCCACAAATTTCACCATCATCTTTCCGAGCTTCTTTAATTTTCGAGATAAGGTTCGACTCCACCTTCATACTTGCCCAAGATCCATCAAAACCTCGACACACAACTCAACATCCAAACCCTCTAAGTCACGCAAAATCCTAGGCTCAATCTTGATACTTGCAAGAATGCCCGATTTCCCGCTAAGGCCAAGAATCACGTTAGCCTTACCGGATGGTAATCGAATGTTGGTGTCATAATCCTTAAGAAGTTCTAACCATCTTCTTTGTCTCATGTTAAGTTCCTTCCGAGTGAAAATATACTTGAGACTCTTATGATCGATGAATATATCACACGCCCTCCATACAAGTAATGTCTCCGGATCTTCAACGCGAACACCACCGCAGCCTAACTCAAGGTCATGAGTTGGGTAATTCTCCTCATAAGGTTTTAGCGCCTCAAGCATAAGCTATTACCTTTCCATGTTGCATCAAAACACACCTAATCCTTTCTTAGATGCATCATCAGAATTTGAAATCCTCCAGAACCGGATGGAAGAGTCAAAATAGGCGGACACCAATCTCCGTTTCAACTCTTCAAAACTCTCTCTCGCTCATCCGTCCATACAAACTTTTCACCTTTCCTCATCGGTTGGGTTAGGGGTAGAGCTAAGCGAGAGAAACCTTCAACAAAACGTCTGTAGTAACCAAGAAGTCCTAGAAAACTCGACCTCATCATCGTCGAGGTCTTGGCCATTTAGTGATAGCCTCAACTTTAGACGGATCCATGGTGATACCATCACCGATACAATATGACCAAGGAACGCGACTTGTCTTAACCAAAATTCGCACATCAAAAATTTGGCGTACAACTTCTTCTTCCTCAAAATCTCCAAAACTATTCGGAGATGTTCTTCATGCTCTTCTTCGGACTTAGAGTAAACTAAAATGTCGCCGATGAAAACAATAACGAACTTGTCGAGGAACTCATGGAAAACACGATTCATCGGTCCATAAACACAAAGAAAGCATTGGTCAAACCAAAAGGCATAACGAGGAATTCGTAATGACAATATCCGCACGAAACGCGGTCTTAGGAACATCTTGCTCCTTCACACGAATCGATGATAACCGCACCTCAAGTCAATCTTCGAAAGAACTTAGCTCCTTGCGTTGATCAAACAAATCATCTATACGTGGCGAGAGGATAACGGTTACGAATGGTAATACGATTGAGTTCACGGTGTAGTCGATACATAGGCGCATGCTTCCATCCTTCTTCTTCACAAACAAAACAGTGCACCCATGGAGAAACACTTGGGCGAATAAATCCATTTTCTATCATCTCTTGCAATTGTTCCTTCAACTCCTTGAGTTCTCACAGTGCCATGCGACACGGACTTTCAAATCGGTTCAAAGACCATGAATTAACTCAATGCTAAACTCAACTTCTAGCGGGGAAGACCGGGAGTTCATCGAAAACGCGTCGGTAAATTCGCAAACAACCGAAGATTTTCTATGTTAGGACTCTCCAAAGATGTGTCCCTGCGGATGCTAGAAAACCTTGGCACCCATGAGCAATCATGGTCCGTGCCTTCATAGCGAAAATGAGCTTAACAGATTTGAGAGGTTTAGAACCATGATAAACGAATTCGGGATGTTTTACGTCTCCAAAAATCACCGTTCTAGCATAGCAGTCAATTGAAGCTTTATGATAAGCCAACCAATCCATGCCTAGAATGATATCAAAGTCGACCATATCGAGAGGATACAGATTTGCAAAGCGAATACGATCATCAAATCGAAGAGGACACTTAACATATTTATGATCAATGATCACGTGGTTTTTCATAGGCGTAGAAATCGATAAGTGATTTGTTAACGGTTTGGGCTTCATATTAAGTTTCTTAGCAAATGTGATAGATATAATGGAGTGTGGCACCGGTATCAAATAAAACGAAGACAAGATAATCATCAATGAAAAGAGTGCCCGTAATGGTACACGAAGTGCGCTCCGCACCGTTACTGAGTAGTAGCATAAACACGCCCAAGAGTAGTCGGTGGCTTGATGTAGTTTCGGTGAATCGCGGGTTCTTCTTAGGGCAATCTTTGATTTTGTGAGCGGTGGAGCCACAAGCAAAACAACCACCGGTGGCCTTGAAACACTTGTCCGGATGAGCCTTTCCACAAGTAGTACAAATAGGTGGGGAGGCAAAACCTCGCTTGTCCTCTGTTGACGGAAGATCCTCAAGCACGACCGATTTGATCCTCGGTGACCGATCCTTGTTTAACGCCGGTTATTGTTACCTTGGTTCGACGATCATTTCCATTCTTACCAAGATTTCTATTATCTTGACTCCTCGTCTGTGGGCCCAAGTGTCAACATTCCTTCTGACCGACCCACCGATCATAACTCCTATCCACTTGACCCTCGAATCGTAACTCCTACTAGAATTTCCCTTATAGTCATTGCCTTGAGTCCTACCTTGAATCCGATCACCATCGCGACACGCTTGTTGGAACCCGAAACCTCATGAAAGATCTCAATGTTACGAGTGCGTCATTGCAGCCGACACATTCTCATACTCAATATTAAGCGGTCGGTCCAACACCCACTTCTTCGGTCCCCACTTGAAGTGCTTAGCTTGACACCTACCATTTCCAAAGAATCGCTCCCACAAAACTCACCACCTCATAAATCTACTCATGTACTCATTGGAATTCTCATAATCAAACCGGTAGATTGCCCGATAATCCTCTCATACCTTTCTTTGCCAAAGATCGTGGAAGTAATTATAGAAGATAGTCCAAACTCACCAGTACAAGTAACAAAGAAAAGCATCTCCTCCTCTTGCTTGTTTGAGTGCCTTCCACCAATTTAAAGCATCACCTTCCAATTTGAATGCGACCAAACGAGTCTTAAACTCGTCTCCACAACCCAAGATTTCAAACGACTTCTCAATATGAGTGATCCGGTCCTCGGCCTCGGTGAGGAGTAGCAAAGAAGTTAAACGAAAGAGGCTTGAGCTACCAAACGCCGAGCCAAGTGTGAATACAGACGGGTTGATTTCCTCCACCACTACCCGAAGCACCATTTCGATTACGAATGTTATTGATCACCTGTTCCATCATCTCAGGTGTAGTAAGACCAGGGAAAAGAGTGTTGAGAGCATTAGCAATCGCCTCATCCATGTTAGTAGCATCATCGTCTCCATCCACGCTACCGGTAGTACGAGTTCGAACCATCTGAACGATTAGCAAAACGAACAAAGGTGAGATACGAAATGGAAGTACGCAGAAGGAATCCTAAAGTCTACCCAAATCCTCACAGGTCAAATCCTAAGCTCTAAGGTCTCAAAACCTAGGCTCCATATGTCACAAGTCCCGACTACAAGTCGAAACTGGCTCGATACCATAAATTGTAACGCCTTGAATTCGACAAGGGTAAAGGAATCACAAGTAATGGTGTCATATCAAAGCAAACATAAATATCCAAAAGAAATCTCAACATAAATATTGAAATAATCCAAGTCAAATGACTTCAATACATAGGTCAGTGGAAAAATAAACTCAAAAGAAATGTCTAAAATATAAGTCTTAAATGGCATCATAAGATCAAAGCTAAAATCTCTAAGGTAAGTCCACACAAGACTCATCCCAAAGCAAAACCCAACTCAATGCTTAGATACCGCCATGAAGAAAAGAAATGCGGTGAGCTTCAAAAGTCCGATGAGAATGATATACAAGCAAAACGAATACGAAACGAAAACGAATACGAAATAAAGTGAAAGAAAGATAGTAAAATCATAACCATTTCAAATTATAAATCAGGATAATAGAATAAGTTTTATAGCTAACTACCTCGAGCCCAAACACATATGCCATATCATAAACATATTCATATTCATATTTACATAAGGCAACATTTGTAGGGGAGACCTACCAGAGTTATGAAGGACGTACATGCACGCAACATCAATCATCAGACAACATATAGCATATAACATATAATATATAACATATAACAGATCTAGGATGCACCCATACGCCCACAAACATACATTGATAATATAATATAACTTGAGCTCATAACAAATAACATATAAGGGACGTGGCGAACTTCACTCTACGCCTAGAGTCATGTAAGAAGTGCATCATCGACACGGACATGGAACCCCATGACTAGTTAATAATTGGCTCGGTGTCAAACTATCTTAGGTCAAATCGAATGTCATAACCGACATAGATCATATTTTATCAAATGTTTAATCATGTTTTCAAAATCAAAGTCTTCATATCATATAGTTCAAAATCAAAGTTTTATGATTCAAAATCAAAGTTCGGATAAGCAATGACTCAAATAGACACATTAGGGTTCATAGCAAAGGCTTAGGAAATCCTAATACAAAAGCTAACGAAAAAAATGTTATAAGAAACCTTATCAAAAGGTCGAATATCCGTACCTTATTCCAAAGCAAATGATCGAAAAGCGTAAACAAGGAAAGCAAAGATTACTCCTTCTTCACGAACCTATACACATTAACGGTCGTACATGTTATTTATGATTCCATAATCGTCGAAATGATCTTAATACTTTAGGGTTTTATAATTAAATGAGACTTAAATGTTTTATAAACAATATCGTAGATTAAGGTTCATTATGTCATTTATTAAAGTTTAGGGTTAAATGTGAAAATAGTTTAAACGTCATAACTCACACATAAAATAACGAATTAATGTACTTAGCTTCAAACCCTAATCGACTCTCATTTATGTTCTAGGGTTTCTCATTCTTTAATATCTCATTAATATGCATTTACTTACATGTTACATCTTTTAATGACCCGTTTAACCTAACACGTCATAAAACAATCTTTCCTTTATGTTTCACCATGCACGTTTATGATTTTATGTGACATACAAATTACTTATTACTTGGATTAATTACACGTTTACGCATTTACAAGTTCACTTGACTTATAATTACGCACGCATATGAGACACGCTTCACAAACCATTAGGGTTTGGCATACCTTATTCGGTTCACATATCAACTAGGGTTTATGTTTACATGACCTTTACTCGTTTAATACATGTTCAAAAACTCCATATGTGGTTCGGTTCAATCTAGGGTTTCGGCTAATAGGTTATTACGCAAGTCTTAACTCATCTACGTACTTTACATATTTAAGTTATCGAGTTTTACACCTTAGCCGAACATATACATGGTTCGGTTATGAATACATATGGTTCAGTTCTATATAATTCAACTTAACTATGATCCGGTTCAATAATACTTATTACGTAACATACTCTTTAATACTTATCAAGTTCAAATCGTTAGGGTTTGCCTTGTTTGGTTTCACACGGCTCGGCCACAAAAATAAAAGCAAACCTCGACTAAACAAAACATATTACAACATATTAACGCAAGGTACATCAAAGGAAAACGAGAACATGATATACCTCAACTTGGTTGAAGCAAAACTCGACACCAATGGTTGAAAGTATTCGGCGAATGGAGCAAAGAAAGGAAAAGAGGCAAAACTAAACTAGGGTTTCACTTTTGTGTTTATGAGCTATATTTATAGTAGTAGTAATTTCGGTTTAGGCTTTAGGAGGGCTTGGGTTTCGCCAGCCCAACCGAACACAACCAAACGCACGCCTGGGCTCTTGAGTCCACGACACAAAACAAACACGACCCAAGTTATTTACGCGAGACGTTAAATCTTCGTCGTGCAAAATCGATCATGTAATATATTCGTTAAGTTTTATTTATTCGTAGTTAGGTTTTAATTTTCGTTAAATGATTATAAACGTGTTTTCGTATTTTATAATTTTGATTCCAAGGGTATTTTAGTCTTTATCTATATTTTAGATTTTCCGTGTTTTACAATTCTTCCTCTAAAGAAAAATTTTCGTCCTCGAAAATTGAAATGAAACGAAACGAAACGAAATGAGAACATACCAAACTATTCAAAGAAATGTGGATAACTAGCTCAGATCGACTCCTCGGTTTCCTAAGTAGCCTCACGCTCGGATGATTTTCCAAAGAATCTTAACGAACGGAATGACTTTATTTCTCATAACTCTTTCTTGCCTTTCTAGAATAGCTTCGGTTCTTGAGATAAGGACATATCGGATTGAATTTGATCAAACGGATAAGAAGCAACGTGTAACGGATGATAGTTGTATCCCTTAGGAGTGATACATGGAAAACGTCATGAACATGCGATAACCGGCGGAAGTGCTAATCGACACGAAACTTCTCCTATCGCTCTAGAATTTCAAACGGACCGATAAATCGAGGACTCGAGCTTGCCCTTGATTCCAAAGCGTTTACGCCTAAACGGCGAAACTTTCAAAATACACGATCTCAACCCGAAATTCTAAATCACGACGATGCTTGTCAAGATAACTTTTCCGACGAGACCTAGTAAAATTAAACAACATTGAAAAGATTTAAGTCATAATAATGTTGTTCCGTCGTAATAAAAGCATTCAAATTATCGTATGTAACAAAATAACTAATACTATTTATTTGACGTTTATAAGTGCGATCACTTTAATCATATGTAATCCATGGACGTTAGTAAATGATCACATTAGGTAAGTAAAAATGCGTTATACGATAAAAGTAATGCAATAAGATATATAGTTAATACTTGTACATTTTAAGAATTGTTTGTTGAAACCTATATGTATATTATAGGCGGTTCGGTTCGAATGAACGCGGATAATAAAAGTAAAACCAAAACCGAACTATGATAAGCGGGTTTTTCCGATTTCGGTTTTTCTCGGTTTCGGTTTCTTCGGTTATCGGTTTTTTGCGGTTTCGGATTGAGCGGATCGGCTCGGTTCGTCGGTTTCTCGGATTTTTTGAACACCGCTAGTTTGAATATTTTCGTTAGAGCATAAGGTACGCTGCGCCATGGCCTTGCGCCGTCCTTAAAACGCCACCCAACAAAGTGAGACCCATACCGAGGGTGGCGTTTTCGTATTTGCCGCCGCCCCACCGGCCCAAATGGTTTCGTATTTTTTTTTTTTTAATTGTATATGTTTTTTAGTGAGTTATGTAGTTATGTGTGAGCCAGTGTCTTATGGCACCAGAAATAGGATGGGGTGTTTTGTTTGGTATGATAGACTTTGATGTTATGAAAATAAAAGTGCCGAGGCGAAGCACTTTACACACAACACCACACGACAGCACCAATGGGTACCTAATGCTTTTACTATCATAGTTAATCGTGTGTTTAAAATGTTAGACATTTCACAATGTGTAAATTTTGATGGCAGTGGTCCTATCCTGTTAGGACATTGCTTTCATACAGAAAACATCAAATACGATAGTTACAAAAATCATAGATATTTGTAGCTCAAATATTCTAAGAATGTATTTGTACATTTTTATAGTAAATTACAAAAAACCTTGGATACTTTTGTAGTTGTGTTTGAACCCCTAGTGATCGACTAGTTGTATCCAGAAACGAATGGGTACAAGCATTGCATCCGATTCGGCCAAAACCATTTTTCTAGGACCGCACAAACCGGATAGGCAGCAAGCGTTTCAATTCCAAGAAGAGATAAACCTCATTTGAATCCGCCATGACGAGGAGGTTGTGGTTTACATGAGGCAAACAATGGTGTACGTGTGATCCAAGTTTTGTCCGACATATGGTAAGCATTTCAAATCCACGAGGAAATAAACGTCATTTGAATCGCAAAGTTGAGAAGGTTACGATTTTGATTTCATCTTTTGTAAGATATATGAAGGCAGCTTCCAAGTGGCAAGACGGTCTGTGGTCAAACTTCGACCAATGCCTAGTGTCGTTGCTTCGTGACTAGTTTCAATAACTATGATATGTAGCCTGGTATCAACGATAACAACAGTACCCAATTCTGTCGAAGTATGGTATTGGGGAAAATATAGTAGCCTAGTATGTTTTGACTATATTATGGGATTATAAAGTATGAAGAAGATAGAGTGACACAAAAGGCTTTTTGGCCTAGTGATATGTAATTAAGTGGCCCATCAACCTATAAGCTGTGAGTTCAAGTCATGTTGAAAATATATGAGATAGAATTTGTGAGATAGATGGTGTAGGTCGTAATAAATTTGCCCTTCTGAAAAAATGGATAGAGTGACAAAAGAAATTATAAGCTCAAACGATTAAGTCTTGAAATGTTTTGTTGACCGAGTCAACTTAAACCAACTCATTTCGACTTTTATAAGTCAACTTAAACCAACTCATTTCGACTTTTATTTGTCCATTTTTATTTTTAATTGTAAATTACATGTTCGACGAACTTAAGATTTTTGAAAGGATGTTTATATAAAGAATTTTTTAAATAAAATTAAAAGTTATACGTATTTAAAAAAAATGTATTTAAAAAAAAAAGAGAAAAAAAAATGTTTCATGACTTAAAATCGAGTGTGACACGACATGTGAGTCGGTCCCTGGTTTCGAGTCAAGTTAACCAGCTTATAATTATTTCATTCGTAAATTACGCGTTATAAACACTACCCAACCCATTCAATCCACCCATTTTGTCACATATTTGCAAAGGGAGTTGATACTTCAATCACATTTTCTGAAGCAAATACTATTTTATACAAGTTATAAAGCTCACAATACAACACTGTAATGCATAGTTGTCGTATTTGCATCAAAAAATGTTGTGAGAGTATCAACTCTCATTTGCAAAGGTTCAAATCAAGTACCACTTTATATACAAGAAACTAGGAAGGTGTTTGAGAGCACACGGTATGGGGAGCATTTAATACGTCGAGGTTCATTTTTCGCTTATTGGTGGTAAACCATATCACCACTGGTCTTATTCAGTGGTAAAAGGTATTTGAGCCATTCCACTGGCTGAAGCTTTTTTTCTTTCTTTTTTTTCTTTTTTTTTTTAATCGTGAGTGAGTGGGTATTTTTAGTGGGGTATTTTGTGGAACTCAATAACGTGTTAGTCGTGTGTTATAGGAGAGGGTGTTTTAGTTATGGGGATACTTACACCACATCTTTTGATGCGTGCTCCACAATTTATGTGTTACAATATTGTACGGTACAAACTGTAATGCACAAATTATGGTGGATGCATCAAAAGATGTGGTGTAGGTATCGATTCCCTTTAATTATTGGTGAGTTATTGGAAGGTGTATGATTTGACGCGATACCTTGTGCTCTGAGAGAATATTTTTTTTCTGATTTCCTGTTTTTTTTCTTATACACTTGACTTAAATCGAAACGCTAAGTACTTATCATAAAGAAGCTTATATAAGTACTTGTTCTCTAGCAAAATCATAGTAATACCAACATTTCTAAAGTAGCATAATCATATACATTTTCAGCCATTTTAGTTGTCACTGTACTTTAGAAAAACAGCATTTTTTTTTGACAAAATTACAAAAGAATACCAACACTTTTTGTCACCACTTTACACAAAGAATCTTGAGAACATGGCCAACTTGACAAAAGAACATGCATGTTTTTTTTTTTTTTTTGAAAGGTGAATTTCTTATTAAGTCTTCGTGTCATGGTTCGACAATGGAGGTCTAGACTACGTTATCAAACGGGTCCGCTAGAGAGCTCCTCGAGCGAAATGCCTATTTCAATACCGATGGAAAACCCTACTAATCCGCCCGAAGGCACGACAATTAATAGGGTAAACCTCGCTTTTCCAAGATTCGAACCCTGGGTTCTGCCCAAACCCCTTCATTAAAGCGATTCACTGAAGGAAAATCCTCATTCAAACCCCTGCAGGATTTGAACTCACACCTCCTCCCCAAGAGCCCTGGGACTCTAAGGTGGCCAACTGAGCTAAGCAGGTTGGTTAAAAGAACATGCATGTTACATCCCATAAACATTAACATTAAACAATAACAAAAGCAAAAAATAAATAACTCCAATAAATATTAATCTTTACATTACCAAAGAATTGTTAAGAACATATCATAAATAAATCATCAAATCTCAAAAACAAAAAAATAAAATAAAATCCCCAAACTCAAATAAAAAGGTCAAAACCTAATGAATGATATAAGTCAATGCCAATGCAACCACCATCAATACATATGCTACTCCTTGATCAATAGCAGCCCCTAGAAAAAAATTAAAAACCCAAATTAATTTCAAATTGATTAGATAAAAGGAAAAACAATTATAATAAAAAATGATAAGTATTTTTTTTTTTTGTTTAAGTTATTCGGGAGAGGGCAAGCTTTTTGAGTCAGTTATACACGGCCTCACTGGGTTAAATTTGACAACGCTTAAATATACACATTTAGCGAGGTTTGAACATTTTTTTTTTCTTTTTTTAACCTGTGCTTCTGACTTAATATTGCGAGCCGACTAATCCCAAAACGACTACCATTTAAATTTTGTGTGAAAACCAATAACCTTACCACTAGGCTTTTTAAGACCTATAATGTCAGATCTAAATGGTTTAATGTAAAAAATAAATAAAAATAATAAAAAAATAAATTATAAGAAGAGCTTATATATATTTACCATCATTTGAAGGAGCAGGGGCTTGTGCAGGAGCTTGAGCATTGATAAGTGACATCATAATTGTGAAAAGTGACATCATGAAACACATTTTGAATGAATCCATGTTTTTTTTTTTCTTCAAGTCTATAGATTGTCTGCAAGAGATGTTTTTTCGAATGAAAATAAGTGTGTGTGTTTTTTTGTATGTGTTTTGGGGGGTTTATATAAAAAGAAAGGAATCGTGGGTGGGACGAATATTTGGTTTTTATTTTTGAAAAAGGTTTTTGTTTTTTGTTTATTTTTTTACTAGGATTTTGTTTACAAAAATAATAGTTGTAGCTATATATTGACTTTGGTTTATTTTTGTTAGTTTTGATTAATATGAATTTTGGATAATGGAAATGTTTATGGTGTTGAAATTTTTGTTCTTGAGATGATGCGGATGTCGATTTAGGATAAGAGTGTGTATAACTCGAGATGAAAATCTAACAATTAATATTGGAGTTTTTTAAGTTAATTGGTTCACGTTGATTGAAGTTTTTTAGGTTAATTGGTTCACGATAATTGAAGTTTTTTAGGTTAATTGGTTCACGATGATTGGCGTGCCCGTTATATGATTGTATGCACCAAGCGGTATTTGGACATGAAACCTTTTGCATATACACTTTATATTAATAAATGTCTTTATATTTCTTCCTGTATTGCAACATTTTCGTAAATCCATTTTGAATTTTATTATTTTAAAGCTTAATGTTTTACAACATTTTACAACTTGTTTTTCAATAAAAAATAGGTGCGAGTTAAAGTTGATATCATTGTTGAAAAAGATTATAGCCAAGATAGAAATCGATGGGGGTTTTGATCTTTCAACATTATGTGCCACTATATGTATTAAAATAAACATTACGCAAGACATTTAACCACAAATATCAAAATTATAAGTAATTTACGCTAAGAATTTTCGTCGTTGTACCCATGTGGTTGTCTAGTTTTTTCATATGCACAACCCACATTTGCTTAAAATTACATCTCCAACAAGAAAAGAAAAGTAATCTAACTGGCAAAATACTTTTTTTCTTCAAACAAGAGAAAATGAGACATGCCATTTTTTTCTTGAAGGAAAAATGTAACACCTTATTAAAGACTTTTGTAGCTTGTTTTTTTTTTTTTTTTTTTAAGTTTGAAATTGATCTTTTGTTGAAAAGAAACGGCGCATTTGGATTTACCGTTGATAAGAATGATTAGAAGAAAATTTAATTAAACGGATAATGAATAATAGCCGTTGATGAGGACACGTGGACGGTGGGAAATGAATTGTAGTGGGTTGCAGGTAGGGTTTAGTTTAGCTGGGAACAGAGAAATGTTTTCTGGCACAGGCTTTGGCCGTTGTCCAATTTGTCTTCTAAGACATCTTTTTGAATTTCAAATAATTTGATTGCCAATCAGTATTAAGCTGTTTAATGTATAGATTGCACTTTTTATTCCAACAAATACACCAGGGCTGAGCGTTCCGACCGGACCGAAAGACCGGCGGTCCGGTCTCGGTTCTCATTTTTACCTTATTTCGGTCTCGGTCCGGTCCGGTCCGACCAAAAAACCGAAAATCTTGCCTATTTAAACCGGACCGACCACATTCGGTCTCGGTCTCGATCCAGGTTTTTACGTTAAATCGGTCTTCGGTCTTGTCGGTCTCGGTCCGGTCCGGTCCGGTCCCGGACCGATGCTCACCCTTAAAATACACACTATAAAAAGGTAAATAAAATGATTGACACGTCTAAAAATTATGACTAATTTTGTGTTTAAATACGTGGCAACAATTCATTGATTGTATCAACCGGACTTATTTTTTCACAATCCAATAAGAATGACACATAAGTTAGGCACAAAATTAGTCGCTTCTTTTAAGTCACCTAATCTTTTTCCATAACATTATAAGACTAGTTTTTATGGTCACCAGTCACCACTATCATTATCTTCACGTCAATGTCACTATCACCATTCAACATGCCACAACTATCACCACCTTTTACCTTTTATGGTTACCACCAAACAAAAAATATAAAAATATTCACTTTATACAAATATACCTCCTCACTAACAAACCAGAAAAATAATAAAAATGGTGCAAACCACTACTATGTGCAAAAATAAAGGTGATGATGCTTGACTTTTATGAGAGATCACTCGTGAGAGGGTGATAGTAGTGATTCGCCACACATAAAACACAGCCTAACACAAATTGTATTGATAAGTTAACAAATTAGATCAACGAGCAACCTTAACTCAAATCTATTTTTACGAACTAGTACTAGGTGGAGTTAGAATTGAACATATGACTTGTTTACACTAAAAGAATAAATGTCCAAAAGCTAGCTCTAAAGTCTATAACGTTTGAACTTGTGAAGAATCTCAAACCTCGCAACTAGACGGGTTCCATAAAGTATGACGAGGTTTATTAGATGGTGTGATTAGGAATCTATTGATACCTTATTATAGTTTTAAAATATTAGATAACGTAAAATCATTGGCTTCGTATTATTGTTCAATCATTTTTGCATGTGCAACAATTGGCACAAGAATCATTTTCGTTTGTTAACTTTGGGGTGTGTTTGGCAAAAAAATGGCATTAGAGTAAGAGTTAGATGTGAGAAGTACTTGTAAGTAGTAGATATGAACAGTATTTATATTATTTTATAAAAAAGTTTGATAACGTAGCTGTAGTTGTAATTATAATGTGTAAAATAACTCCTAAATGTTCGATACACCTAAATGATACTTCATGAAGCGTTGGAAAATGAGCATTCTGAAAAAATAAATAAAGCTAAAAAAACACAACGCTCATAAACGCTCTGCGCCAAACACACTCTTAACATTAGATCGCAAAGTCATCGCATTTAAGGCCCTAAACCCATCTTTAATACACATTTGGACCAACAAAGACTCAGAACTAGGGGTGTTATCGGGTCGGGTTGTCGGGTTATCGGGTTAATCGGGTCGGGTTGAATCGGGTTTTGACTTTTGAAAATATGACCCGCAACCCGACCCTATAAAAGATCGGGTTATCGGGTTCGGGTCTAATTAACCCGATAAGCTTTTTCAACCCGATTAAACCCGACCCGATAAGCCTTGTCGGGTTCGGGTTCGGGTCGGGTCAACCCGACCCTATTGACACCCCTACTCAGAACATCAAAGACAACACCAATGGCCTAAGGCCCTGAACGGCTGAACCCCATCTTCCATTTCAAAACATAAAAATTGTTTGCCAACTTGTGACATGTTATGTGAATGAAGAAGTATATGTAAAGGTACTCTATCGAAATGGCAGTGTAATTAAAGCCAAAATGGTCCATTATAAACAGGGGAAATGCCAATACGTTTTGAAATATCAAGCTAGTCACGCCAATCAGTGAATGTGCGTACAATTGAACTTCTAGATGATAACCAAGCCCTTTCTATAACTAAGATATACGTTTAATTATATTTTACAAGTTATGAAAAACGCTCACTTCACATGTTCAGTCTTCAGGACAAATCCAAGTTCACTAATGGACGCACTCAAACGAAACAAATCCCTCCTTTATAAACTATTGGTAGGATCGACAAAACCAAAGGGAATTAAATCCAATATCTCTTTGATATACAAGACAATAGATGAAGCTGTAAAACAGACCATTGTAGTTAAATCATATTTTAAGTTGATCAGTTCATTTCGGCCTGTCTAACCTCATTTTAACTCAACCTGGTTGTGTGGAATTGAGACAGTACCCCTTTAGATGGTGTATGTCTTTTTCGCATACCAAACAATGGTTATTGCCTAACAATAAAGGAACCTATACCACTATATGCACCCATTCACCAATAAAAATGATTAGAGCAGAATACCATAATTATATATTGCACATGTACATGTTATTCTTTCTTAAACATTGCTTCTTAAACAGCATTTAGGATGTTTTACTAGCTTATAAATTTTGGTATAAGGCAAAGGACCTAACGTTAGGTTTGTAGGCATTATTCCACCTAAAGAAATGTTACTTGTAACTTTTGCAAATAGAATCCACTAAAGATTACTGGAGGGCATTTTGGGTATGCTTTTATGGGTGATGTGGGGGTACAAAAGGTGTAGTGGTGTACATACAAAGATACAAGGGGTTGTTTGGTCACTGTCATGTGGGGTGTTTCCATTTTTGGACATATAGTATGGTAACATGGAGTGTCATGGGCATACAAGTTGCACGCCACATATATCTAGGGAGATGTATCATCATACATTCATATATGAGATATAAAGTGCCCCCTTAGAACGGTCCAGTAATTAGGCAATCGTATATGTATAAACTTGGGGGATTAGGCTAGTAATGCCTCATTGATGGTATAATTGACCTCCTAGGATAGAAACATGTGAAACTAAACTGAAAAAAGGAGGCCGAAACCGAAAGTGTTGTACTGTTATAGCCACTTGATTTTATAACCTGGAATCTAAACTTTTGATTCTAAGACGACACTAAAACAAGAGAATAAAACTCTGCACATGCAATGTTTATCGTAATGACAAGTTTTAGTACCAGTTATGTGAAAAGACTTACGAAATGATATAAGACAACTGAAGTAACTGTGTTACCAACCATGCACTTCTAGTATCTATTTCTTGATTTGCTTGATATGCGTTACTGCTGGTTACTCCAAATAGTCGAGATCCTCTGTTATCCCTACCTGAAAATCACACGTGAAGCCAGTACCTGGTTAGACAGCATACATTTTCACAAATTATACTCAATTTATTGTTTATTTCTTATTCACAATCATATAGATAAGTTGAGGAGTTTTAGTAAGCATCAGGATTGCAGCAAAAAGTGACAGCAATGAAGCTCCTCTTGGGATTTTTTTCTAACGAGGGTACACAAAACTACAGGTGGCATTTCCAACCCTTATACTTGTGAACTGGTGAATTCGGGTTACACTTATGATTTATCTTTAACGGGCTGAGCGTGTACAAAACTCAAAAGGAAACGGGTCAACAGGTTGGTCCAATCGACACCCATAACGTATTTTCAACGCATAAAACTGCCTAATCATTTAATTCATAATTATATAAATTGTTATTAAGTTAATATAATGTTGTAATCATAATTAAAAACAGTAATTCTTTATAAAAGGTTTCAAAAATTGCACAAAAAAGTGTGACGGGTCAAACCAGCCTACCCATTATAACCCCTACCACCGTCACCTAACCCAACAGACACCTAATTTGCCCGTTTACCGCCATATGGACATCGATTAGTTATTCATAATTATAAGGTAGTATGTACGAATAGCAGTGATGTCAAATGAGTTGTGAGGTAGTAAATTACTTGCGTTCCAAGATGGTTCAGGGAAACTATAATATACCTCATTGTACAAGTGTTCAAGCTGTTCTTTGGCCTGAGGGAAATTCTTTGAGCACCACTGACGCATTGTGAAGATATTGTCTGCAGAATATTCGTATGGCACTGTTAGGAATAAGTGAATAGCTGAGATGAAACTAGAACTTTATGTGTAGAAGCGAGGAGGTCGAACCTGTCCATCTGTTAGCGGCTTCATGGGCAACTTTAGTAGCTTCCTCTGAAATCAATGATTAACATTTCAGCATGTTTAGTCAATATACGGATTTTAATTTCAAATAAAGGTCTTCTAAATGATTAAGATACAATACAAATGAAGAAAATAAGGTAGTTATTTGATTACTCATTGCTTCAAATGTAGCTGGATCATTGTCTGCAAATTGTCCCAATTCTGCCTGAAAATTTGATTTATAAACTCTTATCATATATTTTTAAGTTATATCTAATGATTAATAAAAGTTGAAATAGAATGTGAACTCACTTTCAGACTGTGATACTTCTGCTCGATGGCTTTGAGCTCAATCAAAGCCTCTTCTCGCACATCCTGGTCATGGTTGATGTTAGAAAGTATTCACAATTCAGTCATAGAAGATACCCAGAAATTGCTTTCAAAATCTTATCTAGAATAGCAAAAGTTAAGTCACCAACTTACCGAATCCTCACGGCCTTTCTTCAGGGACTCACATTGCTCCACAAGCTCTATGTGCCGCTTCTTGCTGCTTTGAAGCTCTGACTCAAGTTTCTTCGTCACGTTTCTTAGCTGTTAAACAAAAAGGCACGAAGAAGCAAGACAAATATCAACCATAATGATTCAACAAAGATAGTTTTATGGTATGGAGACAGAAACTATTAATAATTTTACTAAACATTGATGTGAAAGCTTAATGTACCTGATTTCCAGCACAACTAGGAAGACTCCAAAAGTATATCTGAAATGTTAATAGATTAATAAAGGTTTGTCGTTTAAGAGCTATTACTTTATTTACTTGGAGTAAGCAGAAACACAGATTCTGACGTCTCAAAATAAATACTTTGCTAATTAGTACCGCGTCTAGAGGCCTTTCTTACCGAGGTTCCTATCTTGTCCTTTGAGACCAGGTCATCATCCACTAGGCTTTGGACAACGTCTTTGACAGATTGACTAATGACGCCTTTCCTCGGTCCCAACTTTTCAAGTTCCTTCAGCTGACATTTGTACACAGAAAGCATGCATTAGCATAAGTTTCAAACAAAACAGAACGCCACCAATAAGTGTTTACATTTGTACACAGAAAGCATCACATAGAAGTATATCAGTGAAATCCGAACCTATAATAGAACAATCTGTCTTTAAATGACTCTCAAAAGACAAGCAGAAAACTCTATTACGCAAACCATTATTCTAGTTATATGCTAAAACGTGCATCATGTATTAGGCTAGTGAGTTTGCTTTTGTTGTTACTTGTTAGGAAATTTGTAATGGTCTATATGAAATCACAACAACTTTTGGCTAACAGCGATACTACTAAACCAAACAAAGGAAATACTTATGAATTAAGTTTTCCAACAAAGAAATCTATAGCATACAAAAGATATATTGATAAGCAAATCGGGGACATAGATTAAGCAGATAATGATAGTAATAGACTAAAAGTATATAACTATGAATTGTATATGATATCCTATACTCACCAGGTAAAAGTCTTGAGAGTCATAGAAGATCTCAAGCATCTTCTCCCGCTTCTCTTCCAGTGACAAACCTCTTTTCTTAGACTACATCAACATAAAAATGAATTAAGTTACGAACGATAAACTAAAAACAATACTCAAGCTCATTTATAATAAATCATTTTTTTACAGAACACGAAAAATTGATACTCTATTCAACTATCAAATGAAAGATTTTACTTACAAGCGCAAACAATTACTACAAATCTAAGAAACTGATGCTACTCTATTCAAGTACTAGGCCCAGGTGCTTTGCTCTGTGATACTAAACCATTTTACAGCAGCACATTTCACAGCCTACAAAAACTTTATTTCACGCTACCGATTCCCATCACACTTGGTAGTTAACAATCATACATTGACACATAAAAAATCGAATAGTTTCATCATAGTCACACGCACAAAAAATAGAATAGTTTCATCAGTCACACACACATAAAGAATCGACTTAACAATACACAAACTCACAAACACGCAAACTCAACAATGCACATAATGAACTAGTGCATAACATTGACCAGTTAATTATTGTCTCACTGTCTGGTTACGAAACCAAACCACCTTCTGGATACTCCTGGTGCTTTGCTTTATGAAACTAAGCCATCTTACTACGTATAGCATAACTTACGGTCTAGCAAAACTTCAAAGAATATAAAAAAGTTCATGCTAAGGAGATACGCCAGAGTAGCAAAACACAGCATTCATTCTACTCCATACTCCTTGGACTTGCTAGTCAACAATCTCACTATTAGCTCTTTAAAGTTTCGACACATACCACTAGTTTCATCATATTTACAAATACGAAAAGGAAATCACAGAAAAATATGTCGACTCCAAATTGACATTGGACAACACGCCAAACTTACAAAATGAACTTCTACAAGTTACCAACTAAACCAGACTAGTGCACAAACCGAACCAGTAAATCCACTGACTAAGTGCTAAACTAAAACCGCATTAACAAGTATCAGAAACCGAACAAAACTGTGACCGTCTCGGTCTCACTGTCTGGTTGGAAAACCTAAACAACTTTCCACTACTTTGTTTGTGCGTCAGACAATCAGAATCAACACGGATATAACAAACAAGTTACTTCATCAGCAAATTCACAATACACTACTTCCGAAAATAACATTAGCGCAAAAGGTAGCTACACACAAATTTAAACCAATTCAACAATCGACAAAAACAGAATATAATAAGACAAGCTTCTACAGCTTATTAACCTAAAAAGCAGTTTGTTCTACAGTAGATTCACAATATACTACTTCCAAAAATGACGTTAGCATAAAAAATAGCTACATACTCGATAACGAATTGATACTTACAGCGGTAAAACGGTGAAACTAGTAGAGTATTATGTAGGTAACTATTTCGCACAAATTTTAACCTAAAACTGCAGTTAGTTCTCCAATAAATTCACAATAGACTACTTCAGAACATGAAGGCAACACTAAAAATAGCTACATGTTCAATCACGAACTAATATTTACAGTGCTGAGACAGTTAATTTACAGGTTACTTCCGAAAATAACATCGGCGCAAAAACCACCTAATCCACTAATTCGACGTTAATCTAAAACCGCATCAACACATATCAGAAACTGCAGAAAACTATCACTGTCTCATTGTCGAAACTAAAACCGCAACGAAATAAGTATCGAAAATCTAAACAACTTTAACAAGCAGCGGTAAAACAGTGAAACTGATAAATTACTGCTTGTGTAACTATTTTGCACAAATTTTAACCTAAAAACGATTTAACTCTTCAATAGATCTAAGATGACGTCAGCACAAATTCTACATAAAATAGCATGACGTCAGCACAAAGATAACAATGGATCATAACAGCGGTGACGTCATCAGTGTAGATTTGAATGTGCGTACCATTGCGATGGTTGAAGTTTGAGCTGCGGATGTGAATTGAATTGATTGATTTTGTGTTTGTGAATTGGTTTTGGCGGGAAAGGTGAAATGAAAAATATCTAGTTTGACAAATTTGGGGGTGTTTGGGCATGAATTATGATGGTGATATTGGTGGATAATTTTTTAAGGGAGAATGATGCAATTGCCTATATTTTCTTTGTAAAAGTTTAAAAGGCAATTTCTTAGAGCGTAGGGTATCACAACGAAGGTGGCTTGCCAATCCTAGGTGAATGGCTCGCCGGATTCCGTCACCCTTCGCCACTGTATCAAGGTGGCTCGCCACTTGGTATCTCGCCATTCCCACGACACAAATAAAGACAAAAAATTTTTGAAAAACTATCCGTTTGTTTCAACGGTTAGTTTTATTTTTGAAGGTGGGTGGGGCCCAAGTGAAGAGGGTTGGGTTAGTTGTGAATTGGGGGTATTTTTAAGTGGGTGTTTTGAAGTGATGTGGCACATGTGAAGCCCAAGTGAAAAGGTATGGCTTAGCCATGATACCTTTCACTCTTACATTGATGTAGCCATCATTTTCCCATTTTTTAAAAGTAATTCTCAAAGTAATGAAAATTAGTATCTTCCTCTTGTCGTACAAGTTAAAAAGAAGTAAATAGTATTAACGAGAGAAAATACACTTGTGCGTTGTTGCGGGGTGTTTTGAAAGTTGTTGTCGCGATAACCTTTAGCCTTTGGTGTCAGATAGTGCAATACACAATAAAAGATTGTTCGTTTGGCTTTTTTGCCCGTTAGCTAAAAGTATACAAATATTGGGTTTGTCTGGCTCGTAATATAGATGCCTTTTCGATAATATATTTTGTATTAAGAAATCGATAGATATTTTTTTATAGAATATATACCAAAACTTCAACATTATCGACATCGGGCTCGTTTTCTTTGTGGTTCGAAGGCCTTCTGAGGGTATATTTTTTATTAAAGAAGTCGCAATGTGAAAGGCCTTTCCGGAAGTATATTTTTCAATGTTGCAAAAATCGGTCAACTCGGTCGATTAATCGCCGAATACCTTGTCGATTTTTGAAAATCGGTCGAAAAATCGGCCTAGGGAAAAAATCGACACTAAACAGTCAAAAAATCGGCCGAATCGGTAAAAAATCGGCCGAATCCGTCAAAATCGACCGAATCAGTCAAAATCGGCCGAATCGGGCAAATCGATCATTTAAAAAAAAATTAGGCATTATACTTAATTTGGGGATCGTTTATTTCACTTATAACGCACAATGGGCATCATAATCAGAATTGGAGCCTTTTATTGAGGTTTGGAAACATAGCAGGCTTGGAATCGGTTAAGTTTTTTAGTTTGGTCTCCATAAATACCAAAAAACTGCAGGAAATGCCAATCCTATTAATCACCGATTAATCCCGACTTGACCGATTACTCGTTGCAGGGTGGTCGACCGCCCAACTACCGATTCACGATTTTTGCAACATTGATATTTTTTACCAAAGAAATCGCTATATATTTTTTAGATATTTGATAAATAAAATTTGTTATATCAAGAAGTCATAAGTAGTAAAAAGTTCAGAGTAGTTTTTGCAAAATCTCGGATAGTTTGGGGTGTATTTTGTATTTTATTTTTTTGTTGGGTGGGTGGGGGATAACTGGTTTTAATCCAATATTTTTGGGGCTTATTCTTTGGGCAAAAGATATATTTAAAATGACCTTTTCGATTCGGAGGGATTAGCATTCTTAAAATAAAATAAAATAAAATAAAATAAAATAAAATAAAAAAAAAATTGATGCATGATGTGATGGTATCTCTTTTTTAAAATTTTGTGTAAGACATGTATATTGAGACAAAGGTATTGCGAGATTAAAATACGCAAAATATAAGATGTAGGTTGTGATGTTATCATGAGATAAAGTGCTTTTTAGCAGGACTGGAAATTTGTTTGATTAACAGGGTCTTAAAATACTTCATAACAAAACTAGCTAGTTTGAGCTACCGATTGATGAATGAAATAAATCTTGCGATGTCTTAAGTTTATACACACCAATACGATTAATATACAATTTACGTTGCATTAACCGTAAACAAATAAAGAGATGTTGGCATTCAAACTCAACATTTATTGGTTTTATCTTTCATATTTTCGGCCACCATCATAAACACAACTTAGAGACCGTGACACATTTTTTTCGATTTAATCAGAGTGTTGATGGTGAGGCTATGGTTTTGATACCATCGGCTATGGAGGGGGGGATAAGTCAAACAAATAAAATCTGAAGCTTTTGCTCAATTCTTCCTTGAAAAGATCCTGAGGTGGTTTATTAG
This sequence comes from Chrysanthemum lavandulifolium, assembly GCA_022545495.1. Classification (NCBI taxonomy): domain Eukaryota; kingdom Viridiplantae; phylum Streptophyta; class Magnoliopsida; order Asterales; family Asteraceae; genus Chrysanthemum; species Chrysanthemum lavandulifolium. Next base: position 309,967,583 of record CM040238.1, read on the forward strand.
ATAACATTTTTTAATCAATAAAGTAAAGTAATAGAGTGGATAAAAAACGTTTCAATTTGGTAAGCATTCCTCCGGGCCACGGCTATAAATGATCAAACAATCACGAAAGAAAGTTTGTTCACGTTCATTTAAGTTTAACCGGATAATGAATGAATGCAAATGTTTAAAGAGACATAATTTTTGTTTGTGTATTTTGTTAAGAAAATGATGTTGTTCATGTTCGCTTATGTTTATGCATCAAGATGTTAAACAAGCGGTATAAAACACATAAAAATAATTAAATGTTCAAAGTATGTATAGCATTTCTTTTTTACGTTCGTGTCACTATCTATGTTTACAAACAATATCTAATAAAATATAAAGTATAAGGTATTGGAACTTATGTAAATAAATTAACATAAACGAACATTGACTACATATAACAAGTGAGTGTCGTAGTAAACACATATCTACATAAATATCAAATCATGGATGTAGAGTATATAATTATGATAGGAATATTTGTGGCTTGATGTGATATGAGGAAGACCTTGGACTAGTCGCATCATGCGTCTTGTGCCTACATGACACCAAACAATACATGTCTCTTTAACTACAAACACACTCACATGACGAGTCTTGGGCCACAAAAATGGAGAGAAGTTGGTCTTCTCAAGACCGAGTTGAAGGAAAAGAGTAATATTGATTTTGTGAGGTATATATATGTTTAAGTGATGTATGTTTGGTTATAAAATTAATTGCTTTATTACATAATGTTAGTTGTGTTGAAAAACCGATGTACCATTGATATTGTGAAGATATTGCGTTAGTTTGTTAAAAGTAGCGATGATCGATAACGATGAGCAATAGTCGTGACGAGAGCTACAACTCACCGCTCATCAGATTAGCCTTTCTAATAATTAGTGAAACTCATCACTCTTTGTCAAACGAACACTAAAATTTAAAATGTTCATTCTCACCGCTCATCACCTTAAAAAGCTCCACACCACTTCGCGCTAAACATACCCATTATTAGTCACGTGTTACTATTAGCCTTCAAGGAGAAGGAAAAAAAAATAATAAAAAAAATAAAAGCTAAAAACAAGGTACACTTTTTTGTCCCACATCGCCTGGGGGAGAACAAAGTAAAGGCGAGAAGATCTTATTAAAGGGGTTGCCTCTTTCATAATCTCCAACTTCTAACATTAAAATCATGATGCACCAAAGAAAAAACTGTAATTTTATCAAGATGTCAGCTCATGTTCCCTTCGATATCCAAACAATAATTCTCAAAAACCTTCCAGTCAAATCATTGATTCGGTTCCGTTGTGTTTCGAAACAATGGAAGTCTCGATCGAAGCTCGAATTCATCAAGTATTACCAAACGTTGAATGATCGTCATCTACTAGTAAGATACAATGTCGATTGATACATTGACGATACAAATGAATACCTTACCATTATCGATGAATACTTTTCCATAATCGACAACGACACTTTTCACGAAAACATGTCTCCCATAACTGCCCCTTGTCTCATTAAGACACTGGAACGCGTAAGAACATTTAATTGGCTGTAAGTATACAACCCGTAAGAATACTCGGTTCCTCATGCGGATTAATATGTTTTCACGGCTACAATAAAGATTGCTCGAGATGGTTGTTTTTGGAACCCTCAATAAGAAAATGTGGTCGGTTTTGTTGGAACCTCCGGTACGACTTGGAACTGGTTGTGTTGTTTTTTGGAACCCCTCAATAAGAATACCATGTGGTTTAACTTATCGTATGGGGGTGTCTGTTGAAGGGTTTATTTATTGGCTTGCGCGTGATGATATGGGTAATGGGTTGTATTATATCGTTTCGTTTGATTTGAGTAATGATGAATTTGGAAAAGTGGATCTTACATATAATTTACCACGCTCAAAATGCTTAAAGTTATCCAAGTGCAACGAGTGTCTTGCTGTGTTCGACTATTCTGACTCCGCAAAACATTCAACGAATTGCTGCGATTTATGGGTGATGAAGGATGATGGTGTTAGAAAATATTTTACTATGATGTTCCGTATTGAGACAATTTACGATGTATTAGAGCTTAGGAAGAATGGTGAAGCTATTAGAATTAAAACAAGAGATGCAAATGATGTTGTTGATCCCATACTTCAAGTTTATGATCCCCGTCAGACGTGTCAATGATATCGAATTCCTGCTCGGGACACGATATTGAAATACTACTTCCACGTTCTCTATAAGCTCGTACATGGAATCCCTAGTTTCGCTTGATCGGTAGTTTGGTTTCATCATTATTAAAGATGGCAACACCGCAAAGTATAGAGATTAGTGTAAGTTATTAAATAGTGCTTGCAACTTATTGTTTGTCTTATCAAGTTTACAATCTTAGTGATGATAATCTCTATGCGATGTATGTGTTCTTGCCAGTGGTTTAAATGTTTGGAATGTAACTTAATTGGTAATGCTACATATTTATATCTCAACTTGGTTACTTAAGGTATGGCGATGAGCTTGTTTGACAATTTAACTCATTCTTGTGATATAGATTTTGGACCAATCAAATGGTTTATTTGTCAGTTCATATCGAATTGTTAATAGTACGATTGACCTCATAGGATAGACCCAAGTGAAACTACACTTAATTTATAAACTGGAATCCAACTTTCTTATTTCTAAGACACTAAAACAAGAGAAAAAAACTCGCACATGCACCGCTTATCGCAATGACAACTTTAAGTACCAGTTATGTAAAAGACTAGAGGTCTCTAAAAAGATCAAGGGATGATACTCAAGACCCAAATCAATCAAGTTCACAAGCGAAACACAAAAACAATAATCGGATACTAGAATACGCCGCTAGTATTAATCGAGAAAAGTACAAAGCTTACAAAAGCTGATATTGAATGGTGTACCCAAACTATGCTCGTTGGGTTGCTTATATTGAATGGTGTACCCAAACTATGCTCGTTGGGTTGCTTATAAAGTACAAATAAGAAACATAATTAAACTAGAGTTGTGGCTGTGGTTATCCATAAGCTCGGATCTTTGGACTGCACATTAAGCTCGTGACTTTTGAACTACTCATTAGCTCGAGTAGAACATTAGACCAACAATCACCCCCCTAATTTCTGACTCGAGATAGGGAGATCTTCAACTCCGAGTAACTCTTGCATTTCCTTGAACTTAATCCTTGCGAGAGCTTTCGTCAGAATATCAGCACGTTGCAAATCACCTCTTACAAACTCAACTTGTACTTGACCTCTTTCAACACATTCTCGGATAAAATGATAACGTGTGTTTATATGCTTGCTTCTCCCGTGAAAGACTGGATTTTTCATAAGTGCAATAGCCGATTTGTTGTCAATAAATAAGACCACCACTCTTTCTTCCATTCCGGTTATTTCACTCAACAATCCACGTAACCATATCCCTTGACACGCGGTGAAGTTGCGACCATGAACTCGGCTTCACAAGACGATAGAGCCACCGTGTTTTGCTTTTGTGAGCACCAAGTGATAGGTGATTTACCTAGATAAAATACATGCCCGGTTGTGCTCGACCATCATCTTGGTCCATAGCAAAACTACTATCACTAAACCCCACTAACTCCTTGGTTTTCTCTTCGTTGTATCGTATTCCAAAATTCAAACTACCTTGGATATACCTTAGTATTTGTTTCACAGCTGCCATATGTGATTCTTTTGGTTCTTGCATGTAACGACTAACCAAACCAACCGAATAAGATAAATCAGGTCGAGTGTGTAGTAAATACCTTAGACAACCAACTCGTCGCCTATATAATGTTGCATCAACCGGCTTTCCTTCCTTGTCCATGCTTAACTTCATTCCAGGTTCTAATGGACATTGAGTAGGATTCGCTTCATGCATCCCCAGCATCTTTCAAGATCTTCTTTGCATAGCTTTCTTGACTTATTGAGATACTCGAATCCTCTTGCTTTACTTCAATGCCAAGATAATAGCTTAACTTTCCCAAGTCACTCATATCGAACCTTTCTTGCATTTGTCTCTTAAATTCACCAATTTCGACAAGCTTGAACTGTTACTAAGAGATCATCTACATAGACCGCAATAATCAAGATTGACTTGTTTGTTTTCTTCACATACACCGCTTGTTCGTGTTGGCATCTTTTGAAAGACATTTGCTTGAGTTCTCTATCAAGTTTTGTATTCCACGCCTTGGTGCTTGTTTAAGTCCATAAAGCGCCTTTTTCAACTTGTAGATCTTCCTTTCTTCTCCTTTCTTCACGAACCCCTCCGGTTGTGTAACAAACACTTGCTCTTTTAGTTCTCCATGTAAAAGTCGACTTTACATCCGGATGATGTAGCTCCCATGCTTCTTTTGCGCCAATGAGATCAATAAACGCACCGTTTCAATCCGTACTACGGGCAAATACCTCATCATAGTCAATTCCTTCCTTTTGAGCATAACCCTTTGCTACTACCCGAGCTTTAAACTTATTAATTGAACCATCCATTTCTCTTAATTTTGAACACCCACTTTAATCCAATGGGATTAACATTAACCTGAGCTTCAACTAATTCCCATGAATCATTCTTCTCGATAGACTCAATCTCTTGCTTCATAGCAACCATCCACTTGCTTGAGACTTTTGCTTCTTGGAACGTTCTTGGTTCATCATCTTCAATCAAAAGTAGATTTTGATCTTCATTAGCAAGCGAGGTTCTTGAACTAGACCCCATAATAAAGTCATTAAATCTAGTTGGCTTAGTTGAAACCCTGAAGAACGCCTCATAATTGGTTGAGTTTACATCACGGGATTAGGGTCATTACCGCCTCGATTTGATCTTCTTGTTCGGTATTGACGGTTGATTTTCATCAACATCATGATGATTTTCACCTCTTGATCTTGATCTCAACTTCATCGGTCATACAGGTTAACAAATCCACAACCCGTATCAATAGAACCGTGCCATTCTATGATAAACATACAGGTTTAGCTCGTGTGTTTCGCTTCGGCAACATACTTCCGCCAAGTTCCTCATTAAACTCCGCATCACGACATACCACTATCTTATTTAGTTTTGGATTGAACAAATGAAAACCTTTTGTACCTGGCTCGTTTCGATGTAAATGAGTCGTGTTGACTGTCGTCTAACTTATGTAAATATGGCCTTGTTCCGTTGCATAAGCCACACATCCAAATACCCGCAAACCCTCCAAGTTAGGCTTTTTCCTTTGAAAGCCTCGTATGGAGTTTGATTAACTAGAGCTCGAGTTGAAACTCTATTAATCAAGAATGTAGCGTGTCTAACTCCTTCAGCTCACATGTAGTTTGGTACGTCTCGTGCTTTCAAGATGCTTCTAGTCATTCCCATAAGAGTACGGTTTCGCCTTTCCACGACTCCATTTTGTTGCGGTGTGTAGGGAGCGGTTAGATGTCTTGTTATACCCTCGTTTTCACAAAAGTTGGTAAATTCTTTTGAAGTGAACTCACCTCCTCTATCGGTCCTTAGGGTTATAATCTTGCTTCCCGACTTCTTCTCAACTAAAGCTTTGAACTTTTTGAAGTCATCAAATGCCTCACCTTTTTCCTTCAAGGTAAAAGTCACATAAACCGTGAGAAGTCATCAATAAGAACAAATATGTACTGTTTAGGTGCTATGGATGGTGGAGAAATTGGTCCACATAGGTCGGCATGTATAAGTTGAAGAGGATGTGTTGCCTTAAATTTTGCGACTTTAGGAAACGCCTTCTTGGTTTGTTTTCCTACCAAGCAAGATTCACACAACTTGTTCTCTTGATGAACTATTGGCAACTTTTCAACCATGCCCTTCCTTGCAATTAATTCCATCGTCTCGAAATTAATGTGACCCATCCTAGCATGCCATAACCAAGCATCATCTTCCATCTTTGCTTTGAGACACACGGACTTCCAACTTGGAGCTTAATCTTGTAAAGTCTATTACTTGTTCTAGGAACCTTCATCGAAGCTTGCCATCCGAGTCACGCATAGTAAGAAGGTTACCTTTCATACGAATGTCACATCCGCCTTGGTAGCTTGCCCAAGACTAATTATGTTGCTTTTTAGCTAGGGTAGGTAATAGACTCCGATGATTAACCGTTGCTCACCCGTTTTCCCTTCAATGATTATCGAACCCTTCCCTTTATCTCGATGTAGGAGTTATCACCAAACTTCACTCTCGGAGATATTCTCATTCAACTCGAAAAGTATTCTCGGATCCCGTCATATGATTACTTGCTCCATTATCCAAATACCAAGTGTCTTCCTCGTTTAGCTTAGTATTCAATTGGTTTGGGATAATCTTTTCTTCATTCAAGAAAACTACTTCTTGAACGCTTTTCATCATAAAAAGTGTCGGGTCATCATCATCCTCCGTTTCAAAAGGTTTGATTCATGCTTTTGCTTACATTCACGTCGTTCAAGGCGGTTAGAAGCAAAGTGACCATATTCGTCACATCCAAGCATTGAATCTTTGAAAGGTCTCGACTTTTGTTCTTCTTTTGATCCGTATTGCTCCGGAGTTGTTTTGGTTTCCACGGTTGTGGTTATTAGCTTGACCACTACCACGAGATTTGTTTTGAGAAGAAAAGTTTTGACCTTTACCGTTGCCACGGAGGAATTCCTTCCTCGACCTTTCTTATCATATCTTTCACCCTTCCGAACATCAACTTGCCTTGATCTTGAGTGGTGTCAACACCCTTCATTCTTCCTTCAAAGCTTTCAACCTTCCAATTGCTTCTTGAAAAGACATAGTATTCAAGTCGACAAATTGTTCTATTGAGGCAACAATTGCAACATACCTATCCGGAGCGGATGCAAGTAGCTTCTTAACAAGTTTCTTGTCTTCATAAACCTGTTCCCAAGCTATTGACTTCATTACAATTTTGCCCAACCTAGCCGCAAAGTCATCAATTGATTCGTTGACTTTCATCTTTAAAGATTAATTCCGTCTCCAAGGTTTGCAACCTTGCGTCTCGAACCCGATCAACACCCACATACCGGTCTTCAAAGCTCCCAGTTTCTTTGGTGTGTTGAATTGTGAAACTTGAAAAACAAGTTCTTACGGAATCGCTGGAAAAGTAACGTAAGCGCCATGTGATCTTGCTTAGCAACAACTTGTGTTCCTTCCCACGGTTCCGATGCATCGAGTATTCCATGGACTCGGAATACCGCTTTAACTCTTATTGCCCATATGTTATAGTTCGTGCTTGTTAACATTGGACATTGAAGAGCCGTCTTAGAATGTTCAATAGGTGGTGGTTGACTCGACTCGCCTTGCACCATCTTTCTTGAACGCCTTTTGTAAGTTACCGGTGTAGTTGGTTTGACTTCCAGCCCTAGAGCACGCTTGTTTTACTTCTTGCCTAAGTAAACCAAGTGTAAAGTTTGAAACTTTATCGACTTCTTGGAAACCCTTTAGTCGACTTGTGTTCGATCGACTTGAAACCCTTTAGTCATTGCTTGGAAACCCTTACGTGATCGACTAATCTTGAACCTTGCTCTTGATACCAATTCAAGACCCAAATCAATCAAGTTCTGGCGAAACACAAAAACAAAGCGGATACTAGAATACGCTCGCTAGTATTAATCGAGAAAAGTACAAAGCTTACAAAAGCGATATTGAATGGTGTACCCAAACTATGCTCGTTGGGTTGCTTATATAGGACTTAGAATGTGCTCTCATAATCCTAATACAACTCCAAGTAATTAAATAAGTCCTTATCTAAATAGCTAAAATAAGAAACATAATTAAACTAGAGTTGTGGCTGTGGTTATCCATAAGCTCGGATCTTTGGACTGCACATTAAGCTCGTGACTTTTGAACTACTCATTAGCTCGAGTAGAACATTAGACCAACAGATACAAGGCAACTGAAGTAAATGTAATACCTACCATGTGCTTCTAGTATCTATTCCGCAGATGTAACTCCAAATAGTCGAAATCCTCTGTTATCCCTACCTGAAAATTACATGTATAGGCGTTACACGGTGAGACGACTGCATTTTCACAAATCACGGTCAAGTAGTTTTAGCATGCATCCGCATTGCGGTGAAAAGTAACAGCAATGGAGCTCCTCGTGGCATTTTTTCTAACGAGGGTACATAAAACTATTTGATGTCAGTTGACATCTAAAGGTGGCGATTCCAACCCTTTTACTTATGAATTGGTGAATTCATATTACGCTTATCTTTAATGGGTTGAACGTGTACAAAACTCAAAAAGGAAACAGGTCAACATGTTGGTCCAATTGACACCCAAAATGTATTTTAAATGCATGAAAAGTGTGACGGGTCAAACCAGCCTACCCATTTTTACCCCTACCACCCTTTACTACCTAATCTGCCTGTTTACCCACCTCCATGGACATCTAAATGATCGGTCCATGTAAACTCTAATTCGTGTTTATGACCTACGGCAATTAGTTATTTATAATTATAAGGTAGTATGTAGGAATAGTAGTGATATTTAATGAGCGGGAAGTAGAATATTACTTGTGTCTCAAGATGGTTCATGGAAATTTGAATTTACCTCATTGTACAAGTGTTCAAGCTGTTCTTTGGCCTGAGGGAAATTTTTTGAGCACCACTGACGCATTGTGAAGATATTGTCAATATGCATATAGAACTTTATGTGTAGAAGCGAGGAGGTCAAACCTGTCCATCTGTTAGCGGCTTCATGGGCAACTTTAGTAGCTTCCTCTGAAATCAATGATTAACATTTCAAATAAAGGTCTTGTAAATGAAGAAAATAAGGTAGTTATTTGATTACTCATTGCTTCAAATGTAGCTGGATCATTGTATGCAAATTGTCCCAATTCTGCCCGAATTTTGATTTATAAACACAGATTCTGCATCGCAATTTGACTGTTAAGAACTGATGTCTCAAAATAAATACTCCGTCTTTGACTGTTAAGAACTGACGTCCAGTGGCATTTCTTACCGAGGTTCCTATCTTGTCCTTTGAGACCAGGTCATCATCCACTAGACTTTGGACAACGTCTTTGACAGATTGGCTAATGACGCCTTTCCTCGGGCCCAACTTTTCAAGTTCCTTCAGCTGACATTTGTACACAGAAAGCATGCATTAGCATAACTTTCAAACATAACAGAATGCCACTAAAGTGTTTACATGCATACAAATAGAACTTAAAGAAGCACTCGATCACACAGGGGTACATCAGTGAAATCCGAACCTATAATAGTGTAATCTAACTTTAAATGACTCTCAAAACGCAAGTAGAAAACTTTATTACGAAAAACCATCAATGAGTGTACAATAGCAACCTTCCCACTGATCCCAACAGAATATTCATAGATACTTTCAAGACTGCAGTAGCTGCTTATCATCTAAGACAGATTCACTGTTTCGACATCATCCAGCAGTTAGAAATGTATTTTTCACTCACTTTCTTTAGCTAAGACTTGTACTGTGATGTTTGCCAGATGAAAGGTGACAGTTACTACATTCTTATATCTAGCACCAATGATAAAGGATATCAGCAAACTGCAGACCCCTTCCATGTCGACCTAGTGTTTTATCTTCTAGCGGCCAAATGTTAACACCAAAGAAAAAAAACAAATATTTATCCTATTATTTGCAAATTCATGCAATCTCTGCAACTCTCGTTTCCATGAGACAAACAAAATTAGGTGGTATGATCACTCTCCCCTGCTAAAACGAGCTTCATGTATTAAGCTTGTGAGTTTGCTTTTGTTGTTATGGTCAATATCAAATCACAACAACTTACGGCTAACAGCAATAATATTATACCAAACACAGGAAATACTCATGATCAAAGTTTTCCAACAAAGATTATGCAGATAATAACAGGAATGATGCTTCTTAATTAGGAATTGTATATGATATCCTATACTCACCAGGTAAAAGTCTTGAGAGTCATAAAAGATCTAAAGCGTCTTCTCCCGCTTCTCTTCCAATGATAAACCTCTTTTCTTCAACTATTTCAACATGAAAATGAATTAAGTTAGAATTGATAAATAATGACAATACTCAAGCTAGTTTAAATCAACCAAAGTTTACAGAACACAAACAAATAATACTAGTATCATTGTCATCATAATATTAAGATCCACTAATAAAATAAACCATTTACAAATGCAAACAGCATCAAAATAATCAAAAGAGCTGCTGCTACTCTACTCAACTTGGCCTAGGTGCTTTACTTTACCAAACTAAACCATCATACCGCAGCACAATTAACAGTGTAGAGAGACTTCAAAGATTTGAAAGATCACCCATTCATCGTATACTAGGTTCATTTTACGATCATCACACTTAATAATTACATTTACAAGTCATGCATTGACATTAGATCCGTTTTTTTACCATATCACTAGTTGTATCATATTCACAAACACGAATCGGCTCAACAATGTACAAACAGACAAACTTACAAGTTACAAGATGAACTTCTACAAGTCATTATAAATCGACTCAGCAATCCAATAATTTAATGTTATATAAAAGTATAAAACTATGATTGTCTCGCTGTCTGATTATGAAACTAGTCAACTACCTCACCTTCTGGCATGGTCTTGGAGCTTTGCTTAATCAAACTAAACCATTTTAATACGTAAAGCATAACTAACAGTCTAGATAAACTTCGAATACTATAAAAAGGTCCATGCTAACGAGATACACCACAGTAGCAAAACACAGCATCCATTCTACTCCATACTCCTTCTCTGACTTGCTAATCGACAATCTCAATGACATTAGCTATTTAGAACATACCACTAGTTTCATCATATTCACAAATACAAAAAGGAAATCCCAGAAAAATAAGTCGACTCCAAATTGACAATGGACAACAAGCCAAACTTACAAAATGAACTTCTACAAGCTGCCAACTAAACCAGACTAGTGCACAAACTGAACAAGTAAATCCCCTGACTAAGTGCTAAACTAAAATCGCATCAACACATATCAGAAACTGATAAAAAAATGTCGTTGTCTTGCAGTATCACTGTCTGGTTATGAAACTACCGCAACGAAATGCCTATTGGAAAACCTAAACAACTTTCCACTACTCTGTTTGTGTGTGTGTGAGTGAATCTTCATCAGCTAGCTTAACAATACATTTACTATATACGTCAGACAATCAGAATCAACACGGATATAACAAACAGGTTACTTCCTCAACAAATTCACAATACACTAATTCCGAAAATACCATCAGCGCAAACAGTAGCTACACAGTCACTTCACGCAAATCTCAACCGATTCAACAATCGCAAAAACAAAAACTAATAAGACAAGTCTCTACAGCTTATTAACTAAACCAAACCTAGCAACATGAACCAGCTAATCCACTAATTCAACGTTAATCTAAAACCGCATATCCACACATATCAGAAACTGCTGAAAACTATCACTGCCTCATTGTCGAAACTGAAACCGCAACGAAATAAGTTTCTAATACATATAAAATTAACTACAAACTTCACGATATACTACAAATCGGATCACGAATTGATAATTACAGCGGTAAAACAGTGAAACTAATAAGTTAATTCACCAACAAATGCACGATACACTACTCCTGAAAGCACAAAAAATAGCTACATATTCGATAACAAATAGATCATTACCAGCGGTAAAACAGTGAGACTAATAAATTACTGTGCGCGTAACTAACAAATTTTGACCTAAAAAGCAGTTAGTTGTTCAAATACATTCACAATATACTACTTCCGAAAATGACATCAGCACAGCAATTAACTATGTACGCGAAAATGACATCAGCTAGTTCTCCAATAAATTCACAGTGGACTACTTCGAAACATGACGGCAACACTAAAAATAGCTACATATTCAATCACGAACTAATATTTACAGTGCTAAAACAGTTAAGTTACAGGTTACTTCATCAACAAATTCACAAAACACTACTTCCGAAAATAACATCAGCGCATCACTGTCTCATTTGTCGAAACTAAAACCGCAACGAAATAAGTATAGAAAATCTAAACAACTTCTATGTGTGCGAATCTTCCACAACAACTTTAACAAGCAGATTCACAATATACTACTTACGATTTGCGAAAGTGAGTCGGCACAAAAAGTAACTACAAATCCGATCACGAATTGATAATTACAGCGGTAAAAACAGTGAAACAGATAAATTACTGCTTGTGTAACTATTTTGCTCAAATTTTGACCTAAAAACGATTAACTCTTCAATCGATTTGAAGATGACGTCAGCACAAGTTCTGCCTAAAATAACATGACGTCAGCTCAACGATAACAATAGATCATTAACGGTGAAAGTAATAATAAATGAGTGTTTGTGTAACGAATTTTGACCTAAAAAAATGCAATTAGTTGTTCAAATAGATTCAATATAAAAAGTTCAGAGCATGACGTCAGCAGTGTAAATTTGAATGTGCGTACCATTGCGATGGTTGAAGTTTGAGCTGTGAGTGTGAATTTATTGAATTGATTTTGTGTTTGTGAATTGGTTTTGGCGGGAAGGTGAAATGGAAAATATGTAGGTTTTGAAATTTGGGGGTTTATGATGGTTATGATATTGGTGTGTGTCTAATTTATTTGTTTTTTTTTTTTTTAAGAATCAATTTGCAGACACTTTAATTATTATCGATTTGAAAATATCTACACTTTACTGTATGTATTAAACATTTGTACTTCAATTACAATCTGTTTTAATTGCTTATACATTAAAGCGTCCTAATAAAATATAAAAGTGTGTAAATTACGTGTTTTTTTTTTTTTTTTTAAAGGTAATTCTGAAAGTTGTGAAAATTAGTATTTTCCTCTTGTTGTGCAAGCTAAAAGGAAGTAGATGGTATTAATCAAAATATTCTTTTCAAATGTAAAAATAAAACAAAATTTGATGTGTAATGTGATATTATCATTTTGATTGAACTTTGTGTAAGACGTTTGATACGAGGGTATTGCGAGAGTAAGAATCACAAAAGGTAAGATGTAGGCTATGATGTTATCGAGAGAAATTGCTTTTTAGAAGGATTGAAAAATAGTTTGATTAACAAAGTTTAAAAATAATTTGTAGTAAAAAATAGCCTCAGTTGGTGAGATGAATGCAATAAATCTTGTGAAGTCTTTAATTTTTACACACCAATATGATTAATATATAATTTAAGTTGCGTTAAACGTAAACAAATAAAGAGATGTGGCATTCGAACTCGACATATATTGGTTTTATCTTTCATGTTTCCGGCCACCATCATAAACACAACTTACAGACCGTGACACATTTGTTTCGATTTAATTAAGGTGTTAACGATGAGGTTGTGATTTTGATACCATTTATTTATTTATTTATTTTTATTTCTTTTGGAGGGGGTGGGGGACTTTTTTGCAAACAAGTCTTTTGTTAAATTCATCTCTTAAAAAGATCCCGAGCTAGATTAGTTAAAAAATATAATTTAATCAATAAAGTAGACAAAAATTTTCAATCTAGTAAGCATTCCTCGAGGCCACGACAATAAATGATCCAACAATCATGAAAAAAGGCTATTCATGTTCGTTCGTTTAAGTTTAACCATATAATGAATTAATGAAAATGCTCAAACAGACATAATTTTTTGTTTGTGTATGTTCATTAAAAAAATGATGTTGTTTATGTTCGTTTATGTTTATGCATCAGGATGTTAAACGAGCGAGTATAAAATACATAAAAAAGAATTAATATGTATAGCTTTTTATTTTTCGTTAGTCCCACTATGTATGTTTAAACAATTTCAAATAAAAAATATACAATATTGTAAATAAATTAATATAACGAACATTGACTACGCATAACAAGTGAGCGTGATAATAAACGTACATTTACACAAATTTCATGGATGTAGAGTATATAATTTTGGTAGAAAAAGTTTGTGGCTAGATGTGATATGAGAAAGGCCCCTAGCTAGTGGCATCATGCGCCTTGTGCCTACATGACACCAAACAATATGTGTATCTCTTACTACAGACGCATTCACATGACAAGTCTTGGGCCACAAAAATGGAGAAGTTCTCCAAGACCGAGTTGAAGGAAAAAAGTAATATTGATTTTTATGAGTTATAAATGTGTTTAAGTGATGTATGTTTCGGTTATAAAATTAATTGTTTTATTACATAATGTTAGTTGTGTTGTAAAACTGATGTACCGTTGATATTGTGATGATATTTTGTTTGTTTGTTAAAAGTAGCAATAGCCGTGAGCTGTGAGCAGTAGCTACAACTCACCGCTCACTGTATTAGCCTTTCTAACAATTAGCTGAAACTCATCACTCTTTTGTCAAACGAACACTAAAATTTAAAATGTTCATTCTCACCGATCATCACCTTAAAAAGCTTCACACCACTTCGCGCTAAACATATCCATTATTAGTCACGTGTTACTATTAGCCTTCAAGTAATAAATAAAAAAATAATAAAGCTAAAAACAAGGTAAACTTTTTTGTCCCACATCGCCTGGGGGAGAACAAAGTAAAGGCGAGAAGATCTTATAAAAGGGGTTGCCTCTTTCATAATCTCAAACTTCAAACCTTAAAATCATGATGCACCAAAGAAAAAACCATAATTTTATCAAGATGTCAGCTTATGTTCCCTTCGACATCCAAACAATAATCCTCAAAAACCTTCCAGTCAAATCATTGATTCGGTTCCGTTGTGTTTCGAAACAGTGGAAGTCTCTGATCGAAAGCTCGGAATTCATCAAGAATTACCAAACAGTGAATGATCGTCATCTACTAGTAAGATACAATGTCGAGCGATACATTGCCGATCAGAGGAATACCTTTCCATTATCGATGAATATTTTTCCATTATCGATAACGACGCTTTTCCTGAACACATGTCTCCCATAACTGTCCCATTGTCTGTTAAGACACTGGAACAACGTAAGAACACTCTATTCGCTGTAGAAAGAGAACCTGTAAGAATACTCGGTTCCTCATGCGGATTAATATGTTTTCACGGCTACAATAAAGATTGCTCAGAGATGGTTGTTTTTGGAACCCCTCAATAAGAAAATCTGTGTCGGTTTTGTTGGAACCTCCGTGCGACTTGGAACTGGTTGTGTTGGTTTTGGGGTTTGTCCGAGACTTGTGATCCTAAACTTGTTAAGATTGATAATATCAGGGGTACCCCGGAACCGAAAGTTCAGGTTTATACATTAAGCACACGAGCTTGGAAAAAAGTATCTCTCAAACCGCCATATATACCATGTGGTTTAAGGTATTATGAGGGGGTGTGTGTTGAAGGGTTTATTTATTGGCTTGCGCGTGATGATATCGTTTCGTTTGATTTGAGTAATGATGAATTTGGAAAAGTGAAACTTCCATATAATTTACCACACACAGAATGCTTAAAGTTATCCAAGTGCAACGAGTGTCTTGCTGTGTTCGACTATTTTGACTTCGAAAACCATTCATTGAATTACTGGGATTTATGGGTGATGAAGGATGATGGTGTTAGAAAATATTTTACTTTGATGTTCCGTATTGAGCTAATTTACGATGTATTAGAGCTTAGGAAGAATGGTGAAGCTATAAGAATTAAAATATTTTACTTTGATGCAAATGATGATGATGATGTTGTTGATCCCATACTTCAAGTTTATGATCCATGCTCAGGACTTGTCAATGATATCAAAATTCCCTGCTCAGGACACGCTGATGATGGAAATACTACTTCTGAGTTCTCTATAAGCTCCTACATGGCAACCCTACTTCTGCTTGATCAGTAGTTTGGTTTCATCATTATTAAAGACGGCAACACTGCAAAGTATAGAGATTAGTGTAAGTTATTAAATAGTGCTTGCAACTTATTGTTTGTCTTAGGGTAAAAACTATAAAATAACAACGTACTTTCTAAAATTTACCGAGTTGAAACACATACTTTTTTATTAACATATATACCCACGTACTTTCGAATTTTGTTCCGACTTCACCCATATGACCGATTTATATTAATATAATATTATATTAAATAATATTATTTTATTACAATATAGGTAAAGTCGAACAAAATTTGAAAGTACATGGGTGTATATGTTAATAAAAATATGTTCAACTCGTAAATTTAAGAAAGTACGTTGTTATTTTATGGCTTTCATGTTTACAATCTTAGTGATGATAATCTCTGTGCGATGTATGTGTTCTTGCCACTGGTTTAAATGTTTGGAATGTAACTTAATTGGTAATGCTACATATTTATATCTCAACTTGGTTACTTAAGGTATGGCGATGAGCTTGTTTGACAATTTAACTCATTCTTGTGATATAGATTTTGGACCAATCAAATGGTTTATTTCTTAGTTTATATCGAATTGTTAATAGTACGATTGACCTCATAGAATAGACCCATGTTAAACTACACTTAATTTATAACCTGGAATTTAACTTTCTTATTTCTAAGACACTAAAACAAGAGAATAAAACTCTGCACATACACCGTTTATCGCAATGTAATACCTACCATGTGCTTCTAGTATCTAGTCCTCGATTTGTTTCGCAAATGTAACTCCGAATAGTAGATATCCTCTGTTATCCCTACCTGAAAATCACATGTAAAGGCAGTACCGGGTGAGACAGCCTGCAATTTTCACAAATCACAGTCAAGTAGTTTTAGCATGCATCTGCATTGCAGTGAAAAATAACAACAATGGAGCTCCTCGTGGCATTTTTCCTAGCAAGGGTACATAAAACTATTTGATGTCAGTTGACATCTAAAGGTGGTGATTCCAACCCGTTTACTTATGAATAGGTGATTCATATTAGGCTTATCTTTAACGGGTTGAGCGTGTGCAAAACTCAAACGGAAGCGGGTCAACATGATGTAATTATATTTGACACAGTAACTCTATAAAAGTTTTCAAGAATTGCACAAAAGGTGTGACGGGTCAAACCAACCTACCCATTTTGCCCTACCACCCTTTACTACCTAATCTGCCCTTTACCCACCTCTATGGACATCTAAATGACTGGTCCATATAAACTTCAATCCGTGTTTATGACATACGGCTATTAGTAAAGCATAATTATAAAGTAGTATGTAGGAATATCAGTGATATCAAATGAGCTGTGAGGTAGTAAATTACTCCGTACTTGCATTTCAAGATGGTTAAGGGAAACTACAAAATCATTGTACAAGTGTTCTTTGAGCACCAATGACGCATTGTGAAGATATTGTCTCTGGAATATTCGTATGGCACTGTTAGAAATAAGTGAATAAATGAGGTGAAACTAGAACTTTATGTGTAGAAGCGAGGAGGTCAAACCTGTCCATCTGTTAGCTGCATCATGGCAACTTTAAAAGCGTCCTCTGAAATCAGCGATTAACATTTCAGTATGTTTAGTCAATATCTGGATTTTGATTTCAATTAAAGGTTTTCTAAATGATTAAGATACAATACAAATGAAGGGAATAAGGTAGTTATTTGATTACTCATTGCTTCGAATGTAGCTGGATCATTGTCTGCAAATTGTCCCAATTCTGCCTGAATTTTCGATTTATAAACTGTTATCATATGTTTTTAAGTTATAGAATGTGAACCACTTTTAGACTGTGATACTTTTGCTCAATGGCTTTGAGCTCAATCAAAGCCTCTTCTCGCGCATCGTGGTCATGGTTGATGTAGAAAGTATTAGTCATAGAAGATACCCATAAATTGCTTTCAAAATCATTTTCGCATACCCATAAACTTTGAACAAAGTCTTTGAAAGATTGGCTGATGCCGCCTTTCCTCGGTCCCAGCTTTTCAAGTTCCTTCAGCAGACATTTGTACACAGAAAGCATACATATATATTTAATGAAGCACTAGATCACAAAAGAGTACATCAATGAAAACACCAATAACCAACTCGAAAAAACATAGATTAAGCGGATAATGACAATGATAATGCTTCTTAATTAACCAACTGGCTTAGCTCAGTTGGCCACCCGAGTTTCTTCTGGAGCTTGGGGAGGTGTTTTACCCAGGTTCGAGTCTCGCAAGAGACAATGAAAATCGCGGGTCTCTCCTAGTGGTTCGGGTCCCGGGGCCTGACCGTTTGGATGGTTTAACTCGGGGGTCGGATTTCAAGTGTGATGCCGTTCTAAAAAAAATGCTTCTTAATTTGGAATTGTATATGATGTTTAAGTGTGGTGACTGACTTTAACACTATCCTCTAAAAGGACAAAGGTAAAAACAAGGTAATTTTTTTTGTCCCACATCGCCCAGGAGAGAACAAAGTGAAGGGGAGAAGATCTTATAAAAGGGCCTTTGCCTTTTGGAAATTTAAACCTGTTTCATAATCGCTAACTTCAACCACTGAAACAATGATGCACCGAAGGAAAAACCTTAAAATCATGATGGCAGTCCATGTTCCGTTCGACATCCAAACAGTAATCCTCAATAAGCTTCCCATCAAATCATTGATTCGATTCCGCTGTGTTTCGAAACTGTGGAAGTCTCTAATCAGTAGCTCGGAATTCATCAAGAATTACCAAACGATGAATGATCATCATCTACTAGTAAGATACAATGTCCATCAATACATTACCTATAAACGTAAATACCTTCCCATTATTGACGATTACGTTTCCATTATTGATAACGACACTTTTCCTGAACACATGTCTCCCATAACTGTCCCCTTGTCTGTTAAGACACTTTCGAACCTAAGAATACTAGGTTCCTCATACGGAATAATATGTTTTCATGGTTATCATAAAGATTACTCAAACATATATTCAGAGATGGTTGTTTTTTGGAATCCTTCCATCAGAAAATCTGTGTTGGTTGGGTTGAAACCTCCCGTACGACATCGTACTAGTCGGGTTGGTTTTGGGGTTTGTCCCGAGACTTGTGATCCTAAACTTGTTAAGATCGATGATGTCGGGGGTATCCCGGAAGCTGAGGTTTACACATTAAGCACACAAGCTTGGAAAAAAGTATCTGTTAAATCGCCATATAAACCATGTGGTATAAGGCATTATAAGGGTGTGTGTGTTGAAGGGTTTATTTATTGGCTCGCGCGTGATGATAGGGGCAATGGTTCTAATTCTATCGTTTCGTTTGATTTGAGTAATGATGAATTTGGGAAAGTGTATCTTCCGTATAGTTTACAACGCTCAGAACACTTAATGTTATCCAAGTGGAATGAGCGTCTTACTGTGTGCGACTACCACAAGATATATCACTGGGATGTATGGATGATGAAGGATGATAGTGTCGCACAACCTTTTACTATGATGTTCAGCATTGATTCGATTTTTCAAGTTTATAATGTATTAGACTTTAGGAAGAATGGTGAAGCAATAATTGACGCAATAGATGCAGAGGATAATGTTGATCTCAAACTTCAAGTTTATGATCCCTGCTCAGGACGTCTCAATGATATCAGAATTCCCTTCTCAGGACACAATGATATTAGAAAGACTTTTTATTTGTTATCTGTAAGCTCCTACATGGAAACCCTACTTCTGCTTGATCAGTAGTTTGGTTCCATCATTAGTAAAGATGGTCATGATGGCAACACTGCAAAGTATAGAGATTAGTATAAGTTACCTATTAAATAGTGTGTGCAACTTAGTGTTTGTCTTGTTATGTTTACAATCTTAATGATGAAGATCTCTGTGTGATGTATCTGTTCTTGATCACATGAATATGAAAATCTTGCCACTCGTTTAAATGTTTGGAATGTAATTTATTTGGTAATGCTTATGTCTCAACTCGGTAACTAACTAGTTTGACACTTTAACTCATTCTGGTGATACTGATAAAATAATTCTAGAGAGCATTATAAGCATATAATCCTAGACGAGAAGTTCAAAGTTAGTACATTTACTTTATGCATAAAGTAAATACAACTACTTAAGCTATATGTACAATTACTTTATGCATAAACACCTACACATATTGACTGGTCAACATTTGTAATTAATATCATATAAAAACACCTATTTGAGAAAAAATATAATCTATAAAACACAATGTACAAACTATTTGAAGCACAAATACAACTAAAAAATATTATTCAACACATACAATTAATACACTATTTTAATTTACCCATTCACTAAAATATACAAACATTTAACCACAATGTACAATGTAATCAAACTACTAAGCCAAATAATTAAAAATAAAGCCATTAGGCTGCCCGTAGTGGTCGGTCGACTGGTTCGGTCGCCGCTGCGCCGTCCAAGTCGCCACCATTGCAACATGAGGGTTGAACTGGGTTGGTCGGCTCCAGAATTGACGAAGGGTGATTGTGCTGAAGGAAAGAATCAAGATTTTGTTTGTGGTAGCTTCGGTTAACAGGAGATGAATTATTCCACGGTCATAACTAAAGTTATTGTCGTTTGTAATTTAAGGGTGCGTTTGGTATACCAATATCGGAATGAGAGAATAGTTTCATTCCGATTTAAGATGTTTGTTTTACTATTTCGAATCCGGAAAATTTCTATGATAGTCAAATATATAGCATACTTCATACCCCACCCATTTGCCTCCTATGAAAACTATCATACCGGAGGGACCCACTTTATACTCAAAGTCATACCGATTGTGATTGATCGAAATATACCAAACGCACCCAATTGTTTAATTAAAGTATGGCTGCATAATATTACATTGTCGGAAAATATAGTCATAGGATACCCGCCACCGCATCACGCGGGTACCCTGCTAGTTTTATAACATTAATCATTAGCAAGAAAAACAAAGCTAAAAAGAAGGTAAATATCTTTGTCCCACATCGCCTGGAGTAGAACAAAGTGAAGATAAATATTTTATAAAAAGAGGCGCTCACAGCCATTTGAAAACATAAAACCCTTTGCCTGTTTCATAATCGCTACCTTCAAACCCTAAAATCATAATGTTCTACCATATTCCTTTCGATATCCAAACAACAATCTTGAAAACTTCCGGCCAAATCATTGATTCCATTCCGTTGTGTTTCAAAACAATGGAAGTCTCTAATCGACGACTTGGAATCCATCAAGATTTCTGAGAATGATGAGTGATCGTCATCTGCCGGTAAGATACAATGTCCAACAATACATTCTCGATAAAGATGACAACCTTACCATTGTCGATGAAGACGCTTCCATTATCAATAACAACACTTTTCCTCAACACATGTCTCCCATAACTGCCCCTTGTCCGTTAAGGCACTTTCATGCGTAAGAATACTAGGTTCCTCGTGCGAATAATATGTTTTCACGGTTATCACAAAGATTACCCCAACATAGATTCGAGATGGTTGTTTTGGACTCCTTCCATCGAAAATACGTGTTGGTTTTGTTGGAACCTCGATCGACTAGGAACTAGTTGGGTTGGTTTTGGTGTTTGTCACGAGACTCGTGATCCTAAACTTGTTAAGATTGATAATGTTAAGGCGGCCCGAAGTTCGTGTTTATACATTAAGCACACAAGCTTGGAAAAACTATATCTTCAACCGCCATATATACCATGTGGTTTAAGGTATCGAGTGGGGTGTGTGTTGAGCAGTTTATTTATTGGCTCATGCGTGATGATATGTACGAGTCTAATTTTATCGTTCGTTTGATTTGAGTAACGATGAATTCAAAAAATGAATCTTCACGATAACTCGTAATGCTTAATGTTATCCAAGTGGAATGAGTATCTTGTCGTGTTCGAATCTCGCAACATTTACGGCAATTTATTGAATTACTCGGGTGTAAATCTCATAAAGAATAATGGTGAATCAACTTATTACGCGCCCCACATAAAGTTGATTTTTCCCAAGTATGATAATGTGGTGACGTATAACACTATGATTAAGGCCCACATAGAGCTTAGGAATGGCGAAGCTATAATGAAAACAAGATATGCAAATGATGATGATGATGATGATGTTGCTGATCCCGTAATTCAAGTTTTTGATCCCTTCTCCAACGTGTCACTAAAATTTTCTGATTATGAAATAGTCTCTTTTTGGAACATGGTGATCACACCTTAGAGCACTCCCATACATAACACCATAACACCAATAACACCATCCACTTCAGCGCCACATCAGCTTTAACATTTAACATTAACATCCCCAAAAACACTCTCATCCATAACATACCAATAACACCATAACACCAATAATATTTCATATTTTCAATTTCAACCCCTAAACTAAAACAAACACTTCATTTATTAAAATACAACAAACATTTCATTAAAACTAAAAACATATTACAATACGAGATTAAAAAAAAAATAAATAAATACAACGAAAAAAACAGGTTCAAAATCGATTGAAAATAAAACTACTAAAACTTAAAAAACGAATCATCTCGAGTCCCAACCATCGAAGGCGGTTGGCGGAGAATAAAACTCCCAATTGAAGTATCGACTCTCCATTATGTCGAAATAGTTGTCTTGGAGTCTTGAGCTTCCGTGCTTCTTGCTCACGGCGGCGACCTCTTCGCGATGCTGCTTCTTCCATAATCTCCTTACGGTTTCTTCATCTCGTTCCAATTGCGGGAGGAAGCCTCACTTAACCCGCTCGGGTGGTTTGAAAATCCACACGGGTCATTCACGGTGGAGTAGAAACAATTGGGAGGTACAGGATGTTTTCAAAACCCACCGGAAAGACATTTTCGGTGGTGTAGAGTAAACATCATGTTCGGTAGAGTTGGAAAGGCGATTTCGCAAGTGATTTGGATTTGGAAAGTCGGTTTCCGGCAACTTTTCGGGAAATTTGGGAATTCTTGAGAAAAATCTTTGCGAGACATTTTTGTGTGTGTGAGTTGTGTGTGTAACTTGTGTGTGTTGTGTGTTCTAAACAACTCTGGTAGAGTTATATATATAGGCAGAGTTGATTTTGAGTTTGAATAAATCCCGCTCGTATTTGATTTTAAAATTTCAAATTTGAATTTGAATTTATCCCGCCCAGAATTGACCAGTACAATTTAAATTTGAATTTGAATAGGTTGAGGGGGTGTAAGTGAAAATTTATTTGAAATGGTTTAGGGGGGTAAAATGATTTTTTTTTTTTTTTTTTTTTTTTTTTATTTAACGCGCGTTAGTCCCTTAACGCCCAGGGACTAACGGCGTGACGCTGATGCACTCCCATCGGGTATAACGCAATAACGCGCGTTATGAGGCTTGATTTGTGGGTTTAACGCCGTTGAGGCGTTATGAATGTGTGTGCTCTTAGGCTCTAAACACAACTTAGAGACCGTGACACATTTGTTTCGATTTAATCAGGGTGTTAACGATGAGGTTGTGATTTTGATTGTATTTTTGTTTTTTTTTGGGAAGGGGGGGGGGAATCATTTGCAGACAAGTCTTTTGCTAAATTCTTCACTTAAAAAGATCCTGAGTTGGATTAATTACACAATATTTTTAATCAATAAAGTAGGTAAAAAGTTTCAATCTAGTAAGCATTCCTCAAGGCCACGACAATAAATGATCCGACAATCATGAACGGAAGTTGTTCATGTTCGTTCCTTTAAGTTTAACCGAATAATGAATGAATGAAAATGCTCAAACAGACATAATTTTTTGTTCGTGTATGTTAATTGAGAAAATGATGTTGTTCATGCTCGTTTATTTTCATGCATTAAAATGTTAAACAAGCGAGTATAAAATACATAAAAAAGAATTAATATGTATAGCATTTTTTTTGGTCGTTAGTCTCGCTATGTATGTTTAAACAGTTTCAAATAAAAAATATACAGTATTGGAACTTATGTAAATAAATTAATATAACGAACATTGACTACGTATAACAAGTGAGTGTGGTAGGAAACGTATGTCTACATAAATTTCATGGATGTAGAGTATATAATTATGGTAGAAATGTTTGTGGCTTGATGTGATATGAGAAAGACCCTTGGACTAGTGGCATCATGCGTCTTGTGTCTAAATGGCACCAAACAATACAGCGTCTCTCTTACTATAGACGCACTTACATGACGAGTCTTTAACCACAAAAATGACCGAGTTGTGGTAGGAAAATGTGATGCTGATTTTGTAGGGTATATATGTCTTAACTGATGTGTTTGGGTTGTAAAGTTAATTGTATTATAATATAATATTGATATTGATTGCGTTGAAAAATTGATGTGCGAGTTTATGATAATGATATTTAATCGCTTATACCAAGCAAGCCTTTAAGTAAAATAACAAAGCTAAAAACAAGGTAAACTCTTTTGTCCCACATCGCCTGGGGGAGAACAAAGTTAAGGCGAGAAGATCTTATAAAAGGGGTTTGCCTCTTTCATAATCTCCAACTTCTAACCTTAAAATCACGATGCACCAAAGAAAAAACCATAAGTTTATCAAGACGTCAGCCCATATTCCCTTCGATATCCAAACAATAATCCTAAAAAACCTTCCAGTCAAATCATTGATTCGGTTCTGTTGTGTTTCGAAACAATGGAAGACTCTTATCAATAGCTCCGAATTCATCAAGAATTACCAAACAGTGAATGATCGTCATCTATTAGTAAGATACAATGTTGACGATATAGAGGAATACCTTTCCATTATTGATGAATACTTTTCCGTTATCGATAATGATGCTTTTCCTGAAAACATGTCTCCCATAACTGTCCCCTTGTCTGTTAAGACACTGGAACGCGTAAGAACACTTAATTGGCCTGTAATTATACGACCTGTAAGAATACTCGGTTCCTCATGCGGATTAATATGTTTTCACGGCTACAATAAAGATTGCTCAGAGATGGTTGTTTTTGGAACCCCTCAATAAGAAAATCTGTGTCGGTTTTGTTGGAACCTCCTGTACGACTTGGAACTGGTTGGGTTGGTTTTGGGGTTTGTCCGAGACTTGTGATCCTAAACTTGTAAAGATTCATAAAATCAAGGGTACCCGAAAGTTCTGGTTTATACATTAAGCACACGAGCTTGAAAACGTATCTCTCAAACCTCCATATATACCATGTGGTTTAAGGTATCGTGAGGGGCTGTGTGTTGAAGGGTTTATTTATTGGCTTGCGTGATGATATGGGTAATAGGTTGTATTCTATCGTTTCGTTTGATTTGAGTAATGATGAATTTGGGAAAGTGGATCTTCCATATAATTTACCACGCCGAATGCTTAAAGTTATCCAAGTGCAACGAGTGTCTTGCTGTGTTCGACTATTTTGGCTTCGAAAACCATTCATTGAATTACTGGGATTTATGGGTGATGAAGGATGATGGTGTTAGAAAATATTTTACTATGATGTTCGTATTGAGAGAATTTACGATGTATTAGAGCTTAGGAAGAATGGTGAAGCTATTAGAATTAAAACAAGAGATGCAAATGATGATGATGTTGATGATCCCATACTTCAGGTTTATGATCCCTGCTCAGGACGCGTCAATGATATCAGAATTCCCAGCTCAGGACACGCTGATATTGGAAATACTACTTCCACGTTCTCTATAAGCTCGTACATGGAAACCCTAGTTCTGCTTGATCAGTAGTTTGGTTTCATCATTATTAAAGATGGCAACACTGCAAAGTATAGAGATTAGTGTAAGTTATTAAATAGTGCTTGCAACTTATTGTTTGTCTTATCAAGTTTACAATCTTAGTGATGGTAAATTGATAATCTCTATGCGATGTATGTGTTCTTGCCACTGGTTTAAATGTTTGGAATGTAACTTATTTGGTAATGCTACATATTTATATCTCAACTTGGTTACTTAAGGTATGGCGATGAACTTGTTTGACAATTTAACTCATTCTTGTGATTATAGATTTTGGACCAATCAAATGGTTTATTTGTTAGTTCAAGAATTGCACAAAAGGTGTGACGGGTCAAACCAGCCTACCCATTTTTATCCCTACCACCCTTTACTACCTAATCTGCCCTTTTACCCACCTCTATGGACATCTAAATGACTGGTCCATATAAACTTCAAATGAGCTGTGAGGTAGTAAATTACTTGCATTTCAAGATGGTTAAGGGAAACTACAAAATCATTGTACAAGTGTTCTTTGAGCACCAATGATGCATTGTGAAGATATTGTCTCCGGAATATTCGTATGGCACTGTTAGAAATAAGTGAATAACTGAGGTGAAACTAGAACTTTATGTGTAGAAGCGAGGAGGTCAAACCTGTCCATCTGTTAGCTGCATCATGGCAACTTTAAAAGCTTCCTCTGAAATCAGCGATTAACATTTCAGCATGTTTAGTCAATATACGGATTTTGATGTCAAATAAAGGTTTTCTAAATGATTAAGATACAATACAAATGAAGGGAATAAGGTAGTTATTTGATTACTCATTGCATCGAATGTAGCTGGATCATTGTCTGCAAATTGTCCCAATTCTGCCTGAATTTTCGATTTATAAACTGTTATCATATGTTTTTAAGTTATAGAATGTGAACCCACTTTTAGACTGTGATACTTTTGCTCAATGGCTTTGAGCTCAATCAAAGCCTCTTCTCGCGCATCGTGGTCATGGTTGATGTAAAAAGTATTAGTCATAGAAGATACCCATAAAATTGCTTTCAAAATCATTTTCGCATACCCATAAACTTTGAACAAAGTCTTCAAAAGATTGGCTGATGCCGCCTTTCCTCGGTCCCAGCTTTCAAGTTCCTTCAGCAGACATTTGTACACAGAAAGCATACATATATATTTAATGAAGCACTAGATCACAAAATAGTACATCAATGAAAACACCAATAACCAACTCGAAAAAACATAGATTAAGCAGATAATGACAATGATAATGCTTTAATTAACCAACGGCTTAGCTCGGTTGGCCACCAGTTTCTTCGGAGCTTGGGAGGGTTTAGAACTCAGACATCTGTTGTTTCTATCTTTCATATTATCAGCCACAACCATAAGCGCAACTTTGAAATTGTGAGCGTCTTTTTGATTTTTTAGTGTATATAGATTTTAATGCACACGTCTATGTTTAAACACGAAGAGGGAGGGAGGAGGAGTGTGGGGAGGGAGGGGGGATTGCTAAGTTGCTAAGGGATGAAGAATCGTGCAAACAAAATTTATTAATTTCCTCTGAATAAGTTTTGTTGTTGTAGCCTCTTATGATGGTGTTGATGTCGCTTCATAATCATAATCAGCAATTGTTTTTTCGAGCAATTTAAGTCTTTGAAAGTGTAAAATTCTGGATTGTTTTGGTTAAATCTCTAAAATGCTGTAGACAACACGTTCACGAATAAGGGATGGAAAAAAAGTATTAACCATGTTGGAGACCATAGTTTTTACTAGTTTTTTCTCTAGCCAAGCGTGGTCGGTTACCTATACATTTGCCAGAAGCAGAAGAAGAATTAGTAGCAAGTTATCAAACCAAATATATGAGTATAACACATGACGTGTTAGACATTTCGAAAGGTTATCACGAATACCGGTTGAAAATTTTGGAAAAACAATTTATAATTACCAAAATAAAAATTCTGTAAATTAAGTTGTTATCTTTTAACATAAACCATTAGCAAGAAAAACAAAGCTAATTAAAAAGAAGGTAAATATTATTGTCCCACATCGCCTGGAGTAGAACAAAGTGAAGGTAAATATTGTATAAAAAGAGGCTCTCACAGCCTTTTGAAAACATAAAACCCTTTGCCTGTTTCATAATCGCTACCTTCAAACCCTAAAATCATAATGTTCGACCATATTCCTTTTGATATCCAAACAACAATCTTAAAAAAACTTCCAGTCAAATCATTGATTCATCTTCGTTGTGTTTCAAAACAATGGAAGTCTCTAATCGACAGCTTGGAGTGCATCAAGATTTACAGAATGATGAGTGATCGATATCTACTAGCAAGACACTTCGAGTCCATCAAGAATAACAAAATGATGAATGATCGTCATCTGCTAGTAAGATACAATGTCCAACAATACATTGCCGATAAAGATGACAACCTTTCCATGGTCGATGAAGACAT
Source organism: Chrysanthemum lavandulifolium (assembly GCA_022545495.1). Lineage (NCBI taxonomy): Eukaryota > Viridiplantae > Streptophyta > Magnoliopsida > Asterales > Asteraceae > Chrysanthemum > Chrysanthemum lavandulifolium. Next base: position 309,995,444 of record CM040238.1, read on the forward strand.
TTCCTGTATCAATAACAACGCTTTTCCTCAACACATGTCTCCCATAATTGTCCCCTTGTCTGTTAAGGCACTTACATGCGTAAGAATACTAGGTTCCTCGTACGGAATAATATGTTTTCACGGTTATCACAAAGATTACCCCAACATAGATTCAGAGATGGTTGTTTTTTGGACTCCTTCCATCAGAAAATCTGTGTCGGTTTTGTTGGAACCTCCAGTACGACTAGGAACTAGTTGGGTTGGTTTTGGTGTTTGTCCTGAGACTCGTGATCCTAAACTTGTTAAGATTGATAATGTTAAGGGCGGTCCAGAAGTTCAGGTTTATACATTAAGCACAAAAGCTTGGAAAAAACTATATCTTCAACCGCCATATATACCACGTGGTTTAAGGTATCGAGTGGGGGTGTGTGTTGAACAGTTTATTTATTGGCTTGCACGTGATGATAGATACGGGCCTAATTCTATCGTTTCGTTTGATTTGAGTAACGATGAATTCAAAAAAATGAATCTTCACGATAACTCAGAATGCTTAATGTTATCCAAGTGGCATGAGTATCTTGTCGTGTTCGAATACTGCGACATTTACGGCAATTTATTGAATTACTCGGATGTAAATCTCATAAAGAATAATGGTGAATCAACTTATTACGCGCCCCACATAAAGTTGATTTTTCCCAAGTATGATAATTTGGTGACGTATAACACTATGATTAAGGCCCGCATAGAGCTTAGGAATGGCAAAGCTATAGCTATAATCAAAACAAGATATGCAAATGACGATGATGATGATGTTGCTGATCCCGTACTTCAAGTTTTTGGCACTAACTTTTCGTGATTATGAAATAGTCTCTTTTCGGAACATGGAATTGTTTGATACAGTAGTTTGTTATCTATAAGCTCCTACATGGAAACCCTACTTCTGCTTCATAAGTATTAAAGATGGTCATGATGGCAACATTGCAAAGTATAGAGATTAGTATAAGTTATTAAATAGTGCATGCAAGTATGCAACTTATTGTTTGTCTTATCATGTTTAAATCTTATTGATGGTGATATCTCTATGTCATGTATGTGTTCTTGATCACATGAATATGAAAATTTTGCCACTGGTTTAAATGTGTGGAATGTAACTTATTTGCTAACACTATATGTCATCTTGCGATAGATCATCTAGTGAACAAGACAAATTACCAAGAAGAAACAACAAATGATGACTTTTATTATTTGAAGTTCAACTCTCTTCTAAGAGGGTGCATCACCAGTTACATTATGATTGTCAATAGTAAATCAAGAGTTATCTAACTTTATCACCAAAGTGCTTGTGTCCGGCCAAATGGTATATTTTTTTTTTTTTTAGTTTCAAGTCTTGCTTAGGACATGTGAGATAGTTGCCGTAAAAAAATTATCTAACTTTTCCAAACAAATCAATTATCAACAAGCAACTCGATCTGGTGCATGGTATGGACATATTACTCGTATAATAACTAATTGTGTATCATAACTAGTAACTGCCCATGATATTTGATACTCACATAGTCACAAGGTGTGCTGAATTTTTGTTTAGTGTTTGCGTGTCTATAAATCATTTGAATTTTTGTTTTAAAATTTATTTATAGTTTATTTTAAGGTGTTTTTAAATTTATGAAAATGTGTATTTTCATCTCGTCATACAAGTTATTAAAGAGAGTAGATAGTTTTTGATGAATAACAAAGTAACAACAATACTCAATCGTGTCGGTGAAGTAAAATTAGGGTACGTAAGGTAAGATGTTAATTGTTATACGTAAGGTAAGATGTTAATTGTTATACTATACGGTTACTTTGAACTTATAAAACGCTTTCGAGAAAGTCTTAAAATTTAGTTTGCTGAATAGTGTCATCAAACTATTCTTAAGAGGTCTCTGTTTAAGCTTATACGTCACATATAAACATATTTGATTTCGTTTTATATTTCGTAAGCTCACTTTTTCCTGCTTATATTGAAACTTATTAGGCTCATGTAATGTTATTATAACATGGCCAGCTTATATCAGCTCATATGTTTCAAAATAAGAATGATAAAATGACCTTATAAAATATAAGCAAAAATAAGCTCGCAAGCTTACATATAAGCTTAAACAAACACCCCGTTACAAAACAATCAACACACAATTTAAGTCAAAAGTGTGACAACCAGACAGTTCTTAGGAGATGCATATGCAATCCAAAACCATAATTTTCACACTTTTGACAACCATAGTTTTAACAAGCATTCTAAGTATGTCAAAAGTGTTAAAATCATGGTTTTGTATTGGCTAAAATTAGAAAGTGTTGGAGAAGCTAGGTTGACGAATAAGCTAATGAAAAGGCTTTTTTGTAAAACAGGCTTTTTTTTCATAATGTGTTTAACCTCATTCACAAATGGAAAAAGCATGCTAGGATTGCATATGCATCTATGTAAATGTCGGATTTGATTAAACTTTTGTCATGGGTATCAAGAAAAGAGGTTTGTCTTATTAGCAGCTAATTAACATTCAAGTTTTTAGGTTGTTGGCGTCACCACTACAAAAAAGACTAAAAAGAGCGGTTAGAAAGCATTAAAAATATCGATAGTCAACCACTCTAACTAAGGGTGATCTATTTGAGGGGCAGCCATATAGATCGGTTTAGAACCGATCTTTTGATACCTCAATCGAATGGGCTAAATAAAGCGATCTATTATGTGATTTGGGTGGGGTTGCCTTAGGATCGGTGTTCAACTGATCTATATGATAACCGTAATTTAAAAATTATATATAGTTTTTCGATTTTTCCGAATTCAAAATAATACAAAAGTGCAGGCTTCTAAAATTTAAATCACACAAAAATGCAGGCTTTTTCCATAATTGCATTCATTGCAATGCACATTAGTATTCCCATACATATAACTTAGTTAAAGATTCAACATTTAGGTTACAACCCAAAATAACTTCGGTTAGAATAACGACAATTGCAACATAAATCAACACCCTATAAATACGAGCTTAACAAAGTGCTACTAAGTACTAACTACTAGCCAAAAATCCAAGCTACTGAGTTGCAAATATAAAGGTAGAGATCCACTCCCACCTCAAAGTAAGAAAAGCAATCAAGGATGCAAAAGAGAAAAGCTCGATGACCTTTAAATTCATTCCTTATAGGGCCGTCGTTATTGTTGCTGTCGTTGTTACCTGCTCTCAACATAAACATAAACTAAATCATAATCTACAAGGATAGTTTAACATAAAGTGGTGTTTCGACTAGCTTAATTATTATCCGAAGATGATTAGCTTAAGATGCCCTAGTTGATACGTTGAGTTTCTTACAAGCGGTAAACCATAATCACCCTCATACCATACTTCTATTGAATCTGTTTCAAACTTAAAACATACATCATTGTTTAACTATTTGCTATGATGTAAGCTTGTTAAAGAGCTTCCGTAGTTACATTTTAAACTCAAATAAGCTCTACAAGTAGAATCATTGTTAATATATATAAAATACTATAACACTGAAAATACTTGAATCATTTACTGTATACATTTTCTTTTACAAAGATTTCTTAGATTGGGTAGTAACATACCAAATACACATCAATATCGTTTCCGGGTTGTTTTAGACCCTGAATTAACAATGACATCATGATGTATTTACGTTTCATGCATAACCAAGGTGGAAGATTGTATATGCATAAAAGAACCGGCCAAGTGCTGTGGCGACCGCTCATGTTTCCAAATGGATTAATTCCATCTGAACTAAGCCCAAACCGTATATTCCTAATCTCAGCTTCAAATTCTTCATAACGACTATCGATATTTTTCCATTGAGGAGAATCAGCCACATGTCTCATTTTCCCGTCGATTTTGCAATCTTCAGCATGCCACCTCAACAATTTTGCATTCTTAGGGTTTGAAAATAATTTCTTAAGTCTTGGTTTGATAGGTAAATACCACAATACTTTAGCAGCGGGGCCATTCTTTGTCACGTCATCATCAAATTCTGTTAGATTTGTATCTTTATACCTTGAAACCTTACATACAGGACATTTGTGTAAGTCTTTATACCCCTTTCTATACAATATGCAATCTCTTGGACACGCATCTATTCTTGTGACTTCCAATCCCAACGGACACATCAATTTTTTGGCTTGATACGTAGAAGTGGGCAACTCATTGTGTTTAGGTAACATTTTATTTAACAACTCTAATATTTTATTGAAACATACATCACTCACACCATATTTCGCTTTTAAGGTCAACAAATGCAACATGGTCGAAAGTTTGGTAAAATTCCTACAACCCGTATACAATGGTTTTTCGATTCGATAAACAGTTGTTGTAATTTTTCCATATCGATTTCGAGATTATGCTCCGCATCATGTAACATGTCATTGATATTTTGATTACTACTACCACAAATATCATCACAGCTATCATCGTTATTATTGGCATTACTTTCCGAAACAACATTGTTACAATTACGTTGTGCTTCACCCTGACAATCCCACCACATGTAGTTATCAGTAAACCCATAATGGTATCTAATCGTCTCAATATCATCATGACAAACAAAATTTTGACAGTCTTTACACGGACATGAAATACGAGCTTCTCCTGTCTTTTCTCGATGATCCTCAGCAACTTTAATAAACTCAAACAAGCCTTTGATGTATTCGAGGCTAGAACGTTCTGTATCGTACACCCATTCCCTATGATCCATCTGAAATATACAAATTCATATTTTTAATAAGATGCATACATGATGTAGTAGCATATAAAACTAGTTCCAAGCCGTCAATCCTAACCCACTTTTTAAATATTTAGTCTCATATGTGAATTCGTATTATAAGTCGAGTATTATTGAAGAAAAATCGGCAGCATTTCCCCTTAACTCCTCAAGTATGCGCATAAAACGCAAACTCATAGGAGTAGGTGAAATGATGTCGATTTTTCTCAAATAATGCTCAATCTCATAATACGTAATCACATCCTAAATGAGATAAAATATTTAAAAAGCAATCCCAAATGGGGACTATCCGAAACTAACCTCTATTAGGTTAATTTCGGACGGGTATTAAACTAAGGGGATATGAATCTATACTAAATGCTTAAATGCTACCATAAAATATGTTGTTAATATGTGGTTAGCTTAGAAGTTTAGTTAAGTACCTTACTTACGAGTCAATATTAGCTAGGTATCAACGTGACTCATAGAAAATTCTTCAAAGAAGCCTATATATAAACAAACCATCAAAATTAACAAACAAAGCTTCAAATAAACACAAATTTACTCATAAATTAATTTTGTGTTATAAAATGAAAGAGATAAATAGTAAGAATAGTTATAACATTAAGTACCTTTTAAATTGAGACAATATAAACACTTGAAAATGAGAATTTTTGAAGCATTTATTGAGTTTTTTTTTTGAGTATTTATTGTGGGTTTTGAGTTGTGTTGATGAAAATTGAGACCAAGCTTTGTATACCCTGTCTGCTGACAGGGAGCCGTTAGTTTAAGCCATAAATAGATCGGTTATTTAGAAAAAACCGATCTATTTAAAAGTAGTCGTGATGACTTTGGGTTATCTCGGAGAATGTGGCGTGTAAATAGATCAGTTGATATATAAAGACCGATCTATTTATATTTAAACTTAGTTAGAACGGTTTTTGTCTTAATTACCGATCTATTTGTCAACTCCCCCCTCTTTTCACTTAGTTAGATCGGGTTTTAAGAAACCACTCTATTTAAGGTGTTCTATATAAGCTTTTGTGTAGTAGTGCGTATTATTTTTGATATAAGAGTCTCGTATTGTTGCTCATGAAAGTGTCCTTAACATATATTACCATGTTACTTCATATCATTTTATAGGCGGTAAATAGCACAAAAGTTATCACACTTACCACTTTTTGTCATTGTGTGTAGTGATTTTTTTTATATATTTTTTTCAATTTTGACACAAACTTTTGAATTCGTGATATTGTGTTTATTTTGTGACCATACTACCCTTACTTTTTCAGATTTTGAAGGGTAAAATGGTCATTTTACATCACAAAATAGTCACAAAATACACACAATAGCACAAATTCAAAAGGTTGGTGTCACAATTGAAGAAAAAAAAAGTTCACTACACACAATGACCAAAAGTGGCAAGTATGATGACTTTTCGTGCCATTAACCATTTTCCAGATTCTTTGTTGTGTGGTATATACAGATTGTTGTTATTTGCAACGATTTGCAATTTTTGATATTATCTGTGTATATGTTAGGTAGGACTAATCATGAGAAATACCATAATTAGTGTCTAAGAGAGACACATCATCCAACGGAGCAGTATCAAACACTAGGATCGATCGGGATAGACTCTTTCCTTTTGCTGTATGTCCATCCACCAAAACACAATACATCGATGTTCCAAAAACAAAATTAGTCCGGTTGTTGTGTTTGGCAAAACACTTTGGATAATTAGTTATTATTGTTTGTAGACGTTTAAAGCGCAAAAATAAAAAAGCTACTCATCTCATGCATTTGTAAAACGCAGGTACGACATCCTATCCTATCTACAAAAATACCCCCACTAAGAAAGAGTGAATTAAAAAAATGGGCAATTACATCTATATCCTTACTAAAGTTCAATATTTTCAATGTCCTTCTCACTTTTGTAATTACGTGAATATCCTTCTCAAACCTTTTTAATTACATCAATATCCTTATCACTTTTGTAATTACGTCAATATCCTTCTCCAACTTTTTTATTTACATCAATATCCTTTTCAAACTTCTAAATTCTCGTATATATCCCAAAATCTACATGTTCTTTCATCACTCGAGGCTAAATAGTATATACTGAACAAGTAAACAAATCACGAACAATAAGTTCTTTCACACACACACACACACACACATATATATATATATATATATATATATATATATATATATATATATATATATATATATATATATATATATATATATATAGGGGAGAGTTAATGTGAGAACTTTTTAAAGTTGTTAAAATGAGAACTAATCTAAACAACCAATAAAACATTTAAATATAACCCATTTAGCAATGATACACAAAAAATAAAATGTTAATACATGTTTAACATTTTAATAACTAATAATCAATTGATACATGAGTTTGGATTACTGATACACAAATATAAATTTTATACCGGTACATCGAAATCTTAAAAAGATGATATCTTGTACATAAACTAATATACCTAATACACATCAACCACTAAATAAATGGATACACTTATCAAAACCTGATACACATTACAAATCGGGTCAAAGTGTATCACCTAATCTTCATTAGTTTTGTAAAGAAAAACATCGGAACTTTAACAGTTTTAGTTGTACTTAATTAAGTTTTTGTTTTTGTTTTAAGAAGAGTGACATTTGTTAGATTTTAGTTGGTTCTCATTTTTACAACTTTAATAAAGTTCTCATTTGATCTAATTATATATATATATATATATATATATATATATATATATATATATATATATATATATATATATATATCCAAACTTTTGTAATTACGTCATCATATTCTTTCATCATTCGCGGCTAAATATATATATATAAACAATATAATTATGATAAACATCGAGATAAATAATAGTTTTTGAATTAAAAATCAATATAATTATAATTTAATTGATTTCTGGATATATGTCAGAATTTAAAGTTCGGAAAAGATATTGATGTAATCACAAAAGTTTGAGAAAGACATTGATGTAATTATAAAAGTGGGAAGGATATTTATGTAAATGAGAAGGATATTTACGTAATATTGAACTTTAAGAAGGATATACATGTAATTCTCTCTTAAAAAAATATAATTCAAAACACATGCAGAAGAAACTTTAATTGAAGATGAAGATGAAAAAAACATGGAAACAAACAGGCAAAGAGAGGCGATGTATTATGTATATATCGATATCGTTGGGTTTTTATAGTTAAGTATGTTCCATCGACCTAGGCTTCTTCAAATATAATATATTATATGTTCGTTTATACAATATAATACCGTAGGATATTTATTATAACTAATCTAGTTGTCAAAGCCGACCCTAGGTTGGGCGAGCTGAGCGATCGCCTATGGCATCAAACAAACAGGGGGCATCAAATTCAAGTTTCGAGTCACTAAGTGTAAAGAGTTTGGAAAATTTTATCGTGTCACTTGCATAGTTTCTCTTGTTTTATTGCTAACAAGTGATTGAGCCGATTCTTGTTCAAGGTTGTGGTTCGATTTGGCAATTTTAGATTTCATGAACTTCAAGGAAAAGGGTAAAAGTGGGTAAAATATTTGCATGTTTTTCAAAAATACAAAAAAAGAGATAGGAAATAGGGACAAGATGTAAACCAAAGTTAGTGAAAGTTTTTTGACCCTTTGTTTGTTGGAGAATTGTGATATACTACATCTGTCCCAAAATAAGTGTCTACTATTAACTCAAATGAATAGTTTTTAAAAGTACAATGACCCTTGAAAGCAATAACCTTTATATAAAATGCGAGTAACATACTAACATACTTCTAACAACTAACATGCGAACATCGGTTTTCTATTTGTTACTTGATAGAAACATGTAATTTAGAGTTTATATTCTCATATTGTAATATTTTGTAGGGATAACAACAAAAAAATGTATCGAACATGACCACTTTTACGATTGTGTGTAGCCAACTATTTTTTTCTTGTTATGTGTACTGAATTTTCAAATTTCGATCATTATATATGTTTTGTGACTATTCTGCCATGTAAAATAACCATTTATCCTTCGAAATTCGAAAAAAGTAAGAAAAAAATGGTCACAAAATACACACAAGGATCAAATTTGAAAGTTCAGTACACACACTAAGAAATAAACTAGTTGGCTACACATAATCACAAAAGTAATCATGTTCGATACATTTGGTTATTATCCCTATTTTATATGTTAACTAAAAGTATTAATTAGAAGGTACCCCTAACTACATCACGTGGATATCCCGTGAGTTTCAAATCATGAATGTAAAGTATATAATTATGGTAGAAATGTTTGTGACATGGGGTATGTTTGGCAAAAATAGATGTTGTTGTTGGTGCTGGTGTTGTTTCTGATGATGGTTGTTGAAAAAGATTAAAGTTGTAGTTTTTTAGGAGTTAATTGCATTTTTGGTCCCTGTGGTATGGCCAAATTGCATGTTTAGTCCCTAAATCTTTGAAAGTGCACTGATAGTCCCCATTTTGAAGTTTGGATTGCATTTTTGGTCCTTGATCAGTGTGAAATGATCAAATTACCCTTGTCTACTCTGAATAAGACAAAGGGTATTTTAGTCATTTCATTTTATCCAGGGACCAAAAATGCAATCCAAACTTCAAAATGAGGTCTATCATTGCACTTTCAAAGTTTTAGGGACCAAACATGCAATTTGGCCAAACTACAGGGACCAAAAATGCAATTAACTCTTTTTTTAGTGTTGTTTGGCGAACTTGCTGTACTTTTAGATTAAAAGTGTAAAATGCCATAATTTAAAAAAAAATAATAATCTCGAGTGTTTTTAATAGCTAGTTTTAGAAACTTATTTTTTAAAAATAATCCACAATCTTTGTCACCCAAACAAAGATTGTTTTTTGACCAAAACTTTTTTTTCAACAAAATATAATTTTAGCCTTCATAATCTTTAGCAATTTCTTGCGCCAAAGATGCCCATGATGTGATACAAGTAGCCTTAAGACCCCTTAATCAAGTAAGAAAAGAAGAAAGCTAAAAACAAGGTAAATTTGTTTGTCCCACATCACCTGTTTGTCCCACATCGCCTTCAGTCGGCCTTGATGTAGATGATTCGGTCGGTGATGGTCGTCGGGGTATTTGGGTCGAGATCACGACCAAGGTCGTGTATGTGTTTGTGTGTGTTGATACAAAAGTTGGACGTTCTCGATTTGGAGCTCCGGTTCTCGTACCAATTGAGAATTGCCGCCGAGACACCGCACTAAGAGACAAGAAACACCGTTAGGCTTACCAGTGGGATTGTCTCCACGATTATCCTCCGCGTGAGTAAGTAATCGGTTTAGGGCTTTAGGAGTTTTAGGGTTATGAGATCGTACCTTAAACGAGGGATATAATTCCTTTATATATGCACGGAATCCTTGTTGGTTCGTGTTCCCCAACTCTTCGGCGTATCCCGCCTAAGTCGGTTGGGAATGATTATCTTCTTATTTTAGAAGATATCGGATATCTATTCAGTAAATAGATATGGGCTTGGGCTTCGTGAGCCCAAACGCGTATTGATATTGGCCCGCCTGCACGGGCCTGCAAGTAGTGGGACCGTAGTCGGGTTCATGACCCAACTCCAGACTATACGTCATCATGTCCCCCCAGTCTAGTATGCGCAGTGCGTAACTGCGGATGCTAGACTAATGACCGTAGTCCAACATAAAATAAATAACTTACGAAACGTATGAAAGAGACCATACACCTACCCGTAGGTGCAGTGTATCGAGACATCAAAGTGAATTGGAAATGCCTCGTTATTCGGGGGAAAGTTACTGCCCCTTTGTCCCATCAAGCAATCTCAACCACACAGTGAGGACTTAGTGGGATCCACGTGTCGCCAATCGTGTGGAAGAGAAAGGGTATATAACTTGTCGTTTCATTTTCACCGGAATCCTCACAGTAAAAAACTCCATCCACTATTTATAAAGCGTTCTAAGAGTTGTAATCCCGAAAGTAACCAACCACAAAGGTAACCGCGCGTGCGTTATATCACAAAAATAATAACACGATGGTTAAACAGTTGTCTGACTTCTCCGACCACCGTGATCGATCGATGGAATTCACCTCAGTTACTTTATACCGGGATGTGCATCCAAGAGTTCCGGATGCGCAAGCCACGATTGCGGATTTCCCGAAGGAAAGTGGGTGTATACACACGGTTATTCGGTCGCGAATCAACGTGTGCCTTATCACGCTTTACGTGCGATGTGTTAAACTATTATAATCTACACATATCGCTTGGTGCATTGTATCGGGCGGCTAAAATTACCAATTTTGAGGTAAATTGCCGTTTCTTTGGGATTAACCCCACCATCCACATTCGCGCCTTTTATCACACTACGTGGGCACATGGGTGGGTGTCTTTTCTAAACGCTTATGGTAGCTGCGGTGTTATACGGATAAATTAGATGCACTTAGGAATTGGAGGAGTATTTTTCGGGTAGATGATACGTTTTTCCACGGAATTATGATTTTTATACCGGGAACATTACGAGAGGATGAGTGCCCATTTCACGGGTCTTATAACGTCGAGGATGCGGGCGATAATGCTAACCGCATCCCCATTAGTGCATATCTGAGGATTTTGGTGCACATGGAATCGACCATAATTATTTTGGCCCCAAGATGAGATCCTATCTTTTAGACGCCAATGGCGGGGTGGGTACTTATTCCTCCGTATACGTGTGTAAATAATGTAAGAACAATCTTCCGTATATGTCGCGCATTATATAACTGTTTGTATATGTGTCTTGTCTTGCGAGAGATGGATCTATTCACCGTCGACACTAGCGAAGCTCGTAGCGAAGGGGCGAGTACGACTCTTGAAGGATGATGAAGAGCCTATTTTAGGCGCTACCGCGGGGTGGACTATGGGTGAATGCGGGAAGCAGTACAGTTCTTGATCGCGGTGGAAGCCACACCCCTACAAAGCCAACCTAGTCCCGAGTACCTTCTCTTGATGGCACCGCACGCATGGCCGATATCCGGGTCTCCCAATGATGCCATTGTATGGCGAGGGGATTTGATCACCATGAAGTCCATCCGGTTGTCGTAGAGTGCTCTGCGTTGCCAATCTTGACTAATAATCGCAGTTGCCCATGGGCCATATCTTTTCACCCGTGAAACCGGTGAGTGTTGTCTTGACCGGTTTAGCGGCTACGTATTTCAGTCGTAGTCTTTTAAAGCAATGCTCATACATGATATTTGCCGATGCCCACCATCGATGTACATGCGGTGTATATCGTGACCACCGTGGCGATTTCAATGGTGAGTGGCTCTGCACATCTGCGTTGTCCGCTGATTAGAGTAGGAAAGAGATTTCACTTCTTGGAAAACTCTGGCGACCTTACGTCTAGTGACGCGTTGCCACGTCTGTATCATGTAGATTGTGTCGGCCTTATCTTTGGGTGTCTCCTTCTTGTTTCCATTCTTTTGTTTATCTCTTCCTCTTTAATGTTTTTGACCAAGTGGTCGATCTACCTTCCTTGACCATCTTGTCGATGAGTTGGCGCTTGTTGGACACATTCGTTAGTGTTATGACCCTTTGCGTGGTAGTCACGGTATCCATTCCGGTCGCCGATCTTACGGCGCACGATCTGCGGTGGTCTTGGGAAATTCGCGCCTTCTGCTGCGAGTATTTCCTTTGGGGTTTTGATCGGGGAGTGTACTGTCGTTATCTCTGCCGCTCCTCCGGCTGCGATAGCTCCTATTACGGTTACTACCTCGGTCATTCGATTGCCTCCGAGTTGTTCTGTGACCGGTAACTCAGTGGTTCTTTTGCTATCTGCAAGCGGCTTCTCCTTGGACAAAGACCGAGGCGCTTCATGAGTTCATCAAAGGTCTCGGGGATCTTGTCGTTCAACCTCTTGATGAGTTCGGATTATTAATTCCATTCATGAAGCGAGAGATCTTTAGTACCAGACATGCTTTAACTTGCATGCATTCATCTTTAAAGCGTTCCATGAATGCGCCGTAGATTCTCCTTGGTTCGCTTTACCTGGCGAGTTCGACAGATTTTAGCGCACTTTTTCCGTTGAGTAAAATTTAGGCGAACGCCTTTCTCAACTCTTCAAAACCATTTATGCTCCTTCGTGGGAGTTTGTTGAACCGATTCACGCGCTTCCCACCGGTGTGGAATTAAACATGTGGCACCACTTTGGTTGTGGCGATTTTCAATGGTCGCGGTGATTCAAAGATTTTTAGGGGATCGTCGGGATCACTGTCCCATCATAGGTCTTGACATTTGTAGGCATGCGCCTCTTCTTGTTCTCGGAGAAATCACTAATGCGTCCGGTGAACGCATCCACTTTCTCGACGGGCGCCATGGGAGACATGTCTTCTCTTGGCTATCGCGTCTATTTCTAGACTTCAATGTCTGTGTCGCTATCCTCGTTGTCCAGGAGTTATCGAAGATGAATTTTCCTTCTTACGGCGTTTCTTTGGCCGTTGTCTCAGTCGACGACGGATCCGAAGGGCTTTCACTGGGAATGCTTTGCCCGATCATCATGTACTACGGCTACCCAATCGGGCGTGAACACTTTGATGCACCGTTCTTCTCTATCACTATCACTCAAGTCTTTGCGAGTGAGATGTCTCATCCTCGATTCTCCTCCCGATTCGTTGAATATCGGGGTTTATACCTTCTTCTGCGCTTTTCTTTACGGTGGCGCGGTGGAGAAGTATCGTATTCGAATCGAAATGAGTCGGGCTTTCAAGTTCAGACCGGATCTATTCTTCTTCTTCTTGCATGAGGCGGTTAATGTTTCGTAATTTTGGGATACGAAAACTTACGGTGTTAACTCCGTGTGACCCCTCAAGAGTGAGTGCGTTTGTTTCTACCGCTATACCCTTATCCCGACTGGTGCCTCCGGTACCTTTGTCGGTCGGTTTCTAGCACCGATTGGAAAGGAGTAGTAAATACGGTGCACGGTGGGTCTACTCCACTCGTGGTGGTTGTAGTGGCTTGGGTTGTTCCCGAGTGCGGTTCCACGGAGGAAAGATCAAGTCTTGGCACGATCCTTATTTTTAGCGGTATTGGTTGTCCTGGAGGGTCGCTAGGGGTTAGCCCACTTTGCGACTTCTTCCCCATGAGGTCGATTGCGATCGCCGATTACCGTGCTTTGTCATTCTAGTGTTGGTTCTTAGTGTAGGGTCCCGGATGGCGCCACTTGTTGATACAAAAGTTGGACATTCTCGATTTGGAGCTCGGTTCTCGTACCAATTGAGAATTGCCGCTTGAGACTGCGCACTAAGAGACAAGAAACACCGTTAGGCTTTACGTGGGATTGTCTCCACGATTATCCTCCGCGTGAGTAAGTAATCGGTTTAGGGCTTTAGGAGTTTTAGGGTTATGAGATCGTACCTTAAACGAGGATATAATTCCTTTATATACGCACGGAATCCTTGTTGGTTCCGTGTTCCCAACCTTCGGCGTATCCGCCTAAGTCGGTTGGGAATGATTATCTTCTTATTTTAGAAGATATCGGATATCTATTCCGTAAATAGATATGGGCTTGGGCTTCGTGAGCCCAAACGCGATTGATATTGGCCCGGTTCACTGGCCCGCAGTAGTGGTGTAGTGGGTTCATGACCCAACTCCGCACTATCGTCATCGATGTGTGTTTAATAAAATTAAAATGTCTTTTTATGGGGTATCTTTTTTGTAGTGTATGTCACTTTAATGTGGTAAAAAGTCTTCTGTAAGTCGCCGGAAATGCATGATGCACAAGACTATTAAAGCAAAATTTAGTGAATATGTAAATAATGATGTGTATATGCAAAGTAAATGTCAAACAAAGTTAAAAAAAATAAAGTAAATTTGTTTGTCCCACGTAGCCTGTTGGAGAACAAAGCGAAGGGGAGAAGATCTTATAAAAAGGGGCAAGCGCACATCCATTTTAAATACCTAGACAATAATGGGGAGAACACAGCAAAGCAGGAGAAGATCTCGCAACAAGGTAAAGCGCTTTGTTCCTTTTGATATCCAAACAATAATCATCAAAAACCTTCCAGCCAATTCATTGATTCGATTCCGGCGTGTTTCGAAACTATGGAAGTCTCTAATCGACAGCGTGGAATCTGTAAAGATTTACAAAACGATGAATGATCGTCATCTACTAGTGAGATACAATGTCCAACAATACATTGCCGATACGCTTTTCCTGAACACACGTCTAATATAACTGTCCCCTTGTCTGTTAAGACACTTTCGTGCGTAAGAATACTAGGTTCCTCGTACGGAATAACATGTTTTCACGGTTATCATAAAGATTACCCAAACGTAGATTCAGAGATGGTTGTGTTTTGGAATCCTTCCATCAGAAAATCTGTGTCGGTTTTGTTGGAACCTCGACTAAGATATCGTTGGATTGGTTTTGGGGCTTGTCCTAATACTCGTGATCCTAAACTTGTTATGATTGACAATGTCACGGGTACTAAAGAAGTTCAGGTTTATACATTAAGCACAAGAGCTTGGAAAGAAGTATATCTTAATTCGCCTTATATGCCTTATATACCACTAGTATATGATTTTAGGTATCATGTGGGGGTGTGTATTGAACAGTTTCTTTATTGGCTTGGTTCTAATTCTATCGTTTCGTTTGATTTAAGTAATGATAAATTTGGAGAAGTGCATCTTCGGGAGAGTTTGAAACGCTCAAAAGGCTTAATGTTATCCAAGTGGTACGAGTATCTTGTCGTGTTCGAACACTGCGACATTTATGGCCATTTATTGAATTACTCGTATGTAAATCTCATAAAGAATAATGGTGAATCTGTAACTATACTGCCCCACACTAAGTTGATTTTTCCAAAGTATGATAATGTATTAGAGCTTAGGAAGAATAGCGAAGCTATAATTGACACAAGATATGCAAATAATGATGATGATGTTGATCCCATACTTCAAGTTTATGATCCCTGCTCCAACGTGTCATTTATACCAAATTTCCCTCAGGACCCATTGACGTTGGAAGAACTAGTTTGTTATCTATAGGCTCCTACTTGGAAACACTACTTCTGCTTGATCAGTAGTTTGGTTTCATCCTTATTAAAGACGGTCATGATGGCAACACTGCAAAGTATGGAGATTAGTGTAAGTTAATAAATAGCGCGTGCAACTTATTGTTTGTCTTGCAATGTTTACGATCTTAGTGATGATGATCTCTATGTCATGTATGGGTTCTTGATCACATGAAAATGAAAATTTTGCCACTGGTTTACACTTTTGGAATGTAACTTATTTTGGTAATGCTACATATTTGTGTCTCAACTAGGTTCCTTAATGTATGACAATAAACTATTTTGACAATTTAACTGATTATGGTGATACATATTTTGGACCAATTAACATGGCATTAAAGTCCTAGAATAATATCATGAAAGTCTATTAATCTGGTGAAAGGGACTTTGGAAAAAGGCTGAATAAGAGATTATCAAAATGGGTAACTTTGATAGTGTTGCAGTAAATGGGTCAAGCTGGTTTACATTGACCTTCCAACAAGATTATCCACATTAGGCTGGGCACAGTCATGGCCAAACACGACCTTGCCACATCAGCTTTCTCTCTCCTACGACCTGAAGACGACCAAATTGCTACAGTGGTGACCAAGTGTTATTTTTTTATTTTTATTTTTTATTTTTATTTTATGTAAATGAAGAAAGAAAGAAAGAAAGAAAAAAGAGGTGTGTAAACAATCGGTCAAAAATTCGACCGAATTGGGAGAAGGTTGTTGCTCGACCAATCCATGACCATACACCCACAGTGGGCTCTACCAAGTAAGACCATGAAGGACTGAAGGCCATGAGCCCATGACCTTCCCACTGTACCCAGCCTTATATTCAGTGTTTCAATATTCTCTCACAACTCTTTCATCATAGAAATACCTTTTACTTGCCATTTTTTTAACTGAATGTCAATATTCTCACGGTCTTTAATGGTTGCCTTCGAGCAGTGTAACTAGACAAATTAAAGTTCACTACGATACTGTTTCTGAAAAAATGTTCTCTTTTCTAAAGGTCATAACCAAGGGCTTGTGCTAGTATATTTGCCGGATCAGATGGTGAAAGTTACTACAATCTTACATTCAGCGCCACTGGTAAAAGCTACAAGGGATACCAGCAAAACAATTCCATCTCATCCTATGACATACCAAAATTTGTTAGGATATACAGGTATAAATTATAATGGTGATTAGTAAATCACATCAACCTAACGACAATGAACTAACTTTATACTCAGGCACTCAGGTAACCAAGAAACGCTGCAGTAGCATTATAATTATTATATGTTCAATTGTTAACATGATTTTGATGCTTTGCACTGCAAACTGTGGCCATGCAACTGAGACTAAAAATTTGTTCAATTGATTATGCTGAATAAGGTTTGTAATGTTCAACAACTATAAATGAATTTAACCATGGACAGAAACACAAACTAATCAATTTCAAAAGTAATTAAATAAAGCAAAACTAGCTGTATAATTACCCGAATCTTTTTGCTATTAGATATTTAGATGATCCGAGACGATCTTCTATGGCCAGGTCACAAAATTAAAGAACACTAACAAAGTAAAAAACTAATAAGTCTGTTAATTTTTCTTTATTAACCTCAAATTACAATAAATAATAATTATATTAACTATAAATAGGAACAAAAAAATAAATACAGAAAAAATGGGGTAGATATAGAAGCCAACCTCTAATTAACGTTAATTAAAACAAACCGGTAAAAGGCGAGACTCATGTTTACACGATTCCTTTAAAACAGATTCGTCGTCTGTTTGCTAGGGTATAGCGGCCAAAAAGCAGATGTTGGACGTGACAAACTTGCCTTAACCGTCACTTTAATGATGGCATGTTCTTGATTGAAGCTTGGTGGAAACGTGTATGGAGTATTTGTTTTTTATGTGTGTATAAAAACGAATGAGACAATACCTGTATTTATATTGAAAAATTGTTTGGGTCGCCAAGTCAAAATCTCTAGTTAAATCAAATAAATAAGGAGTGTTTTGTATGATATGTTTACGTGGTTGGTTTGATATATCTAGTAATTATTATAGTTGTTTGATGAATGAAGCCAATATGTTTAGAGTGGGAGGTACGCAGGCGCCATAGCCTTGTGCCATCCCACCGGCGCATCTTCGACGATGGCGCACGGTACCAAGAGTGGCGTCATGGCTTCTCACGACATGGTGGCTAACCCATGCCAAAGATTTTTTACTATTGTTATTTTTTTGAATTTAATATCCCGAAAACTCAAATTTTACCCTTTTAAAATTATCCTATGATACCACATTTTCTTTTGTCAAGGGTAACGACCAGAATATTATGTCAAATGATTTCTGATGCTATAAAGAGTTTTCTAGACATAACAGCACTTTTTTGCTACTAGGGTATCCACCGCCCTCAGTAAGAAAAAACAAAGCTAAATACAAGGTGAATTTCATTGTCCCACATCGCCTAGTGGACAACAAAGTGAAGGGCAGAAGATTCTATAAAACGGGCGTGCACATGCAATGCAATTTGTAATACCACAACTAAGCCTTTTGGAAAAATAAATTGGTCTATATTGGTTTTCCTGTTTCTCAACCTTAAAACTAATGGCAGGAGATATTCCTATCGATATCCAAACAATAATCCTCAAAAAGCTTCCGGTCAAATCATTGATTCGGTTCCGGTGTGTTTCGCAACATTGAAGTCTCTAATTGAGAACTTGAGTTCATCAAGAATTACCAAGCGATGAATGATCGTCATCTACTAGTAGGATGCAATATCAAACAATTCATTGCCGATAAAAATTCATACCTTTCCATTATCGATAATGACACTTTTCCTGAACACATGTCTCCCATAACTTTCCCCTTGTCTATTAATGAACTTTGGGACCTACGAATACTAGGTTCCTCGTACGGAATAATATGTTTTCACGGTTATCGTAAAGATTACGCAAAATTAGATTTAGAGAGGGTTGTTTTTTGGAATCCTTCCATCAGAAAATCCGTGTCGGTTTTGTTGGAACCTTCGTACACCTTGGAAATTTTGGGTTGGTTTTGGGGTTTGTCCGAGACTTGTGATCCTAAACTTGTTAAGATTGATGATATCGAGGTATCCCAGAAGTTCAGGTTTATACATTAAGCTCACGAGCTTGGAAAAAGTATCTCTCAAACCGCCATATATACCATGTGGTTTAAGGTATGATGAGGGTGTGTGTTGAAGGGTTTATTTATTGGCTTGCGCGTGATGATTGGCCGGCTCTCGAAAATGGGTCTAATTATATCGTTTCGTTTGATTTGAGTAATGATGAATTTGGAAAAGTGTATCTTCCTATTAGTTTACAACGCTCAGAAGGCTTAAGGTTATCCAAGTGCAGCAGTGTCTTACTGTGTTCCACTTCTGGAATGTATGGGTGATGAAGGATGATGGTGTTACACGATCTTTTACTATGATGTTCCATTTTGAAACAATATATAATGTATTAGAGCTTAGGAAGAATGGAGAAGCTATAATTGAAAACAATGATGATCATGCTGTTAATCCTATACTTCAAGTTTATGATCCGTGCTCAGGACGTGTCAATGATATCAAAATTCCCTGCTCAAGACACGAGGATATTGGAAAGACTTTTCTTCGTTCTCAATAAGCTCCTACATGGAAACACTACTTGCTTGATCAGTAATTTGGTTTCATCATTATTAAAGACGGTCATGATGGAACCATTGCAAAGAATAGAGATTTGCGTAAGTCACTAAATAGTGCGTACAACTTATTGTTTGTCTTGTAATGTTTACAATCTTAATGATGATGATATCTATGTCATGTATGTGTTCTCGATCACATGGATATGAGAATTTTGCCACTGGTTTAAATGTTTGGAATGTAACTTATTTGGTAATGAGAATGAACTAGTTTGGGCTGTTTGGCAATTTAACTCATTCTTGTGATAAGAGATTTTGGACCAATTAACATGGTTTTGTATATTATATAGTATATTTGTTAGTTTATAGTGAATTAACATGGAAGTGGAGCTCCTCATAGGATTTTTCCTAACGAGGGTACACAAAACTATTTGTTGTCAGGTGACATCTAAAGGTAGTGATTCAATACTTTTTACTTCCAAATTGGTGAATTCGGATTATGCTTATCTTTAACGGGTTGAGCGTGCAAAAAACTCAACAGGAAACGGGTCAACAGGTTGGTTCAATTGACACCCAACATGTCTTTCCATTGCGTAAAGCTGCCTAATCACTTAAATCATAAAAAAAATTGTAACAGAGTTAATATAATGTTGTACTTAATCATATTTGAAACAACAATTTTTTATGATTTATGAAGATATTGAAAATTGCACCAAAAAGTATGACGGGTCAAACCAGCCTACCCATTATAACCCCTACAGCCCTATAACCCGGTCACCTAACCCAACAGACACCTGATTTACCCGTTTCCCACCTCTATGAATGTCTAAATGACTGGTCCATATAAACTTCAATTCGTGTTTATGACATATGGCTATTAGTCATTCATAATTAAAAGGTAGTATGTAAGAATAGCAATGATATCAAATGAGTTGTGAGGTAGTAAATTACTTGCGTCTCAAGATGGTTCAGGGAAATTCTTGAGCACCACTGACGCATTGTGATGATATTGTCTGAGATGAAACTAGAAGTTTAAATGTAGAAGCGAGGAGGTCGAACCTGTCCATCTGTTAGCGGCTTCATGGGCAACTTTAGTAGCTTCAGCTGAAATCAATGATTAACATTTTAGCATGTTTACTCAATATAAGGATTTTAATTTCAAACAAAGGTCTTATTTGATTACTCAATGCTTCAAATGTAGCTGGATCATTGTCTGCAAATTGTCCCAATTCTGCCTGAAAATTTCATTTATGAACTGTTATGATATATTATTAAGTTATCTAATGATTAATAAAAAATAAACAAAATGTGACCATACTTTCAAGCTGTGATACTTTTGTTCAATGGCTTTGAGCTCAATCAAAGCCTCTTCTCTTGCATCCTGGTCATGGTTGATGTTAGAAAGTATCATTCATACAAGATACCCAGAAATTGCTTTCAAAATCGAATTTAGAATAGCAAAATTTAAGTCACCAGCTTACCGAATCCCCACGGCCTTTCTTTAGCGACTCACATTGCTCCAAAAGCTCTATGTGCCGCTTCTTGCTGCTTTGAAGCTCTGACTCAAGTCTCTTCGACACACTTCTTAGCTATTATACAAAATCATTCTTATTTGACCGCATATTATACCTGATTTCCAGCACAACTAGGAAGACTCCAAATGTATACCTGAATATTATCATATATTGTTCAGAAATAATATACATGAGGAGGTATTATCATATATGTCTGTTTAGAAAAATGTTACTGATTAGTACCCCGTCCAGAGGCAATTTCTTACCGAGGTTCCTATCTTGTCCTTTAAGACCAGGTCATCATCATCCACTAGACTTTGAACAGCATCTTTGACAGATTGGCTAATGACGCCTTTCCTCGGGCCCAACTTTTCAAGTTCCTGCAGCTGACATTTGTACACAGAAAGCATACTAACCCATTTTACCGCAGCACAATTAACAGTCTAGGGAAACATGCATCATAGATTAAAATAAAAAGATGTTCATCAATTTATCCTACGTGAGATTCAATCTACGCCCATCGCACTAACTAATAATTAGTCATACATTGACATAAGCTCATTCCTAATCCACTGATTTAGCGTTACCTAACCCAACAGACACCTGATTTACCCGTTTTCCCACCTCTATGAGGAAGACCATGTAACAAGTGAGTGTTGTAGTAAACACATATCTACATAAATATCAAATCATGGATGTAGAATATATAATTATGATAGGAATGTTTGTGGCTTGATGTGATATGAGGAAGACCTTGGACTAGTCGCATCATGCCTCTTGTGCCTACATGACACCAAACAATACATGTCTCTTTTACTACAAACACACTCACATGACAGTCTTGGGCCACAAAAATGGAGAGAAGTTGGTCTTCTCCAAGACCGAGTTGAAGGAAAAGAGTAATATTGTTTTTTGTGAGGTATATATATGTTTAAGTAATGTATGTTTGGTTATAAAATTAATTGCTTTATTACATAATGTTAGTTGTGTTGAAAAACTGATGTACCATTGATATTGTGAAGATATTGCGTTCGTTTGTTAAAAGTAGCAGCGATCAATAACAGTGAGCAATAGCTGTTAGCAGTACCTACAACTCATCGCTTACGGTATTAGCCTTTCTAATAATTAACTCAAACCCATCACTCTTTTGTCAAACGAACACAAAAATTTAGAATGTTCACTCTCACCGCTCATCACTTTAAAAAGCTCCACACCACTTCGCGCTAAAGATACCCATTATTAGTCATGTGTTACTATTAGCCTTCAAGTAATAAAGAAAATAAATAAATAAAGCTAAAAACAAGGTAAAGTTTTTTGTCCCACATCGCCTGGGGGAGAACAAAGAAAAGGCGAGAAGATCTTATAAAAGGGGTTGCCTCTTTCATAATCTCCAACTTCAAACCTTAAAATCATGATGTCAGCTCATGTTCCCTTCGATATCCAAACAATAATCCTCAAAACCTTCCAGTCAAATCATTGATTCGGTTCCGTGTTTCGAAACAATGGAAGTCTCGATCGAAGCTCGAATTCATCAAGAATTACCAAACAGTGAATGATCGTCATCTACTAGTAAGATACAATGTCGAACGATACATTGACGATACAAATGAATACCTTTCCATTATTGATGAATACTTTTCCGTTATCGATAACGACGCTTTTCCTCAACACATGTCTCCCATAACTGTCCCCTTGTCTGTTAAGACACTGGAACGCATAAGAACACTCGATTGGCCTGTAAGTATACAACCTGTAAGAATACTCGGTTCCTCATGCGGATTAATATGTTTTCACGGCTACAATAAAGATTACTCAGAGATGGTTGTTTTTTGGAACCCCTCAATAAGTAAATCTGTGTCGGTTTTGTTGGAACCTACTGTACGACTTGTAACTGCAGGTCGGGTTGGTTTTGGGGTTTGTCCCGAGACTTGTGATCCTAAACTTGTTAAGATTGATTATATCAGGGGTAAGGCTAAACCGAAAGTTCAGGTTTATACATTAAGCACACGAGCTTGGAAAAAAGTATCTCTCAAACCGCCATACATACCATGTGGTTTAAGGTATCATGAGGGGGTGTGTGTTGAAGGGTTTATTTATTGGCTTGCGTGTGATGATATGGGAAATGGGTTGTATTATATCGTTTCGTTTGATTTGAGTAATGATGAATTTGGGAAAGTGAAACTTCCATATAATTTACCACGCACAGAATGCTTAGAGTTATCCAAGTGCAACGAGTGTCTTGCTGTGTTCGACTATTTTGACTTCGAAAACCATTCATTCAATTACATGGATTTATGGGTGATGAAGGAGGATGGTGTTAGAAAATATTTTACTATGATGTTCCGTATTGAGACAATTTACGATGTATTAGAGCTTAGGAAGAATGGTGAAGCTATAAGAATTAAAACAAGAGATGCAAATGATGATGATGTTGTTAATCCCATACTTCAAGTTTACGATCCCTGCTCAGGACGTGTCAATGATATCATAATTCCCAGCTCAGGACACGATGATATTGGAAATACTACTTCCACGTTCTCTATAAGCTCGTACATGGAAACCCTAGTTCTGCTTGATCAGTAGTTTGGTTTCATCATTATTAAAGATGGCAACACTGCAAAGTATAGAGATTAGTGTAAGTTATTAAATAGTGCTTGCAACTTATTGTTTGTCTTATCAAGTTTACAATCTTAGTGATGATAATCTCTATGCGATGTATGTGTTCTTGCCACTGGTTTAAATGTTTGGAATGTAACTTAATTGGTAATGCTACATATTTATATCTCAACTTGGTTACTTAAGGTATGGCGATGAGCTTGTTTGACAATTTAACTCATTCTTGTGATATAGATTTTGGACCAATCAAATGGTTTATTTGTCGGTTCATATTGAATTGTTAATAGTACGATTGACCTCATAGGATGCACCGTTTATCGCAATGACAACTTTAAGTACCAGTTATGTAAAAAGACTGAAGGGATGATACAAGGCAACTGAAGTAAATGTAATACCTACCATGTGCTTCTAGTATCTATTCCTCGATTTGCTTCGCAGATGTAACTCCAAATAGTCGAAATCCTCTGTTATCCCTACCTGAAAATTACATGTATAGGCAGTACCTGGTGAGACAGCCTGCATTTTTCACAAATCACAGTCAAGTAGTTTTAGCATGCATCTGCATTGCAGTGAAAAATAACAGCAATGGAGCTCCTCGTGGCATTTTTCCTAACGAGGGTACATAAAACTATTTGATGTCAGTTGACATCTAAAGGTGGCAATTCCAACCCTTTTACTTATGAATTGGTGAATTCATATTACGCTTATCTTTAATGGGATGAACGTGTACAAAACTCAAAAAGGAAACAGGTCAACATGTTGGTCCAATTGACACCCAAACTGTATTTTAAATGCATGAAAAGTGTGACGGGTCAAACCAGCCTACCCATTTTTACCCCTACCACCCTTTACTACCTAATCTGCCTGTTTACCCACCTCCATGGACATCTAAATGATCGGTCCATGTAAACTTTAATTCGTGTTTATGACCTACGGCTATTAGTTATTTATAATTATAAGGTAGTATGTAGGAATAGCAGTGATATTTAATAAGACGGGAAGTAGAATATTACTTGTGTCTCAAGATGGTTCAGGGAAATTTGAATTTACCTCATTGTACAAGTGTTCAAGCTGTTCTTTGGCCTGAGGGAAATTTTTTGAGCACCACTGACGCATTGTGAAGATATTGTCAATATGCATATAGAACTTTATGTGTAGAAGCGAGGAGGTCAAACCTGTCCCTCTGTTAGCGGCTTCATGAGCAACTTTAGTAGCTTCCTCTGAAATCAATGATTAACATTTCAAATAAAGGTCTTGTAAATGAAGAAAATAAGGTAGTTATTTGATTACTCATTGCTTCAAATGTAGCTGGATCATTGTATGCAAATTGTCCCAATTCTGCCCGAAATTTTGATTTATAAACACAGATTCTGCATCGCAATTTGACTGTTAAGAACTGATGTCTCAAAATAAATACTCCGTCTTTGACTGTTAAGAACTGACGTCCAGTGGCATTTCTTACCGAGGTTCCTATCTTTTCCTTTGAGACCAGGTCATCATCCACTAGACTTTGGACAACGTCTTTGACAGATTGGCTAATGACGCCTTTCCTTGGGCCCAACTTTACAAGTTCCTTCAGCTGACATTTGTACACAGAAAGCATGCATTAGCATAACTTTCAAACATAACAGAATGCCACTAAAGCGTTTACATGCATACAAATAGAACTTAAAGAAGCACTCGATCACATAGGGGTACATCAGTGAAATCCGAACCTATAATAGTGTAATCTAACTTTAAATGACTCTCAAAACGTGTAGCAAACTTTATTACGAAAAACCATCAATGAGTGTACAATAGCAACCTTCCCACTGATCCCAACAGAATATTCATAGATACTTTCAAGACTGCAGTAGCTGCTTATCATCTAAGACAGATTCACAGTTTTCGACATCATCCAGCAGTTAGAAATGTATTTTTTCACTCACTTTCTTTAGCTAAGACTTGTACTGTGATGTTTGCCAGATGAAAGGTGACAGTTACTACATTCTTATATCTAGCACCAATGATAAAAGGATGTCTGCAAACTGCAGATCCCTTCCATGTCGACCTAGTATTTTAT
Source organism: Chrysanthemum lavandulifolium (assembly GCA_022545495.1). Lineage (NCBI taxonomy): Eukaryota > Viridiplantae > Streptophyta > Magnoliopsida > Asterales > Asteraceae > Chrysanthemum > Chrysanthemum lavandulifolium. The sequence continues at coordinate 310,021,035 of CM040238.1, forward strand.
CTTCTAGTGACCAAAAGTTAACCCCAAAGAAAAAAAACAAACATTTATCCTATTATTTGCAAATTCATGCAATCTCTGCAACTCTCGTTTCCATGAGACAAACAAAATTAGGTGGTATGATCACTCTCCCCTGCTAAAACGAGTTTCATGTATTAAGCTTGTGAGTTTGCTTTTGTTGTTATGGTCAATATCAAATCACAACAACTTACGGCTAACAGCAATAATATTATACCAAACACCAGGTAAAAGTCTTGAGAGTCATAAAAGATTAAGCAGATAATAACAGGAATGATGCTTTTTAATTAGGAATTGTATATGATATGATTGATATCCTATACTCAGCAGGTAAAAGCCTTGAGAGTCATAAAACATCTGAAGCATCTTCTCCCGCTTCTCTTCCAATGACAAACCTCTTTTCTTCGACTATTTCAACATGAAAATGAATTAAGTTAGAATTGATAAATAATGACAATACTCAAGCTCGTTTAAATCAACCAAAGTTTATAGAACACAAACAAATAATACTAGTAGCATTGTCATCATAATATTAAGATCCACTAATGAAATAAATCATTTACAAATGCAAACAACATCAAAAAAACCAAAAGAGCTGCTGCTACTCTATTCAACTTGGCCTAGGTGCTTTACTTTACCAAACTAAACCATCATACCGCAGCCCAATTAACAGTGTAGAGAGACTTCAGAGATTTAAAAGATCACCCATTCATCCTATACAAGGTTCATTTTACCCCCATCACACTTACTAATTACAAGTCATGCATTGACATTAGATCCGTTTTAAGCTATACCACTAGTTTTATCATATTCACAAACACGAAACTAAATCGGCTCAACAATGCACAAACAGACAAACTTACAAGTTACAAGATGAACTTCTACAACTCATTATAAATCGACTCAGCAATCCAATAATTTAGTGTTATATAAAAGTATAAAACTATGATTGTCTCGCTGTCTGATTATGAAACTAGTCAACTACCTCACCTTCTGGCATGGTCTTGGTGCTTTGCTTAATCAAACTAAACCATTTTAATACGTAAAGCATAACTCAGTCTAGAAAACTTCAAAGACTATAAAAAAGTCCATGCTAACGAGATACACCACAGTAGCAAAACACAGCATCCATTCTACTCCATACTCCTTCTCTGACTTGCTAATCAACAATCTCAATGACATTAGCTCTTTATACCATACAAAAAGGAAATCACAGAAAAATAATTCTGACTCCAAATCGACAATGGACAATATACCAAACTTACAAAATGAACTTCTACAAGTTACCAACTAAACCAGACTAGTGCACAAACTGAACCAGTAAATCCACTAACTAAGTGCTAAACTAAAACCGCATTAACACGTATCAGAAACTGAACAAAACTGTCACTGTCTGGTTATGAAACTACCGCAACGAAATGCCTATTGGAAAACCTAAACAACTTTCCACTACTCTGTTTGTGTGTGTGTGGGAATCTTCATCAGCTAGCTTAACAACACATTTACTATAGACATCGGACAATCAGAATCAACACGAACTTGTATAACAAACAGGTTACTTCATCAGCAAATTCATAACACACTACTTCCGAAAATAACAAGACAAGCTTCTACAGCTTATGAACCAGCTAATCCACTAATTGGACGTTAATCTAAAACGGCATATTAACACATCTCAGAAACGGCAAATAAAAAAACCGCAAAAATCTATCACTGTCTCATTGTCGAAACTAAAACCGCAACAAAATAAGTTTGGAAAACCTAAACAGCTTCTATACTACTTGCGATTTGCGAAAGTGAGTCGGCACAAAAAGAAACTACAAATCCGATCACGAATTGATAATTACAGCGGTAAAACAGTAAAAACAGATAAATTACTGCTTGTGTAACTATTTTGCACAAATTTTGACCTAAAAACGATTAACTCTTCAATCGATTTGAAGATGATGTCAGCACAAATTCTACATAAAATAACATGACGTCAGCAAAACGATAACAATAGATCATTAACGGTGAAAGTAATAATAAATGAGTGTTTGTGTAACGAATTTTTTGACCTATAAATGCAATTAGTTGTTCAAATAGATTCAATATAAAAGTTCAGAGCATGACGTCAGCAGTGTAGATTTTAAATGTGCGTAGTACCATTGCGATGGTTGTAGTTTGAATTGAATTGATTGATTTTGTGTTTGTGAATTGGATTTGGCGGGAATGGTGAAATGAAAATATCTTGGCTTTGAAATTTGGGGGTGTTTGGGCATGAATTATGATGGTGATATTGGTGGATATTTTCTTTGTAAAAGTTTAAGTAAAGGGCTGTTTGGTTGAGGTACATTCAAGTAATTTGGTGGAAATTGAAATTAGAATTCTTTGAATTCTTGCGTTTGGTTCAAAACAAAGTGTGGGGCTACAAAATTGAAATGTGCTGAGTGGAGAGTATTTAGGACCCGTTTGGTTTGTTGATGGGTTTAGGATTAAGATTAGGATTTGGATTTAAATTTGGATTTGGGTTTAGATTTGATTTATACATTATTTATTATATAAATGAATATAAAATTTAAAATTGAAGTTTCTTATAATAAAATTAAAAATGAAACAAATTTTAGTTAAAATGAGTTGCGGTATTTGGTAGAGGCCCCACTAATTATGACAAAGTACATGCAACACCATAACATTTGTGAAATCCGGTCAGTGTAGCTGGGATTTGTAAAGACCCAAAATTTAGCTTTCATCCCCAATTTAAGGGGCCCACATATACTACCAAACAACACAAATCTACCATTATCCATAAACCTCTTGTGAATCACCCACTACCAAACGCCTCCTTAATTTCATCACTTGAGGAAAAAAATTAAATTTCCACTAGTTATTTCCTCTATAAAGACAAAGGTACCACTAAACAAAATGTAGGGCCAGAAAGTCAGCAACTAAAATTTCATGGCATATTTTCAACCAAATACATACCACCATTTTAAATCCTATAATTAAGAATTTCTCAAAATTCAAAATTTAAAATACAATGATTTGAAATCTATGAACCAAACGCCCCCTAAAAGAATTTATAGTTTACTTACATGTTTTTCCCTTTTCTTTTCTTTTTTTTCAAAGGAAATGTAGGCAATTTCTTACATTGATGTAGCCATCATTTTCCTATTTTTTAAAAGTAATTATGAAAGTAGTGAAAATTAGTATCTTCCTCTTGTCGTACAAGTTAAAAAGAAGTAAATAGTATTAACGAGAGAAAATACATTCGTGTGTTGTTGCGGGGTGTTTTAAAAGTCGTTGCCGCGATAAACTTTAGCCTTTGGTGTCAGATAGTGCAATACACAATAAAGATTGTTCGTTTGGCTTTTTTGCCCGTTAGCTAAAAGTATACAAATATTGGGTTTGTCTGGCTCGTAATCTAGATGCCTTTTATAAAAATCGATAGATATTTTTTTTATAGAATATATACCAAAACTTCAACATTATCGACATCGGGCTCGTTTTCTTTGTGGTTCAAAGGCCTTCCGAGGGTATATTTTTTATTAAAGAAGTCGCAATGTGAAAGGCCTTTCCGGAAGTATATTTTTTACCAAAAAAATCGCTATATATTTGTTGAATATTTGATAAATAAAATTTGTTATATAAAGAAGTCATAAGTAGTAAAAAGTTTAGAGTTGTTTTTGCAAAATCTTGGATAGTTTGGGGTGTATTTTGTATTTTATTTTTTTGTTGGGTGGGTGGGGGGTGATTGGTTTTAAACCAATATTTTTTGGGCTTGTTCTTTGGGGAAAAAATATATTTAAAATGACCTTTTCAGTTATGGAGGGGATCAGCATTCATAAAAGGAAAAAAATAAAATAAAAATTGATGTGTAATGTGATGGTATCTCTTTTTTAAAATTTTGTGTAAGACATGTATATTGATTATCGAGACAAAGGTATTGCGAGATTAAAATACGCAAAACATAAGATGTAGGTTGTGATGTTATCGTGAGATAAATTGCTTTTTAGTAGGACTGGAAATTTTTTTGATTAACAGGGCCTTAAAATACTTCATAACAAAACTAGTTTGAGCTACCGATTGATGAATGAGATAAATCTTGCGATGTCTTAAGTTTTTACACACCAATACGATTAATATACAATTTACGTTGCATTAACCGTAAACAAATAAAGAGATGTTGGCATTCAAACTCAACATCTATTGGCTTTATCTTTCATATTTTTGGCCACCATCATAAACACAACTTATAGACCGTGACACATTTTTTTCGATTTAATCAGAGTGTTGATGGTGAGGCTATGGTTTTGATACCATCGGCTAGGGAGGGGAGGGGGGTTGCAGATAAGTCAAACAAATAAAATCTGAAGCTTTTGCTCAATTCTTCCTTGAAAAGAACCCGAGCTGGATTATTAGATAACATTTTTTAATCAATAAAGTAAAATAATAGAGTGGATAAAAAACGTTTCAATTTGGTAAGCATTCCTCCAGGCCACGACTATAAATGATCAAACAATCACGAAAGAAAGTTTGTTCACGTTCGTTCGTTTAACTTTAACCGGATAATGAATGAATGCAAATGTTTAAAGAGACATAATTTTTTGTTTGTGTATTTTTGTTAAGAAAATGATGTTGTTCATGTTCGTTTATGTTTATGCATCAAGATGTTAAACAAGCGGTATAAAACACATAAAAAATAATTAAATGTTCAAAGTATGTATAGCATTTCTTTTTTCCGTTCGTGTCAGTATCTATGTTTACAAACAATATCTAATAAAATATAAAGTATAAGGTATTGGAACTTATGTAAATAAATTAACATAAACAAACATTGACTACATATAACAAGGGAGTATCGTAGTAAACACATATCTACATAAATATCAAATCATGGATGCAGAGTATATAATTATGATAGGAACGTTTGTGGCTTGATGTGATATGAGGAAGACCTTGGACTAGTCGCATCATGCGTCTTGTGCCTACATGACACCAAACAATACATGTCTCTTTTACTACAAACACACTCACATGACTAGTCTTAGGCCAAAAAATGGAGAGAAGTTGGTCTTCTCCAAGACCGAGTTGAAGGAAAAGAGTAATATTGATCTTTGTGAGGTATATATATGTTTAAGTGATGTATGTTTGGTTATAAAATTAATTGCTTTATTACATAATGTTAGTTGTGTTGAAAAACTGATGTACCATTGATATTGTGAAGATATTGCGTTCGTTCGTTAAAAGTAGCAGTGATCAATAACAGTGAGCAATAGCTGTGAGTAGTACCTACAACTCATCGCTTACTGTATTAGCCTTTCTAATAATTAACTCAAACTCATCACTCTTTTGCCAAACAAATACTAAAATTTAAAATGTTCATTATCACCGCTCACCACCTTAAAAAGCTCCGCACTTGTTTCGATTAGCCTTCAAGTAATAAAAAAAAAATAATAAATAAAGCTAAAAACAAGGTAAAGTTTTTTGTCCCACATCGCCTGGGGGAGAACAAAGAAAAGGCGAGAAGATCTTATAAAAGGGTTGCCTCTTTCATAATCTCCAACTTCTAACCTTAAAATCATGATGTCACCATGTTCCTCGATATCCAAACAATAATCCTCAAAACCTTCCGGTCAAATCATTGATCCGGTTCCGTTGTGTTTGAAACAATGAAGTCTCGATCAGCTCGAATTCATCAAGAATTACCAAACAGTGAATGATCGTCATCTACTAGTAAGATACAATGTCGAGCGATACATTGCCGATTTAGATAAAGACCTTTCCATTATGGATGAATATTTTTCCATTATCGATAACGACGCTTTTCACGAACACATGTCTCCCATAACTTGCCCCTTGTCGGTTAAGACACTGGGAACGCGTAAGAACATTCGATTGGCTGTAGAAAGAGAACTGTAAGAATACTCGGTTCCTCATGCGGATTAATATGTTTTCACGGCTACAATAAATATTACTCGAGATGGTTGTTTTGGAACCCTCAATAAGAAAAATGTGTCGGTTTTGTTGGAACCTCTGTGCGACTTGGAACTCGTTGGGTTGGTTTTGGGGTTTGTCCGAGACTTGTGATCCTAAACTTGTTAAGATTGATAATATCGGGGTACCCGGGAACGGAAGTTCGTGTTTATACATTAAGCACACGAGCTTGGAAAAAGTAACTCTCAAACCACCATATATACCATGTGATTTAAGGTATGATGAGGGTGTGTGTTGAAGGGTTTATTTATTATCTTGCGAGTGATGGTATGGGTAATGGGTTGTATTATATCGTTCCGTTTGATTTGAGTAATGATGAATTTGGAAAAGTGGATCTTCCATATAATTTACCACGCTCGAATGCTTAAAGTTATCCAAGTGCAACGAGTGTCTTCTTGTGTTCGACTATTTTGGCTTCCAAAACCATTCATTGAATTCTTGGGATTTATGGGTGATGAAGGATGATGGTGTTAGAAAATATTTTACTATGATGTTCCGTATTGAGACAATTTACGATGTATTAGAGCTTAGGAAGAATGGTGAAGCTATTAGAATTAAAACAAGAGATGCAAATGATGTTGTTGATCCCATACTTCAAGTTTATGATCCCCGCTTCGGGACGTGTCAATGATATCGAATTCCCACCGGGACACGCGATATTGGAAATACTACTTCCACGTTCTCTATAAGCTCGTACATGGAATCCCTAGTTCCTTGATCGAGTTTGGTTTCATCATTATTAAAGATGGCAACACCGCAAAGTATAGAGATTAGTGTCGGTTATTAAATAGTGCTTGCAAATTATTGTTTGTCTTATCAAGTTTACAATCTTAGTGATGATAATCTCTATGCGATGTATGTGTTCTTGCCATTGGTTTAAATGTTTGGAATGTAACTTAATTGGTAATGCTACATATTTATATCTCAACGTGATTACTTAGGGCCCATTTGGTTCGGCGGAATCCTAAGGATTCTGGTGGAATTGGAATCCAATTCCATTTCATAACGTGTTTGGTTGAAAAATTTAAAGAATTTTGAATCTGAATTCCATTCCTTACTGTGTTTGGTTGGCAAACGGAATGGAATGAAATTTCTTCAAAATCCCATATATATGGAATTCAACATTCCTTGGCGATATGAGAAGGAATGTTTACAATTCCATGGAATTCATATTATCTTTATCATTGACATTATTATTATTATTATTATTATTATTATTATTATTATTATTATTATTATTATTATTATTATTTTATTATTTTATTTTATTATTATTATTATTATTATTATTATTATTAAAGCGATCATTTAATTATTATTGTTAGTTTAGATAATATTATTTAAAAAATTATTATTATAATTTGATAAGTAATTTATTTATTAAATAATATTTAGTTTATTAATCTTAAACTAAAATTAAATTTTAAATATTTTAATATAATTGTTTTTTCTCATTTCATTCTTCCAACCAAACATGCGCTAATATTTGCAGATTCAATTCCGTCATATTTTAAATCCTAAGGATTTCAATTTCTAACATTTCATTCTTTCACAAATCACAGTCAAGGAGTTTTAGCATGCATCTGCATTGCAGTGAAAAATAACAGCAATGGAGCTCCTCGTGGCATTTTTCCTAACGAGGGTACATAATACTATTTGATGTCAGTTGACATCTAAAGGTGGCGATTCCAATCCTTTTACTTATGAATTAGTGAATCATATTACGCTTATCTTTAACGGGTTGAACGTGTACAAAACTCAAAAGGAAACAGGTCAACATGTTGGTCCAATCGACACCCAAAATGTATTTTAAATGCATGTAATTATATTTGACACAGTAACTCTATATAAAAGTTTTCAAGAATTGCACAAAAAGTGTGACGGGTCAAACCAGCCTACCCATTTTTTCTCCTACCACCCTTTACCACCTAATCTGCCTGTTTACCCACCTTATGGACATCTAAATGACTGGTCTATATACACTTCAATTCTTGTTTATGGCATACGGCTATTAGTTATTCATTATTATAAGGTAGTATGTAGGAATAGCAGTGATATCATATGAGTTGTGAGGTAAATTACTTGCGTTTCAAGATGGTTAATAGAAACTATAATATACCTCGTTGTACAAGTGTTCAAGCTGTTCTGTGGCCTGAGGAAATTGTTTGAGCACCACTGTTAGAACTTTATGTGTAGAAGTGAGGAGGTCAAATCTGTCCATCTGTTAGCGGCTTCATGGGCAACTTTAATATCTTCCTCTGAAATCAGTGATTAACATTTCAGCATGTTTAGCGGCTTCTTGTACGGATTTTATTTTCAAATAAAGGTCTTCTAGATGATTAAGATACAATATAAATGAAGATGATAAGGTAGCTGGATCATTGTCTGCAAATCGTCCCAATTATGTCTTTGAGCTCAATCAAAGCCTCTTCTCGCGCATCCTGGTCATGGGTGATGTTAGAAAGTATTAGTCATAGAAGATACCCATAAATTGCTTTCAAAATCATATTTCGCAAATATAATTATTTGCCGCAATACACATTCGCTTTGCAGGAGTATTCGTCTAGTATAATTCTCTTTGTTATATATGTTCACAAAATTTGTAGTTAAATTTACGGGTCCTCCTTCTCCCCCAATAAATAGATATTGGGTTTAATTAGAACTCAGACATCTGTTGTTTCTATCTTTTATATTACCAGCCACCACCATAAACGCAACTTTGAAATTGTGAGCGTCTTTTTTATTTTTTAGTGTATATAGATTTTAATGCACAAGTCTATGTTTAAACACGAAGAGGGGGAGGGCAGGGGATTGCTAAGTTGCTAAGTGATGAAGAATCGTGCAAACAAAATTTATTTCCTCTGAATAAGTTTTGGTTGTGTAGCCTCTTATGATGGTGTTGATGTCACTTTATAGTTTATAATCATCATAATCACCAATTGTTTTTTCGAGCAATTTAAGTCTTTGAAAGTGTAAAATTCTGGATTGTTTTGGTTAAATCTCTAAAATGTTGTAGACAACACGTTGACGAATAAGGGATGAAAAAAAAGTATTAACCATGTTGGAAACGATAGTTTTTACTAGTTTTTTCTCTAGCCAAGCGTGGGCGGTTACCTATTCATTTGACAGAAACCAGAAGAAGAATTAGTAGCAAGTTATCAAACCAAATATTTAAGTATAACACATTAAGTGTTAGACATTTTGAAAGGTCACGAATACCAGTTGAAAATTTTGGAAAAACGTTGTTATTTTATAACATTAGTCATTAGCAAGAAAAAACAAAGCTAAAAAGAAGGTAAATATTATTGTCCCACATCGCCTGGAGTAGAACAAAGTGAAGATATATATTTTATAAAAAGAGGCGCTCACAGCCAATTGAAAACATAAAACCCTAAAATCATAATGTTCGACTATATTCCTTTCGATATCCAAACCACAATCATCAAAAAACTTCCAGTCAAATCATTGATTCAATTTCGTTGTGTTTCAAAAGAATGGAAGTCTCTAATCGACAGCTCAGAATTCATCAAGAATTACCAAGAGATGAATCGTCATCTACTAGTAAGATACAATGTCGAACAAAACAACCTTTCCATTATCGATGAATACGTTTCCATTATCGATAACGACGCTTTTCCTAAACACATGTCCCCCATTACTGTCCCCTTGTCTGTTAAGACACTTAAACACGTAAGGATACTCGGTTCCTCGTACGGAATAATATGTTTTCATGGTTATCATAAAGATTACTCATACATAGCTTCAGAGATGGTTGTTTTTTGGAATCCTTCCATCAGAAAAGATGTGTCGGTTTGGTTGGAACCTTCAGTACGAGTTAGAGCTGGTTGGCGGGTTGGTTTTGGGGTTTGTCCCAAGACTTGTGATCCGAAACTTTTTAGGATTGATGATGTCGGGGGTATTCCGGAAGCTCAGGTTTATACATTAAGCACACAAGCTTGGAAAAAAGTATCTCTTAAAACGCCGTATAAACCATGTGGTTTAATGTATGGTGAGGGGGTGCCTGTTGAACGTTTTATTTATTGGCTTGCATGTGATGATAGGCTGCCGCCTTTCAGAAATGGGTCTAAATCTATCGTTTCATTTGATTTGACTAATGAAGAATTTGGACATGTGCATCTTCCTAATAGCTTAATACACGAATCATTATGGTTATCCAAGTTGAACGCAGTGTCTTCATCGTGTTCTGTGTCTAAAGACGGCGAGATCTTAACTACAACGGATGTATACGTATGGATGATGAAGGATGATGGTGTTACACAATCTTTACTGTGATGTTCAGTATTAGGTCACGTTTTCCGATATATCATGTTGTGAAAGAGTGTAGGAAGAATGGTGAAGCTATAATTGAAACAAGACGCAATGATTATGATGATGATTATGGTTATAGTGATGATGATGTTGATGTTGATCCCATACTTCAAGTTTATGATCCCTGCTCAGGACGTATCAATAATATTGGCATCCCCTGGACAGGACACAATGAGTTTAAAAACACTAATTCTAGGCTCTCTGTAAGCTCCTACATGGAAACACTACTTCTGCTTGATCATTAGTTTGGTTCCATCGTTATTAGAGACGCTCATGATGGCAACATTGCAAAGTATAAATGTTAGTTTAAGTTATTAAATAGTGCGTGCAACTTATTGTTTGTCTTATCATGTTTAGGCTAATCAAATGGTTTAAATGTATGTTTTCTTGATCACATGAATATAAATATTTTGCCACTGGTTTAAATGTTTGGAATGTAACGATTTGGACATGCTACATGTTTATGTCTCAACTTGGTTACCCAAGGTATGACAATGAACTTGTTTAACTATTTAACTCATTCTTGTGATAAGAGATTTTGGACCAATTAACATGGTGGAATATTAAATCATAGATAATAATCCCCACAATTTTCCATGTGGGTCTTCTCGTGAGTCAGGTCGGGTCAGATCACCGGTCCAGTCCGGATCGCCTGCACCAGTTTTGTATATTATATTAAACCTAATCAAATTGTTTATTTGTTAGTTCATATTGAATTGATAAGGAAGGCATTAGACTTCTGTAGATTAGGCTAGTAATGCCTTGTTAATAGTATGATTGACCTCCTAAGATAGACCCATGTGAAACTAAACTAGAATAAAGGAGGCTGAAAAAAATTGTCATGCGGAGATAGCCACTTAATCTATAATCTGTAATTCTAACTTTTTTCTAAGACGACACTAAAACAAGAGAATTAAAAGTATGCACATACACTGTTTATCGTAATGACAACTTTAAGTACCAGTTATGTAAAAGGGATGATACGAGGCAACCAAAATAAGTTTGATACCTACCATGTGCTTCTAGTATCTATTCATCGATTTGCTTCACGGTTGTAAACTGCTGGTAACTCCAAATAGTCGAAATCCTTTGTTGTCCCTACCTGAAAATTACATGTAAAGGCAGTACCTGGTGAGACAGCATGCCTTTTTCACCAATCACAATCAAGTAGTTTTAGCATGCATCAGCATTGCAGTGAAAAATAACAGCAATGGAGCTCCTCGTGGCATTTTTCCTAAGGAGGGTACATAATACTATTTTATGTCAGGTTACATCTAAAGGTGGCGATTCCAATCCTTTTACTTATGAATTAGTGAATCATATTACGCTTATCTTTAACGGGTTGAACACAAAACTCAAAAGGAAATGGGTCAACATGTTGGTCCAATCGACACCCAAAATGTATTTTAAATGCATGAAACTGCTTAATCATTGAATTTCAAGAAAATTAAATTTAATTGAGTAAATATGATGTAATTATATTTGACACAGTAACTCTATATAAAAGTTTTCAAGAATTGCACAAAAGGTGTGACGGGTCAAACCAGCCTACCCATTTTTACCCCTACCACCCTTTTACCCACCTCTATGGACATCTAGATGACTGGTACCATATAAACTTCAATTCGTGTTTATGACATACGGCTATTAGTAAAGCATAATTATAAAGTAGTATGTCGGAATATCAGTGATATCAAATGGGCTGTGAGGTAGTAAATTACTTGCATTTCAAGATGGTTAAGGGAAACTACAAAATCATTGTACAAGTGTTCTTTGAGCACCAATGAAGCATTGAAGATATTGTCTCTGGAATATTTGTATGGCACTGTTAGAAATAAGTGAATAACTGAGGTGAAACTAGAACTTTATGTGTAGAAGCAAGGAGGTCAAACCTGTCCATCTGTTAGCTGCATCATGGCAACTTTAAAAGCGTCCTCTGAAATCAGCGATTAACATTTCAGTATGTTTAGTCAATATACGGATTTTGATTTCAATTAAAGGTTTTCTAAATGATTAAGATACAATACAAATGAAGGGAATAAGGTAGTTATTTGATTACTCATTGCTTCGAATGTAGCTGGATCATTGTCTGCAAATTGTCCCAATTCTGCCTGAATTTTCGATTTATAAACTGTTATCATATGTTTTAAGTTATAGAATGTGAACCCACTTTTAGACTGTGATACTTTTGCTCAATGGCTTTGAGCTCAATCAAAGCCTCTTCTCGCATCATGGTCATGGTTGATGTAGAAAGTATTAGTCATAGAAGATACCCATAAATTGCTTTCAAAATCATTTTCAGATACCCATAAACTTTGAACAAAGTCTTTGAAAGATTGGCTGATGCCGCCTTTCCTCGGTCCCAGCTTTTCAAGTTCCTTCAGCAGACATTTGTACACAGAAAGCATACATATATATTTAATGAAGCACTAGATCACAAAATAGTACATCAATGAAAACACCAATAACCAACTCGAAAAAACATAGATTAAGCAGATATGACAATGATAATGCTTCTTAATTAACCAACCACCCGAGTTTCTTCTGGAGCTTGGGGAGGGGTTTAAAACTCAGACATCTGTTGTTTCTATCTTTCATATTATCAGCCACCACCATAAACGCAACTTTGAAATTGTGAAGTCTTTTTTGATTTTTTAGTGTATATAGATTTTAATGCACACGCCTATGTTTAAACACGAAGAGGGAGGAGGGAGGAGGAGTGTGTGGGGATTGCTAAGTTGCTAAGGCATGAAGAATCATGCAAACAAAATTTATTAATTTCCTCTGAATAAGTTTTGGTGTTGTAGCCTCTTATGATGGTGTTGATGTCGCTTTATAATCATTATCACCAATTGTTTTTTCGAGCAATTTAAGTCTTACGATAGAGTAAAATTATGGATTGTTTTGGTCAAATCTCTAAAATGTTGTAGATGACACGTTGACGAATAATTGATGGAAAAAAATATTAACCATGTTGGAGACGATAGGTTTTACTAGTTTTTTCTCTAGCCAAGCGTGGGCGGTTACCTTTTCATTTGACAGAAGCAGAAGAAGAATTAGTAGCAAGTTATCAAACCAAATATTTGAGTATAACACATGAAGTGTTAGACATTTCGAAAGGTCACGAATACCAGTTGAAAATTTTGGAAAAACAGTTTATAATTACCAAAATAAAAATTCTGTAAATTACGTGGTTATTTTATAACATTAATCATTAGCAAGAAAAACAAAGCTAAAAAGAAGGTAAATATCTTTGTCCCACATCGCCTGGAGTAGAACAAAGTGAAGATAAATATTTTATAAAAAGAGGCGCTCACAGCTTTTGTAAACATTAAACCCTAAAATCATAATGTTCGACCATATTCCTTTCGATATCCAAACAATTAACAATCTTCAGAAAACTTCCAGCCAAATCATTGATTCCATTCCGTTGTGTTTCAAAACAATGGAAGTCTCTAATGGACAGCTTGGAATCCATCAAGATTTACAGAATGATGAGTGATCGTCATCTGCTGGTAAGATACAATGTCCAACAATACATTGCTGATAAAGATGACAACCTTACCATTGTCGATGAAGACGCTTCCATTATCAATAACAACACTTTTCCCTCAACACATGTCTCCCATAACTGTCCCCTTGTCTGTTAAGGCACTTTCATGCGTAAGAATATTAGGTTCCTCGTACTGAATAATATGTTTTCACGGTTATCACAAAGATTACCCCAACAAAGATTCAGAGATGGTTGTTTTTTGGACTCCTTCCATCAGAAAATATGTGTCAGTTTTGTTGGAACCTCCAGTACGACCAGGAACTAGTTGGGTTGGTTTTGGTGTTTGTCCTGAGACTCGTGATCCTAAACTTGTTAAGATTGATAATGTTAAGGGCGGCCCAGAAGTTCAGGTTTATACATTAAGCACAAAAGCTTGGAAAAAACTATATCTTCAACCGCCATATATACCATGTGGTTTAAGGTATCGAGTGGGGGTGTGTGTTGAACAGTTTATTTATTGGCTTGCACGTGATGATAGATACGGGTCTAATTCTATCGTTTCGTTTGATTTGAGTAACGATGAATTCAAAAAAATGAATCTTCACGATAACTCAGAATGCTTAATGTTATCCAAGTGGAATGAGTATCTTGTCGTGTTCGAATACTGCGACATTTACGGCAATTTATTGAATTACTCGGATGTACATCTGATAAAGAATAATGGTGAATCTATAACTTACGCGCCCCACATAGAGTTGATTTTTCCCAAGTATGATAATGTGGTGACGTATAACACTATGGTTAAGGCCCACATAGAGCTTAGGAATGGCGAAGCTATAGCTATAATCAAAACAAGATATGCAAATGATGATGATGATGATCCCGTACTTCAAGTTTTTGATCCCTGCTCCAACGTGTCACTAAATTTTCGTGATTATGAAATAGTCTCTTTTCGGAACATGGAATTGTTTGATACAGTAGTTTGTTATCTATAAGCTCCTACATGGAAACCCTACTTCTGCTTGATAAGTATTAAAGATGGTCATGATGGCAACATTACAAAGTATAGAGATTAGTATAAGTTACTAAATAGTGCGTGCAACTTAATGTTTGTCTTGTTATGTTTACAATCTTAATGATGAATATCTCTGTGTGATGTATCTGTTCTTGATCACATGAATATGAAAATTTTGCCACCGGTTTAAATGTGTGGAATGTAACTTATTTGCTAACACTATATGTCATCTTGCGATAGATCATCTAGTGAACAAGACAAATTACCAAGAAGAAACACCCAATGATAACTTTTTTATTAGAAATTCAACTCTCTTCTAAGAGGTGCATCACGAGTTAAATTATGATTGTCAATAGTAAATCAAGAGTGATCTAACTTTATCACCAAAGTGCTTGTGTCCGGCCAAATGGTATCCCTTTCAGTTTCGAGTCTTGCTTAAGACATGTGAGATAGTTGCCGTCAAAAAAATAATTTAACATTTCATACAAAATCAAATATCAACAGTAATTGTGTATCTTAACTAGTAACTGCCCATGATATTTTTGTTTTTAAATTATTTTCATATGTTATTTTTAAGGAGACACTTTATTTTGCTAGCCTATAAATCCATGCTTAACCTAAGATTTAAAAAGTAAGCTTAAGTTCATTGTTTGTTTGTTTTTTTTTTTTTTTTTTTTTTTTTTTCATATTTTATTTTTATATATTTTTTTTTGTAATTCACGTTTTTTTTAATTTGCGTTTTTAATTCGCATTTTTCTTCGCTTTCATACGTTTCGTTCGTTTTCAGACGTGTTTTTATTTTTTCATACGTTTTCGTCTGTTTTCATACGTATTCGTCCGTTTTCTTACGTTTTCGTCGGTTTTCTTAAGTTTTCGTCCGTTTTCATACGTTTCTGAATATTACTTGTGATTATCTAAATGTCACTTTTGTGATATTCTGAATATCGCAAAGTGATATTCAGAAAATCACAAGTGATATTTTGTGAATATCACCCTTTATGATATTCTGAATATCACTTTGTGATATTATGAATATCACTTTTAATTTTCTGGATATCACTTTGTGATATTGTGAATATCACGTGTGATTTTTCATGTTACAAAACATTAGTTGAATATCAAATAATATCACTTTGTGAATATCACATGTGATATTCAGAATATCACATGTGATTAGGGGTGTAAACGAGCCGAGCCGCTCGTGAAAAGCTCGGGATCGGATCGGTAAAAAGCTCGAACGAGCCGAGCTTAAACGAGCTCGAGCCTAATTTGGGCTCACAATAATCGAGCTCGAGCCCGAGCTGCGTACAAAAGCTCGAGTAGGCTCGCGAGCCTAAACGAGCCCTAGAATTATATCACGTGTATATATCGCCTCACGCATAAACGAGCTTAAAAGTAGTAAACGAGCTCGAGCCTTATGTAATCTAGCCGAGCTCAAAACATCATAAAATTAGTTGAGCCCGAGCCCAGGCTCGAGCTTTGAAAATTTTCACGAGCCGAGCTCGAGCTCAAAGTATAAGGCTCGGGCAGACTCGAGCCCGAGCTCGAGCTTTATATATACGCAGCCGAGCTCGAGCTTTAACGAGCTCATTGCGGCTCGTTTCCACCCCTACATGTGATATTCAGAAACGTATGAAAACATCTGAAAATGGCCAAAAACATTTAAAAAACAAACGAAAACATATCAAAACGGACGAAAACGTAAGAAAACAAAACGGACGAATATGTATTAAAACGTAAAAAGACGTATGAAAACGGACAAAAACGAATGAATAATGGACGAAAATGTAAGAAAATGGACGAAAACGTATGAAAACGGGCGAAAATGTTAGAAAACAGACGAAAACAGATGAAACCGTATGAAAATGGACAATAACGTATGAAAATAGACGAAAACGTATGAAAGCGAAGAAAAAACAACGCGAATTAAAGAAAACATAAATAACGTGAATTAAAAAGAAGGGAAAAAAGAAGACAAGAAGAAAAAAAAAAAAAAAAAAGAGTAGTAAAAAGATAGACAAAAGACAAAAAAACATAGACTTATGTTTATCTTTAAATCTTAGGTTAATTCCCACTATTAAATCAAACTAGATAGTTGATAGTGATTTTTCCCTTAGTAAGCATGTATTTATAGGTAAGCAAAATAAAGTTCCTCTAAATGTTAAGATGATGTGTGTTAAAGGGCCCAACTTTTTGTAATTGAACAGGGCACCTAAAATCAATAGGACGACCCTGGGTGTTAGTGCGGTTGTTGAAAAATATTAAAATTGTAGATTTTCATTGTAGTGTTATTTGGCAAACTTGCTTTACTTTTAGATTAAAAGTGTAAAATGACATAATTTGTGAAAAACAATCTCTAGTGATTTTCAAACCTTGTTTTGAAAACTTACTTTTCTAAAATAATCCACAATCTTTGTCACCCAAACAAAGATTGTTTTTGACCAAAGCTTATTTTTCAACAAAATAATTTTTAGCCTTCATAATCTTCAGCAATTTCTCGTGCCAAAGATGCCCATGATGTGATGCAAGTAGCCTTAAGACCCCTCAATCAAGTAAGAAAAGAAGAAAGATAAAAACAAGGTAAATGTGTTTGTCCCACATCACCTGTTTGTCCCACATCGCCTTCAGTCGGGGTTGGTCGGCCTTGATGCAGATGATTCGATCGGTGATTTCCGTCGGGGTATTTGGATCGAGATCACGACCAAGGTCGTGTATGTGTTTTAGTAAAATTAAAATGTACTTTTGTGGGGTATTTTTTTTAAAGCGTAGGTCATTTTAGTGTGGTAAAAATTCGTCTGTGAGTCGCGGGAAATGCATGAAGTGCAGGGCTATTAAAGCAAGGTTTCTGAAATATGTAAATAATAATGTGTATATGGGAAGTATGTAAATGTCCTGAAATAAATATCAAACAAAGCTAAAAAAATAAAGTAATTTGTTTGTCCCACATCTTTGTTGGAGAACAAAGCGAAGGATAAGATCTTATAAAAAAGGCGCTGACAAGCCTTTAAATACACATACAATAATGGGAGAACACAACAAGGTGAGAAGATCTCGCAACAAGTTAAAGCGCTTTGTTCCTTTTGATATCCAAACAATAATCATCAAAACCTTCCACCCAATTCATTGATTCGATTCGGCGTGTTTCAAACTATGGAAGTCTCTAATCGACGACACCGAACTCGCCAAGATTTACAAACGATGAATGATCGTCATCTACTAGTAAGATACAATGTCCAACAAGACATTACCGATAAAGATGATGACAACCTTCCGCTTTTCCGAACAAACTTCTCCTATAGTCGCCCCTTGTCATAAGGCACTTTCGTGCGTAAGAATACTAGGTTCCTCGTGACGGAATAACATGTTTTCATTTTGGTTATCATAAAGATTACCCAAACGTAGATTCGGAGATGGTTGTGTTTTGGAATCCTTCCATCAGAAAATCTGTGTCGGTTTTGTTGGAACCTCGACTAAGATATCGTTGGATTGGTTTTGGGGCTTGTCCTAATACTCGTGATCCTAAACTTGTTATGATTGACAATGTCACAGGTACTAAAGAAGTTCAGGTTTATACATTAAGCACAAGAGCTTGGAAAGAAGTATATCTTAATTGGCCATACATGCCTTATATACCACTAGTATATGATTTTAGGTATCATGTGGGGGTGTGTGTTGAACAGTTTCTTTATTGGCTTGGTTCTAATTCTATCGTTTCGTTTGATTTAAGTAATGATAAATTTGGAGAAGTGCATCTTCGGGAGAGTTTGAAACACTCAAAAGGCTTAATGTTATCCAAGTGGTACGAGTATCTTGTCGTGTTCGAACACTGCGACATTTATGGCCATTTATTTAATTACTCGTATGTAAATCTCATAAAGAATAATGGTGAATCTGTAACTATACTGCCCCACACTAAGTTGATTTTTCCAAAGTATGATAATGTATTAGAGCTTAGGAAGAATAGCGAAGCTATAATTGACACAAGATATGCAAATAATGATGATGATGTTGATCCCATACTTCAAGTTTATGATCCCTGCTCCAACGTGTCATTTATACCAAATTTCCCTCAGGACCTATTGACGTTGGAAGAACTAGTTTGTTATCTATAGGCTCCTACTTGGAAACACTACTTCTCCTTGATCAGTAGTTTGGTTTCGTCATTATTAAAGACGGTCATGATGGCAACACCACAAAGTATAGAGATTAGCGTAAGTTTTTAAATAGTGCGTGCAACTAAATGCTTGTCTTGTAATGTTTACAATCTTAGTGATGATGATCTCTATGTCATGTATGTGTTCTTGATCACATGAATATGAAAATTTTGCCACTGGTTAAAACTTTTGGAATGTAACTTATTTTGGTAATGCTACATATTTGTGTCTCAACTAGGTAACTTAATGTATGACAAATTGACAATGAACTATTTTGACAATTTAACTCATTCTGTTGATACATATGGTGAAAGGGACTTTTGAAAAAGGCAGAATAAGAGATCATCAAAATGGGTAACTTTGATAGTGTTGCAGTAAACGGGTCAACCTGGTTTACATTTACCTTCCAACAAGATTATCCACATTAGATTCAGTGTTTCAATATGCCTTCTCACAACTCTTTCATCATAGAAATACCTTTTACTTGCCAATTTTTTTTAACTGAATGTCAATATTCTCACGGTCTTTAATGGCTGCCTTCGAGCAGTATAATTAGACAAATTAAAGTTCACTACGACCCTGTTTTCTGAAAAAATGTTCTATTTTCTAAATGTCAAAACCAAGGGCTTGTGCTGGCATATTTGCCGGACCAGGTGGTGAAAGTTACTACAATCTTTACATTCAGCGCTACGTACTGGTAAAAGCTCCAAAGGCATACCAGCAAAACAAATCCATGTCATCCTATGACATACCAAAATTCGTTAACATGATTTTGATGCTTTGCGCTGTGGCCATACAACTGAGACTAAAAATATG
Source organism: Chrysanthemum lavandulifolium (assembly GCA_022545495.1). Classification (NCBI taxonomy): domain Eukaryota; kingdom Viridiplantae; phylum Streptophyta; class Magnoliopsida; order Asterales; family Asteraceae; genus Chrysanthemum; species Chrysanthemum lavandulifolium. The sequence continues at coordinate 310,040,833 of CM040238.1, forward strand.
TTCATTTGTTTATGCTGAATAAGGTTTGTAATGTTCAACAACTATAAATGAATTTAACCATGGACAGAAACACAAACTAATCAATTTCAAAAGTAATTAAATAAAGCAAAACTAGCTGTATAATTACCCGAATCTTTTTGCTATTAGATTTAGATGATCCGAGACGATCTTCTATGGCCAGGTCACAAAATTAAAGAACACTAACAAAGTAAAAAACAAATAAGTCTGTTAATTTTTCTTTATTAACCTCAAATTACAATAAATAATAAATATATTAACTATAAATATGTTAATTCATCAAATAGTGCATACAACTTATTGTTTGTCTTGTAATGTTTACAATCTTAATGATGATGATATCTATGTCATGTATGTGTTCTCGATCACATGGATATGAGAATTTTGCCACTGGTTTAAATGTTTGGAATGCAACTTATTTGGTAATGCTACATATTCATGTCTCAACTTGGTTGCTTAAGGCATGAGAATGAACTAGTTTGGCAATTTAACTCATTCTTGTGATAAGAGATTTTGGACCAATTAACATGGTTTATTTGTTAGTTTATAGTGAATTAACATGGTAGTGGAGCTCTTCATAGGATTTTTCCTAACGAGGGTACACAAAACCATTTGTTGTCAGGTGACATCTAAAGGTAGTGATTCCAAACTTTTTACTTCCAAATTGGTGAATTTGGATTACGCTTATCTTTAACGGGTTGAGCGTGTAAAAAACTCAACAGGAAACGGGTCAACAGGTTGGTCCAATTGACACCCAACATGTCTTTCCATTGCGTAAAGCTGCCTAATCACTTAAATCATAAAAAAAATTGTAACCGAGTTAATATAATGTTGTACTTAATCATATTTGAAACAACAATTCTTTATGATTTATGAAGATATTGAAAATTGCACCAAAAAGTATGACGGGTCAAACCAGCCTACCCATTATATAACCCCTACAGCCCTATAACCCCGGTCACCTAACCCAACAGACACCTGATTTACCCGTTTTCCCACCTCTATGAATGTCTAAATGACTGGTCCATATAAACTTCAATTCGTGTTTATAACATACCGCTATTAGTCATTCATAATTAAAAGGTAGTATGTAGGAATAGCAATGATATCAAATGAGTTGTGAGGTAGTAAATTACTTGCGTCTCAAGATGGTTCAGGGAAATTCTTTGAGCACCACTGACGCATTGTTGAATATTGTCTGAGATGAAACTAGAAGTTTAAGTGTAGAAGCGAGGAGGTCGAACCTGTCCATCTGTTAGCGGCTTCATGGGCAACTTTAGTAGCTTCATCTGAAATCAATGATTAACATCTCAATATAAGGATTTTAATTTCAAACAAAGGTCTTATTTGATTACTCAATGCTTCAAATGTAGCTCGCTCATTGTCTGCAAATTGTCCCAATTCTGCCTGAAATTTTCATTTATAAACTGTTATGATATATTTTTAAGTTATCTAATGATTAATAAAAAATAAACAAAATGTGACCATACTTTCAAGCTGTGATACTTTTGTTCAATGGCTTTGAGCTCAATCAAAGCCTCTTCTCTTGCATCCTGGTCATGGTTGATGTTAGAAAACATTATTCATACAAGATACCCAGAAATTGCTTTCAAAATCGAATTTAGAATAGCAAAATTATAGCAAAATTTAAGTCACCAGCTTACCGAATCCTCACGGCCTTTCTTCAGCGACTCACATTGCTCCAAAAGCTCTATGTGCCACTTCTTGCTGCTTTGAAGCTCTGACTCAAGTCTCTTCGACACACTTCTTAGCTATTATACAAAATCATTTATATTTGACCGCATATTATACCTGATTTCCAGCAAAACTAGGAAGACTCCAAATGTATACCTGAATATTATCATATTTTGTTCAGGAATAATATACATGAGGAGGTATTATCATATATGTCTCTTTAGAAAAATGTTACTGATTAGTACCCCGTCCAGAGGCAATTTCTTACCGAGGTTCCTATCTTGTCCTTTAAGACCAGGTCATCATCATCCACTAGACTTTGAACAACATCTTTGACAGATTGGCTAATGACGCCTTTCCTCGGGCCCAACTTTTCAAGTTCCTTCAACTGACATTTGTACACAGAAAGCATACTAACCCATTTTACCGCAGCACAATTAACAGTCTAGGGAAACATGCATCATAGATTAAAATAAAAAGATGCTCATCAATTTATCCTACGTGAGATTCAATCTACGCCCACACTAACTAATAATTAGTCATACATTGACATAAGCTCATTCCTAATCCACTGATTTAGCGTTACATTAACACATATCATAAACTGATACAACTATCATTGTCTCGTTACGAAACTACCACACCTTCACGATTGTCTCGGTGATTTGCTTTATGAAACTAAACCATTTTACTATGCATAGCATAACTTACAGTCTAGAAAAACTTCAAAGACTATAAAAAATTCCATGGTAGCTAGATACGACATAGTAGCAAAAACGCAGCATTCATTCTACACCATCACTCCTTCTCAAAGATACTAATCAACATTCACCCACTGATATTAGCTTCTTAGACCAATGCCACTAATTTCACCATATTCACAAACGCAAAAAGGAAATCACACCAAAACTAAAGAGATTCGACAATCGACAAACACACAGACTAACAAGGCAGACTTCTACAACATATTAGCTAAACCAAACCTAAATCACAACACGAGCCAGTTAATCCACTAATTTGACGTTAAACAAAAACCGCATTAACACGCAACATAAACTTAAGATAACAGTCACGGACATCAGAAGCAGCAGAACTAGCATTGTTATTAATTGTAACATTAAGATCCAGTAATGTAATAACTAATAAATCACTTCAAGCATAAAACCGGTTTACTGCAGCATCAAACAAATGAAAGGAACAGCTGCTACTATGGCCAACTTGGCCAGGTGCTTTTCTATACCAAGCAAAACCGGTTTACTGCAGCACAATTTACAGCCCATAAGAATATTCATTCTCGCCCATCACACTCACTAACTAACAAACATCCATTGACCTTCGCTCCTTCTTAAACCATACCACTTACTTCATACTTCCAGCATATTCACTAGCACAAAAAGTCGAAAAAAGTAACTCCTATGAAAATAGAGCTATTCGACAATCAACAAAAACACAAACTAACAAGACAAAAGTCTGCGACTTATCAACTAAACCAAACCTATAGCACGACATGAACCAGTTAGTCCAACAATTAATCGTTAAACCAAACCACATCAGCACATATCACAAAATGAAGAGAAAAATATCACTGTCTCAAAGTCTCATTGTCAAAACTAAAACCGCTACGAATACTAATCATAAACTGCAACAAAAAACTACCAAAAATATGTGTCAATCCTCCACAAAAGCTTTAACAATACAAATTTATTTAACTGCAAATTTCACAAACGTATATAACAAACAGAATAAATTATTAACAGATTCACAATATACTGCTTCTGAACATGACGTCAGCACAAAAGTAGCTACGTATTCGTTGGCATATTCATATTACAGCGGTAAAACAATAAAACTAACAGATTAATCCATCAGCGGATTCGCGATACACTACTTCCGAACATGACGTCAACACAAAAAGTAACTACATATAGAGTTGATAATTACAGTGGTAAAACAGTGAAACTTATAGATTAGTGCGTGTCTAATTAATCTAAATATTCAAACACTTCTTCAACAGATTCACAATATACTACTTCTGAACATGACGTCAGCACAAGAATAACTATATATTCAATCACGATCTGATAATTACAGCGGTAAAACCGCAACGAAATAAGTTTCGAATACATATAAAATTAACTACAAACTTCAGGAACATATATAACAAACAGATTCACAATATACTACAAATCGGATCACGAATTGATAATTACAGCAGTAAAACAGTGAAAATAATAGGTTAATTCATCAACAAATGCACGATACGGTACTTCTGAAAATTACATCAGCACAAAAAATAACAACATATTCGATAACAAATCAATAATTACCAGTGGTAAAACAGTGAAACTTACTGAATAACTGTGTGTGTAACTATTTCACAAATTTAACCTAAAAAGCAGTTAGTTCTTCAACAGATTCACAATATACTACTTCCGGAAATGACATCAGCACAGCAATTAACTATATGCGCGATAACGAATTGATACTTACAGCGGTAAAACGGTGAAACTAATAGAGTATTGTGTAGGAAACTATTTCGCACAAATTTTAACCTAAAACTACAGTTAGTTCTCTAACAAATTCACAGTAGACTACTTCGGAACATGACGGCGACACTAAAAATAGCTACATATTCAGTCACGAACTAATATTTACAGTGCTAAGACAGTTAATTTACAGGTTACTTCCGAAAATAACATCAATGTATCAGTGTCTCATTTTCGAAACTAAAACTTTTAACAAGCAGATTCACAATATACTACTTGCGATTTGCGAAAGTGATTCGGCACAAAAAGAAACTACAAATCCGATCACGAATTGATAATTACAGCGGTAATACACTGAAACTGATAAATTACTGCTTGTGTAACTATTTTGCACAAATGTTAACCTAAAAACGATTAACTCTTCAATCAATTTAAGATGACGTCAGCACAATTTCTACCTAAAATAACATGACGTCAGCACAACGACTCTCTAACAATAGATCATAACAGCGATAAAACGGTGAAAGTAATAAATGAGTGTTTGTGTAACGAATTTTGACCTAAAAATGCAATTACTTATTCAAATACATTCAATATAAAAGTTTAGAGCATGACGTCATCAGTGTAAATCGAATGTGCGTACCATTGCGATGTTCGAAGTTTGAGCTGTTAGTGTGAATTGATTGATTGATTTTGTGTTTGTGAATTGGATTTGGCGGGAAAGGGTGAAATGAAAAATATCAAGGTTTTGAAATTTGGGGGTGTTTGGGCATGAATTATGATGGTGATATTGGTGGATAATTTTTTAAGGGAGGAGAATGATGCAACTGCCTATATTTTCTTTGTAAAATTTTTAAAGAATTTATAGTTTAGTTACATTTTTCCCCCTTGTTCTTTTCTTTGTTTTCAAAGGAAATGTAGGCAATTTCTTACATTGTGATGTAGCCATCATTTTCCCATTTCTTAAAAGTAATTCTGAAAGTAGTGAAAATTAGTATATTTCTATGAAAAATACATACCTAACTCACTTGATGTATAGGGAATATGGATTATATCTATCATTCATTACCATAGTGATGGCCATCTTATCTTAAACAAATACCTTTAATCACTTTCATAATCATAGTCTCATTCTCATAGTGAGATACCAAACGCACCCTAAATAGTATTAACAAGAGAAAATACACTCGTGCGTTGTTGCAGGGTGTTTTGAAAGTCGTTGCCGCGATAAACTTTAGCCTTTGGTGTCAGATAGTGCAATACACAATAAAAGATTGTTCGTTTGGCTTTTTTGCCCGTTAGCTAAAAGTATACAAATATTGGGTTTGTCTGGCTCGTAATCTAGATGCCTTTTCGATAATATATTTTGTATTAAGAAATCGATAGATATTTTTTTTATAGAATATATACCAAAATTTCAACATTATCGACATCGGGCTCGTTTTCTTTGTGGTCCGAAGGCCTTCCGGGGGTATATTTTTTATTAAAGAAGTCGCAATGTGAAAGGCCTTTCCGGAAGTATATTTTTAACCAAAAAAATCGCTATATATTTGTTAGATATTTGATAAATAAAATTTGTTATATAAAGAAGTCATAAGTAGTAAAAAGTTTAGAATAGTTTTTGCAAAATCTCGGATAGTTTGAGGTGTATTTTGTATTTTATTTTTTGTTGGGTCGGTGGGGGGTAATTGGTTTTAAACCAATATTTTTTGGGCTTATTCTTTGGGCAAAAAAATATATTTAAAATGACCTTTTCAGTTACGGAGGGGATTAGCATTCTTAAAAGGAAAAAAAAAAAAAAAGGAAAAAATTGATGTGTAATGTGATGGTATATATTTTTTAAAACTTTGTGTAAGACATGTATATTGAGACAAAGGTATTGCGAGATTAAAATACGCAAAATATAAGATGTAGGTTGTGATGTTATCGTGAGATAAGTTGCTTTTTAGTAGGACTGGAAATTTGTTTGATTAACAGGGTCTTAAAATACTTCATAACAAAACTAGTTTGAGCTACCGATTGATGAATGAAATAAATCTTACGATGTCTTAAGTTTTACACACCAATCGATTAATATACAATTTACTTTGCATTAACCGTAAACAAATAAAGAGATGTTGGCATTCAAACTCAACATCTATTGGTTTTATTTTCATATTTTCGCCACCATCATAAACACAACTTAGAGACCGTGACACATTTTTTCCGATTTAATCAGAGTGTTGATGGTGAGGCTATGGTTTTGATACCATCGGCTAGGGAGGGGTTGCGAGATAAGTCAAACAAATAAAATCTGAAGCTTTTGCTCAATTCTTCCTTGAAAAGATCCCGAGCTGGATTATTTGATAACATTTTTTAATCAATAAATTAAAGTAATAGAGTGGATAAAAAACGTTTCAATTTGGTAAACATTCCTCCAGGCCACGACTATAAATGATCAAACAATCACGAAAGAAAGTTTGTTCACGTTCGTTCGTTTAACTTTAACCGGATAATGAATGAATGCAAATGTTTAAAGAGACATAATTTTTTGTTTGTGTATTTTTGTTAAGAAAATGATGTTGTTCATGTTCGTTTATGTTTATGCATCAAGATGTTAAACAAGCGGTATAAAACACATAAAAAATAATTAAATGTTCAAAGTATGTATAGCATTTCTTTTTTCCGTTCGTGTCATCTAATAAAATATAAAGTATAAGGTATTGGAACTTATGTAAATAAATTAACATAAACGAACATTGACTACATATAACAAGTGAGTATCGTAGTAAACACATATCTACATAAATATCAAATCATGGATGCAGAGTATATAATTATGATAGGAACGTTTGTGGCTTGATGTGATATGAGGAAGACCTTGGACTAGTCGCATCATGCGTCTTGTGCCTACATGACACCAAACAATACATGTCTCTTTTACTACAAACACACTCACATGACGAGTCTTGGGCCACAAAAATGGAGAGAAGTGGGTCTTTTCCAAGACCGAGTTGAAGGAAAAGAGTAATATTGATATTTATGAGTTATAAATGTGTTTAAGTGATATATGTTTGGGTTATAAAATTAATTGTTTTATTACATAATATTAGTTGTGTTGTAAAACTAATGTACCGTTGATATTGTGATGATATTGTGTTTGTTTGTTAAAAGTAGCAGTCATTAGTAACAATGAGCAATAACCGTGAGCTGTGAGCGGTAGTCACAATTCACCGCTCACCGTATTAGCCTTCCTAATAATTAGCCGAAACTCATCATTCTTTTGCCAAACAAACACTAAAATTTAAAATGTTTATTCTCACCACCTTAAAAAATTTCACACCGCATCGCGTCAAACATATCCATTATTAGTTGCTTGTTATGATTAGCCGTCAAGTAATAAAAAGAATAAAGCTAAAAACAAGGTAAACTTTTTTGTCCCACATCGCCTGGGGGAGAACAAAAGTAAAGGCGAGAAGATCTTATAATCATGGTGCACCAAAGAAAAAACCGTAATTTTATCAAGATGTCAGCTCATGTTCCCTTCGATATCCAAACAATAATCCTCAAAAACCTTCCAGTCAAATCATTGATTCGGTTCTGTTGTGTTTCGAAACAATGGAAGTCTCTGATAGAAAGCTCGGAATTCATTAAGAATTACCAAACAGTGAATGATCGTCATCTACTAGTAAGATACAATGTCGAACGATACATTGCCGATACAGATGAAGACCTTTCCATTATCGATGAATACTTTTCCATTATCGATAACGGCGCTTTTCCGGAACACATGTCTCCCATAACTGTCCCCTTGTCTGTTAAGACACTGGAACGCGTAAGAACACTCTATTCGCCTGTAGAAAGAGAACCTGTAAGAATACTCGGTTCCTCATGCGGATTAATATGGTTTCATGGGCAACTTTAGTAGCTTCCTCTGAAATCAATGATTAACATTTCAAATAAAGGTCTTGTAAATGAAGAAAATAAGGTAGTTATTTGATTACTCATTGCTTCAAATGTAGCTGGATCATTTGTCTGCAAATTGTCCCAATTCTGCCCGAAATTTTGATTTATAAACACAGATTCTGCATCGCAATTTGACTGTTAAGAACTGATGTCTCAAAATAAATACTCCGTCTTTGGTTGTTAAGAACTGACGTCCAGTGGCATTTCTTACCGAGGTTCCTGTCTTGTCCTTTGAGACGAGGTCATCATCCACTAGACTTTGGACAACGTCTTTGACAGATTGGCTAATGACGCCTTTCCTTGGGCCCAACTTTACAAGTTCCTTCAGCTGACATTTGTACACAGAAAGCATGCATTAGCATAACTTTCAAACATAACAGAATGCCACTAAAGTGTTTACATGCATACAAATAGAACTTAAAGAAGCACTCGATCACATAGGGGTACATCAGTGAAATCCGAACCTATAATAGTGTAATCTAACTTTAAATGACTCTCAAAACGCAAGTAGAAAACTTTATTACGAAAAACCATCAATGAGTGTACAATAGCAACCTTCCCACTGATCCCAACAGAATATTCATAGATACTTTCAAGACTGCAGTAGCTGCTTATCATCTAAGACAGATTCACAGTTTTCGACATCATCCAACAGTTAGAAATGTATTTTTTCACTCACTTTCTTTAGCTAAGACTTGTACTGTGATGTTTGCCAGATGAAAGGTGACAGTTACTACATTCTTATATCTAGCACCAATGATAAAAGAATATCAGCAAACTGCAGACCCCTTCCATGTCGACCTAGTGTTTTATCTTATAGCGACCAAAAGTTAACCCCAAAGAAAAAAAACAAACATTTATCCTATTATTTACAAATTCATGCAATCTCTGCAACTCTCGTTTCCATGAGACAAACAAAATTAGGTGGTATGATCACTCTCCCTGCTAAACAGGCTTCATGTATTAAGCTTGTGAGTTTGCTTTGTTGTTATGGTCAATATCAAATCACAACTTATGGCTGACAGCAATAATATTATACCAAACACAGGAAATACTCATGATCAAAGTTTTCCAACAAAGATTAAGCAGATAATAACGGGAATGATGCTTCTTAATTAGGAATTGTATATGATATCCTATACTCACCAGGTAAAAGTCTTGAGAGTCATAAAAGATCTAAAGCATTTTCTCCCGCTTCTCTTCCAATGCCAAACCTCTTTTCTTCGACTATTTCAACATGAAAATGAATTAAGTTAGAATTGATAAATAATGACAATACTCAAGCTCGTTTAAATCAACCAAAGTTTACAGAACACAAACAAATAATACTAGTAGCATTGTCATCATAATATTAAGATTCACTAATGAAATAAATCATTTACAAATGCAAACAACATCAAAAAAATCAAAAGAGCTGCTGCTACTCTATTCAACTTGGCCTAGGTGCTTTACTTTACCAAACTAAAACCGCATTAACACGTATCAGAAACTGAACAAAACTGTCACTGTCTCTGTCTCACTGTCTGGTTATGAAACTACCGCAACGAAATGCCTATTGGAAAACCTAAACAACTTTCCACTACTCTGTTTGTGTGTGTGTGAATCTTCATCAGCTAGCTTAACAACACATTTACTATAGACATCGGACAATCAGAATCAACACGAACTTGTATAACAAACAGGTTACTTCATCAGCAAATTCATAACACACTACTTCCGAAAATAACAAGACAAGCTTCTACAGCTTATGAACCAGCTAATCCACTAATTGGACGTTAATCTAAAACGGAATATTAACACATCTCAGAAACGGCAAATAAAAAAACCGCAAAAATCTATCACTGTCTCATTGTCGAAACTAAAACCGCAACAAAATAAGTTTGGAAAACCTAAACAGCTTCTATACTACTTGCGATTTGCGAAGTGAGTCGGCACAAAAGAAACTACAAATCCGATCACGAATTGATAATTACAGCGGTAAAACAGTAAAAACAGATAAATTACTGCTTGTGTAACTATTTTGCACAAATTTTGACCTAAAAACGATTAACTCTTCAATCGATTTGAAGATGACGTCAGCACAAATTCTACATAAAAAAGGATGACGTCAGAACAACGATAACAATAGATCATTACAGCGGTAAAACGGTGAAAGTAATAAATGAGTGTTTGTGTAACGAATTTTGACCTAAAAAGTTGTTCAATAAAAAAATTCAATGTGAAGTGCAGAGCATGACGTCAGCAGTGTAGATTTGAATGTGCGTACCATTGCGATGGTTGAAGCTTGAGCTGCGAGTGTGAATTGATTGAATTGATTTTGTGTTTGTGAATTGGTTTTGGCGGGAAGGTGAAATGAAAAATATCTGGGTTGCCAAATTTGGGGGTGTTAGGGTATGATGGGGTGTCAATCGGGTCGGGTTCGGGTCATTCGGGTCGGGTCGAAGTCGGGTCAAGACTAAAAAAACATACCCGAACCCGACCCTATTTGAACTCGGATTGGTCGGGTTCGGGTCGGGTCAAGTCGGATCGGGTCAAATCGGGTTCGGGTCTGTACCATTTAGTAATTCTAACTATGCAAATGCATGCAACCATGCATGAATGAGTGGAACAATAAACGAAAGTGGCTTTACTCGCTATTATTCATGAGTTTATGCTTTGATACATCAAAGAGAACATCATTTATATAAATATGTTTAACCTTTTTTTATCTTGTTTCCCACTATATTAATCGACTGACTGGTTATCTTGCTCTATGTAAGGCCAAAAGTGCACTGATTTTGAATATTTTTAACAAAAGATTATTATCAGTGATCTCATCAATCAATGAGCCACCTTTTTTGTTGTGTGCTTTTGATCTTTGGAGTGTTGCTGTAGGTATCCTGGAGTATTGGGTATCCTGTAAATGCCTAGTTCTTTCCTTTAGTCTATCAATAAGAGTAATAGTATATCCTCCAACGAGTCCTTCAAAAATCTTCCTAACAAACACTTGGCTAAAATATGAAAAACCACATAACCAGCATGCACAAATCTAGATACTGTATGATTCCTAGGATAACTTTTTAGAGAATACAAACTCCAGAAGCATATATTCAAGTAATAAGAAGCATATATTCAAGTAATAAGGTGCTAAACCATAAATGAAACCATTGACAACTTGGATAACTTGGGCCTATAATAAATATAAATTGAGTACAGATGCACACCACATGAATGAAAAAAAAAAGAAAAAAAATAAAAGAAAACAAAAACTCGGGTTAGTCGGGTTGACCCGAACCCGAATAGGCAAGTATTTTGAACCCGATACCCGACCCTAGTTCGTAATCGGATTAATCGGGTTGACCGATTGACCCGAAGTTAGATTTTGGACTGAGTAACCCGCCCGAGTAACCTTATTCGGGTTGGGTCCGGTCCGGTCAGTCGATTTATGACACCGATGGTGATATTGGTGTGTACTTTTTCTTCCCAAGGTACTTTTGCACGTGGATAAATGTAAGTCAAGTAAATGGAGGTTGAGTAGCCGTCGATTGCGCAATATAAGTAGTTATTTTGGTACAATGAAAAGTAAAAAAGTGTACTTGCAATTGGACACATGGCGATTTTTAGGTGGAGCTGCGAAGTTGAGTAGTTGCGCATGACCATTTTAGAGATTGAGTTTACAAATGACCACAATAAGGACTCCAAGAAAGATTTTGGCCCCTTTTTGTACTTCTTCTTTGTAAAAGTTTAAAAGAATTTATAGTTTAGTTACATGTTTTCCCCCTGTACTTTTCTTTGTTTTCAAAGGAAATGTAGGCAATTTCTTACATTGATGTAGCTATCATTTTCCCATTTTTTAAAAGTAATTCTGAAAGTAGTGAAAATTAGTATCTTCCTCTTGACGTACAAGTTAAAAAAAAGTAAATAGTATTAACGAGATAAAATACACTCGTGCGTTGTTGCGGGGTGTTTTGAAAGTCGTTGCCGCTATAAACTTTAGCCTACGGTGTCAGATAGTGCAATACACAATAAAAGATTGTTCGTTTGGCTTTTTTGCCCGTTAGCTAAAAGTATACAAATATTGGGTTTGTTTGGCTCATAATCTAGATGCCTTTTCGATGATATATTTTGTATTAAGAAATCGATATATATATTTTTTTATAGAATATATACCAAAACTTCAACATTATCGACATCGGGCTCGTTTTCTTTGTGGTTCGAAGGCCTTCGGGGTATATTTTTATTAAAGAAGTCGCAATGTGAAAGGCCTTCCGAAGTATATTTTAACCAAAAATCGCTATATATTTGTTAGATATTTGATAAATAAAATTTGTTATATAAAGAAGTCATAAGTAGTAAAAGTTTAGAGTAGTTTTGCAAAATCTCGGATAGTTTGAGGTGTATTTTGTATTTTATTTTCTCATTGGGTGGGTGTAATCGGTTTTAAACCAATATTTTTTGGGCTTATTCTTTGAGGAAAAAATATATTTAAAATGACCTTTTCAGTTACGGAGGGGATTAGCATTCTTAAAAGAAAAAAAAAAAGAAAAAAATTGATGTGTAATGTGATGGTATCTTTTTTTTTAAATTTTGTGTAAGACATGTAAATTTTGTGTAAGACATGTATATTGAGACAAAATGACATGGTAAATTTTGTTGGGTAATATACAAAATAACTGGTATGATTCGTGATTGAGGCATGTGAATAACTTGTTCCTTTTTTTAACAAAAGAAATTTTAAAATTTGTATAAATTAAATTTGCACGTGAGATATAATATATAATAATTAATGACCGAGGCATTTACTTTTTACAAAAAGCCGAGAGACGAGAGTTCATTATTATTAAAAAAAATAGAGCTCGAGCTCGAGACTTGTAAACGATCCCAGTTCGAGCTCGGACTTTAGCAACCCAAGGCTTGACTTAACTTGTTTCTACCCCCCACTTGCTATCTTAATGAATATTGTCATTTTTAAGATAACTCCTGTTAAATTCTTAACGAGCTTAATTGTTAAATGAGTATTAGTAAAAACGAGTGTGGAAACCCGCGCGATGCAGCGGGATTGCTTTTGTTTGCCAAATTGCTATAAAGGACTTACTTTGCAGCGACACTTAAACCTTAGGGACATTTTTTGCCAACTTGGACTTACTTTGTAACGACACCTAAACCTCAGGGACTATTTTTGCCAACTTGCGAAAGTTGGCAATTAATGTGCAACAGTGTTTGGGAGTCAACATTGCCATTCTATAGTTATATTAACAGTGTAGAAAAACCGCGATGCGATGCGTGGTTAGCCTCAAAGGACTTACTTTGTAGTGACACTTAAACCTCATGGTGTTTTGCCAAGTTGTGAAACTTTGCATTTAATGTTTGGACTTACTTTGCAACGACACTTAAACCTCGGATTTGTTTTGCCAAGTTGTGAAACTTTGCATTTAATGTTTGGACTTACTTTGCGCCACTTGAACCTCGGTATTTACGCCAACTTGGGAAAGATTGCATTTAATGCTTGGGTTGGGTCTGTTTTCCTCCCATTGTTTAGTATATATAATAATAATTTCAGTTAGTCACGGAATCACGTTCTGACTTCATAAATTTTGGGTACTAAAGATTTCACTTAATTAAGTTGAGGTATTTAACTATCTTTTGACTAAGGTTTTATTAGCGATTTTTTTTTTTTTTTTTTTTTTTTTCACAACTACATTTTGACTTACACTTTATCCATAACTGCAACAATTTTTAAACAGCCCATTGTCATTTTATTTTATTTATTTGTTTCCATAAGTAAAAATATAAGAAATGTATAAGTTGATGATTAAAAGCGAGTGTCGTAATCTTTTATATTTTGTTTTGACTTAGGGTTTATCGGCCCACTACAACAATTTCTCAGCCGCGCACGGTTATTGATCAAGACCGAGTGTTGTCACTATTTTTTGTATTTTGTTTTGACTTAGGTTTTATTGACTCACTGCAACAATTGAGTGTTGTCGTTATCTTTTATATTTTGCGAGTGTTGTTGTTATCTTTTGTGTCTTGTTTTGACTTAGCTAGATTTTATCGCCCTACTGCAACAATATTTAAACTGCTCACTAAGATATACTTTCTTTGTCACCGGACTTAAAAAACATTGTATAGTTTCTTTGTTACCGCATGTAAATGAAATCTTATTTTGACTTAGATTTTATCAGCCTACTGCAACAATTCTTTGTTACCACAAAAAATATCGTATATTTTCTTTGTTACCGCAAGTGAAAAAAAATTATAAATCGTACTGGGGCACTGTAATGTGGTTATTTCTATAATCACATGACAGCACACACAACCATCAACATAGTACACAACATAATTTATCTGTTAGACAACACCAAAGTAGATCTACCAGAAAATTTTCTTTTCGCCAACTGATGTGGGTTTCCAAACCTGATACTCGATACTAATAACCTTTTACAAAAATGTACACCGTCTTTACTTCGATCCATTTTTTGCTAATTACCACTCTTTCATAGTCACCGTCTCGATGGTGACCACCACTTTCTTTGGTCACCGTCACTGTCACTTCAATCAAATTTATTACTGTAAATTAAATGAGAAAATATGGAGATTATGTTGCGTTTATAGCATCCAGCTTGCTGTAATTGTCTTAGGCTCACAAATTTTCATACTTCTTATATGGTAGGCATTTTATTTTATTACCCACCGCGGGAACAGGTTTTTCTTCTCATTAGCTATTCTAGACACGCACCCAATCACTTTACATTATTAGTGAAAAGTTTGTTAAGTTACAAGTACAAATACGCATTTGGCTAAAATGATTGTATCACATGCCAAACATAGGTTTTCTACTATATAAATTTTAGGAGCATATGAGATTGTGCCTTAATGGCTTGTTTATTGTTATTTTGGGTTTAACTTTTGTTTATTACTATATAAATTTTGATGGCCGAAAAGGGATATACGGAGTATGATATATGGCACTGCATGTTTCTATGATTTTTCATATGACTCATAATCTCATATCTTGCATGCTCTATAGTCGGTTCAAGTGGAATATATCGAGAGGTCATAGAAGATTATTGTGTTCCTTATATACTAGATACATGGCTCGTTGAACGAGCTAGCTTAATGAATTTGTTAAGTTAACAATACAATACAATAATTAAATACAATAAAGAACTGAATGTCTACCTTACATGATCATACATAAAATTTATAGTAGTTTCAACGATAACATTCTCTAATATATTAAGTGATAGACCCTGGAATACAATAGAACGGTTCATACGTGTCACATTGCTTCTAAAGAAGACCCTTTTCATAAATAGACCCTTTCCAAAGACAAATACCATTGGCAAATGATGCTAACCAAACGACCAATCAAACTGGAACATACAAAACTATCATTCTTTACATATCGACAATCTTGAACCATAATTATATACAAGTGATCGGTTGTAGTCCACAAATTGGATACTTCATAATGTTGAAAGTTGAAACTAAACTTACAAACTACAATCAAACACTCTCTAAAGATTTCACTTAACTAAGTTGAGGTATTTAACTATCTTTTGACAAAGGTTTTATTAGCGATTTTTATTTTTCTTATTACTGACTACATTTTGACGTATTCTATATCCGCT